>JARLTB010000435.1:120000-245000 GCA_030141615.1 Unio pictorum
TGAGCAAAAGCATGGAATGGATGCTAGTTTAGAAAAATGACAACCATAGCACTCAAATGGATTTCTCTATACTGAGTAAAAGCATGGAATGGATGCTAGTTTAGAAAAATGACACTTATTGCACTCAAAGGGATTTCTCTGTGCTGAGTAAAAGCATGGAATTGATGCTATTTTAGAAAAATGACACCCATAGCACTCACATTGAATTCTCTGTACTGAGTAAAAGGATGGAATAGATGCTGGTTTAGAAAAGGGACACTAACAGCACTCAAATGGATTTCTCTTTTGTAACAGTGACTGCAACAATATTTTAGACCTTACGTATTTATTAATAGCCTCATTTAACTGTAAAACACATTTTGTATTGTTCACGTGCTTTAGAAGCATGGAGAGAGCTTAACTGTTACACACTGATGTAGTAGATAAGGTAAAGATACGTGTATCTGATCTCTTTTTAACAATCTTGTGTAATTCAAGTAATTCAGACCTAGGTACGAGACAGGTGTGCACAATATAGCTTGTGGTGGTAACTTTGATATTAGTCGTGAGTTAAAAATAATAAAACAATATATGGATGTAATTGGAACTCAATGCTGGTAGAATGCGAGATTAAAAACTGACTTCTATTTGAAGAATTCAAACAGCACGTTCATTCAGTCTATAGTCCTTGAACATATTATATATCTTCCTTACTTACCAAGTCATTTTTAATCTTAAATCAACAAACACAAAAAAAAACTTGCATGATAAATTTAGTCGACTTTAAACTTCAAACGAAAATTGTATGAAACATTTTTCCGCTTTACTGAGGCAAATTAATTAATGATGTCAGGTCAAAAGGTTTTCAGTTCAAAATTCTATACATGATAACTTTCCACACAAACGTCTTTATGTGCATACAATACACGTTTAGATGACGAGAAAGTCTAGTGGAAGACTAGAATAGAATCAATTATTTATTTATTATGTGAATATAGAAAAATAGGATAATATTATTGTATGGTTAAAATGATTAATAATGCAACATTTAAACAAAAATAGACACAAGCTAGATATCAACAGAAAAGCATACATTTATTAACTTTAGAATTATATCAGCCAAATTGTTTAATTTCTAAACCACCTAGGTGGCCTAGTGGTTAGAGCGTCCGCAGCGGAAGCGAGAGGTCGTGGGTTCGATCCCCGGCCGAGTCATACAAAGACTTACAAAAATGGTACTAACAGCTGCCATGCTTGGCGGTCGGCATTAACAGGTTAGTGTTAGGACTGGTCGGCCTGGTGTCAGGATAATGTGAATGGGTGGGACATCATGCTACATGTCTTCGGCATGGTGCCCCCAGTGCTAGACATCGCTATAAACTGCCTCACTGCAGACATCCTAGTGATATGACTGAAAAATTGTTAAAAGCTACATACAAAAATCCTAATCAAACAAACAAACATAAAGTCTAAACCACCGCTCCGGTGGCCTAGTGGTTAGATCGTCCGCCGCGGAAAGCGTTAAGAGGTTAGTGTTAGGACTGGACGGCCTGGTGTCAGGACTGGGTGGGACATGTCTGCAGCATGATGCCCCAGTGTTAGACATCACTATAAACTGCATCACTGAAGACATCGTAGTGATATGCCTGAAACATTTCATACAAACAAACAAACATAATTGCTAAAATATTATTTTTGAAAAATCCATGACCAACATCAATAGCCCTTGCAAAATGTTTATTTTAATGGTCAGTAAGGTATTTCTATTTTATTGGTTTTTTTATAGTCTATCTATATATGTTTATTTCCCTTTCTTGCCACATAATTTTGAACTGCCGTTTCTTTAGGAGTTATTTTCGTAAAAAAAAAAATTTAAATGCAAGATGACCTTTTTCAGCTGAATAGTTCTGTTGTCGCAGTTTTGATTGTGTTTTATTACCTAATCATGTTCCAGTTTCGTCAAATGATCATCTGTATGATCAGCTAATGCAATACTTTGAAAATTAAAGAAAGGATAATGTAACAGTCATTTTACATAAATGAATTGTAGCAACAATATAAGCAAGTGGGGATAAATAAAGCGTACTTAGTAAACATAATCCATTCATAATGCCAACAAAAAGTGACCGAAGCGTTTAAGAATTTCCCTTATTCCTATTGTTACTTACTTGTACTTTGGAATATATTGGTTATAAACAATACACTCTACAAGTTTTAATTCTCGTACATGGTAATGTGCGCCTTCCATCCCTTCCTCAGACATTTTATCATCATCATCATCATCATCATCATCATCATCATCATTGCTACCACTATTGTTTATATTATTATTAGTAGTAGTAGTAGTAGCAGTAGTAGTAGTATTTCAAATTCAGTACTTTTAGATATGATGCCTTTTGCAAGATTGCAAAAAATAGATTTCAATGTATATGTTAAATTGTTGTTCATGCATTGTTATATCCCATCACAGTATTGTATTGTACTGTACTGTATTTTAGGAAGTGCATCTCCTTCTAAAAAAAACGTCCAGTATAAATATTCTGATAAAGAGAAACATCAATATCACATTCTATTAAGCAAAGCAAGGACGAGTTTCTTTGTCAATTTCTGATCTGTTTTACCAACCTTACTAGGGGCTGCGGGTGGTCCGGTGGTCTAAAGCACTCACTCCTAGCGATCACTGTCATCTCACCTTTGTCCGCGTCGGTTTAAGTTCCGCGCTTGTCCAATAGTAGATTTTCGTAGGTCTGAAGTTACCGGGTTCATCTTCCACCAGTAATATTAGCCACCATCTATATATAGCCTATATTGCGTTGATAAAAGGCGATAAGCCACAAGCAAGAAGAAGAAGAAACGTGAATAATTATGATTAAATGTGTTTCAGTTACACGCATACATCATTCATTCCCAAATTCTATGATATACACCACACGTTGGTGTTACAAATGTAATAAATAACGTAGTAGAAAGTCGGAAGGTAAAGGTGATTAATAACATTCTTAAATTAACACTGCACTCTTCTCTTGCATAGAAGTTTATTTCAAAGCTGAAGTTATGTGTTTGAAACGCATTGCGAGGTTTCATAACAAACTCTTTCTCTATTTGCACACACACACACACACACACGCATACATACATACATACATACATACATACATACATACATACATACATACATACATACATACGCAATGTATATCTGTTGAGAAAAGGGGCAGAAGTTACAAAATTGTCGAATCCACAACAACTCTAGTGAATAATGTGTTACAATGTAATTTTTAATACATTGTATTACAAAGCAGTGATACTAGGCAGTTTGACGCAGGCAAACAGCTATGGACATATTAAAAGTTCAAAGAATCATTTAATTAAATCTTTAAATGCGGTTTAAAACTCCAATTGAGAAAAAGCTTATATATGCATATTTATTCTAAAATGTGGCAGGACTACAGATAAAGTAAATTTAATTTTACATGTACATTTTAGTTTAAAATGCATGCATGTACATTTTTTTAAAAATATTTCACCTCGAGTTACCGACTGTGGCTCATTATCGATTACATTCTCCTGACATGTCAGCAGCAAAATTATTTAACATTCTTTTAGCAATTCTAACAGCTTTCATATGAAAAATTTACCTGGTTTTTTTTTTCAATTAGTGTGAACTATAATGGTGAGGTTGTTTTTCTTGACACGAAAACATCACGAAATAAAAGGGGATCGGTTTCACCACAGATATAGAAATGGACACCAGCAAAGATGTTTCCATGATGAAATTTTATCCGCATGGTCGTAATGGAGACAACAATGTTATTTATACTAATACGACAACTCTTACTACCACTACTACTACTACTACTACTACTACTACTGTTTACTCTGTAAAAGTACATGTCATCCCCCATCCTTCAATGAACGAATCTTAAAACTTAAAATGCCAAATTTAAATCAAACAAAGAAACAATAATAAAAACAAATATCAATATAAATGACTTATATCAAATATACGTAACACCAAACCCCATAAAATAAAAAGAAAGGTTGATATGATAAAACTTTCTTTTTACCACAAGCCAATTTACACCTGAGGTTAAAAATCTCGTATAAATTACAGTGTATATGATATAATATATTGTTATACAATGGAAAGATCATATATTGGTTTAACTTGTCCATGTCCCACAATATGTCCTAAGAAAGTCAAACTAGCACGGCAGAACTCACTTTCATATAAATTAACTGTCAAACATGCATCAGTGAGTCTGTCAAAGAATTTTCGAATTGTTGCTAGATGTTCTATCCAGGTGTCGTTGTAGATGATGACGGCATCTATATAGGCATCACAATTTTCTAGACCAGAGGTGATCATATTCATAAGACGTTGAAATGTACTTGGTGACCCTTTCATCCCGAATGACATTATTTTATATTGGTAAAGTTCATCTGGAGTCACAAATGCTGAGATTTCCTTTGCTCTTTCCGTTAGTTGAATCTGCCAAAATCCTTTCAGAAGGTCAAATTTGGTGACATACTTGGAATTCCCGATTTTATCAATACAATCGTCAATTCTTGGTAATGGGAATGAATCTGTTTTTGTCACACTGTTCACCCTCCTATAATCAGTGCATATACGGAAAGTTTTATCTGGTTCTGGAAGAAATATGCATGGTGAACTCCAATCACATTTACTGGGCTCGATACAATCATTCTCCAGCAAATATTGAATTTCCGGTTTAAAGTATTCTTGTTTGAGTGGATTCATCCTGTATGGATGTTGTTTGACAGGTTTAGAATTTACAATTTCAACGTCATGAAAAATTTTGTTTGTCCTTGTAGGAACATCTGGAAATAAGTGCTCGTATTCAAATAATGACTGTTTCAGTTTATTTCTTTCTGGCACTTGTAAATGTGAAAGTTTCTGTTCTAGATCTTTCATAATTTTTTAATTACAAAGATTCGTCATTCCAATATCAATAGAATCTGATGATATTCCTTCAATGAGTGGGACAGGTACAACTAAATTATTTACAGGTTTAACATCTCTTTCAATATACTCTTTTAGCATGTTTATATGGCAGAGTTGTTTTTGTTTGCGCCTCCCAGGAGTATTTATGATGTAATTTAAGTCATTAATTTTCCTGTTAACTGTGTTGGGACCATAATATTTGGCCTGAAGAGGATTTTGTGGCATTGGTAAGAGAGCCATGACTCTATCACCAGGCTGAAAACTCCTTTCCTTCGATTTTTTTATCATATCTTGATTTCATTTTAGATTGAGCAGAGTACAGATTTGCTCTTGCGACCTTACAAGCCTTTGAAAACTTGTATCTAAAATCGGAAACATAATCAAGAAGATTGATCTTCATTAGAGAGAAGTTTCTCGTTCAATAACTTCAATGGTCCACGCACAGTGTGTCCAAAACCAGTTCAAAGGGACTGAAGCCTAAAGATTCCTGAACTGATTCTCTAAAAGCAAACAATAGTAAATGAATGCCTTCATCCCAATTTTTATTCATATCAAAACAATATGATCGGATCATATTTTTCAAAGTCTGATGAATCTTTCTAATGCCCCTTGGCTCTCAGGGTGATAGGCAGAAGATTTGAATTGCTGAATGCCCAATTCATACATAACTTGTTGGAATATTCCAGACATGAAGTTTGAATCTTGATTAGACTGAACAGATTTGGGAAGGCCATACTGAGTAAAAAAAACTTTATCAAAGCTTTTACTATTGTTTTAGATTTTATATTCCTCAACGGAATTGCCTCTGGAAACCTTGTTGACGCACACATAATGGTCAACAGGTATTGGTTACCTGACTTGGTCTTGGGTAAGGGACCTACACAATCTACGATAATTCTACTAAATGGTTCGTTAAAGGCTTGAATAGGTTGCAGATGAGCCTTAGGTGTCTTCTGATTGGGTTTTCCTACCATTTGACAAGTATGACAAGATCAACAGTATTTGGCAACATCACTTTTGATTTTTGGCCAATAGAAGTGAGTCAAGATCTTGTGATAAGTTTTATTAATCCCTAAATGACCAGCCAAAGGAGTTTCATGGGCCAGATTAAGTATTTTCTGTGTATAAGGTTTTGGAACTACTATTTGATAGTTCACCGACCACTCAACATCAGCAGGTATCTCGGGAGGTCTCCATTTTCTCATAAGAGTTCCATTTTTAATGAAATAACAGACAGGAACTTCAGTGGCTTCAGTCTCACGTATGGCCCTTTGAAACAAACAGGAGACCTCATGATCTTTTTCCTGTTCGACGACAACTGACTGTCGTTTATCAACCTGATTAGAATAAAGAGAATGAGTTGTTAAATGAGGATCACTATGATCAATACCTTCTGATTGATCCAAACAAGGAGTAGAAGTGACCTCATCAAAAGTCTGACCTATACACGTGTCTGCTAAAGGAATACTGACTGCATCAACATCATTCTCAAGAGCTTTCTTTGCCATAGCTCTGGTAAAGGCACAAGCTTGAAATATATCAGGGAATTCTTTTTCAATTGGATCAACTTTCTGATCCATAACAGGATTGTCAGTTACAAGTGGATTAACCACAAATTTGTCTCGAGCCAAGTCGTTGCCTAGCAATAAATAAATGCCCTCAACCGGTAAATAATGATACCGATACTAAGTCTGATGACAAATTTATACAATGGAGAGGAACATTAACAAAGCCGCACTCTACTCCCTGAATAAAAACACTTTCATTAGAAGAAGACTTCTCAGAAAAAGGCAAAGTACCTGACAATAAAAGACTCTGAGAAGCTCCTGTGTTCCTTAAATTTTATTAGGGGTGGGATTGGCTTAATCACCCAAGAGTGATATAGAACCCTTCGATATGAATGGTTGATAATTCTCCATAATATAATCAGACTGGGATTTATTAGAACCAACAAATGTATTGCTTTCAATACATGACCGTGACCTTGACCTCTTATAAATAAGAGTATTTGGAACAGGTCTGTCTTGATTCTGATGCTTATTTTCAATTTGTAGCAATCTGAAATAACGTGTCCTTTTTTCTTGCAATAGGTACACGTCGGAAGAAACAAGGATCTAGAATCAAGCTTCTCTGAAGTTTGATTTTTGAAAGTTGTGCTAGTTTGAGTTTTAAAAGGGCTGGTATTAGGCTGAAATACTTTTCTGCCAGAAGACTGTTGAGTAGAATTCTGTTAACAAAATTAACTTTATGTGTCCAAGAATATTCGTCAGCAGCTCGAGCAGCATTTTCCAAGGTTTCAATCCTATGCTCATCAAGATAAGTTTTAGCGTCACTATAGACACAGATTTTTGAACTCTTCAATTAATATCATTTGCTTGAGATTTTGTTAATCTTGTTCAACTTTCTTGACTAACCACCATCTATCAAACAACTGCTCTTTTTCTCTAGCAAATTCGACATGAGTTTGTCCAGCTTCTTTTCTGTAATTTCTGAATTTTTGCCGATAAGCTTCAAGGACTAACTCATAGCCCCTTAGAATGCATTATTTAACCACGTCATAGTCACCACTATGCTGAACAGACAGTGAAATGTAAATCTCACTAGCTTTACCAGTGAGTACACATTGCAATAACTGAGTCCAATGCTCCCTTGGCTACTTTAAATTTTCTGCAACTTTTTCAAAATGAATGAAATATTTTTCTACTTTTCTTTCTCTGAAAGGGGGCACTAATCTAATATTCTTTGCTAAATCAAAATTTTAATTTGGATTTTTAGTATGAAGGTGTTGTTCACTTGCCAGCTCTAATTCTTTCATTCTACATTGATATTACCCTCTCTCTCTCTCTCTCTCTCTCTCTCTCTCTCTCTCTCTCTCTCTCTCTCTGTCTCTCTCTCTCTCTTTATCAATTTGTATTTCTTGTAACCTAATGTGCATCTGCTCTTTTCATATTGTAATTGTCTTTCTTTCTCCTCTTTTTCATATTGTCAATCTCACTAAAGATGTTTAAAAATTTCAAAAACTAGGGGAATTCAAATTTAAAACAAAAGTTTTCTGAAATTTTTTTAGTCAAATTCCAATCTCAATTTTGGACGAGCTCCCATTTTCTATGTTACGTGCTTAGGCTCGAATTAACAGTAACAAAGCTTTATTGACATGTTGGTTTGATGTTATCGTTATCTAGTGGATAATCGTTCATAAAGGTGTTGCCCTATTCGAGTAAAAAGATAAAATATGAAATTAATGGGTGGAAGAATCAGAGACATGAGAATAAATATAAATTAGAACCACACGAGCCGCTGTATGCAGAATGAAGCAATTTAATATGTTATGCAAACAGAGTGAAATGAGACACATTCTTTTGAACACTATCCCCTCGCTTGTCATGTCAGCTATAATCTAAACGTAATTCAATACAAACTAAGTCTCATATGGGTGAGAAAATACCGAGTACAGACAATTAATGTATCTTCATAACAGCTATCAAGCATTCCTCACTGAACCACGACATGACACGACAAAGATTTCGATATCTGATTTTCATACTAGATTCACAGCTTAAATGATCACTTTGTTCTTCAAAATACACTCTCTTATCGGCAAGGGCTTTTAATATATAGATATTTGTTACCTAATTGATCGTATAGCAGTTGAATATGTCAATTGAATATTTGTCAATGCTTCTGCCAAGATAATCGTGTAATACAATAGTCAATATAAATGGATCAACGCATTTAAATGTCAATACATCAATATTCTGAAAAGAACCACAAACTTACCGTTTAGCTTAAATAACGATTTTATAAAAATGTTTACCTAATTGAACCACGTAGCAGTCTAACAAACAATCTATAACTAAATCTGCTAATTACATTTTACTACATTAAGATAAATTGTTTTAATGAGACAGTCACATAAGTAAACTCATCTCTTCCAAAACTATATAGCAGTTGTTCATTCATCATATATTAGCTATAATGAAGTGAATTTCTGCAGATATTTTCTACAAACCTATATCGCTAGTAATTCTTCATTATGAACCAACAATGTTCATGTCAAAGCATTTATTCTTGTCCGAGCAGTCCTTTTCAAATTACACACGGTATCTATTAAACTGCCATGATTGTTACTTTGATAACCAGTTTATCATCTTTTACCAGCCTTTCCAATTCGCTGTGACAAGTTGTTGTTTCAACGTACTATAGTTACGATGAACCTTGAATTAGCGGGACACTCCTTGCTGGCAAAGATAGGTGAATCCAATTTAGAACTAAGAGCTTACATTTCTTGTTTTCTTTTTTTAAAAAATTGTGTTTTGTTTTTTGTTTTTGTTTTTTATAACAATAATGAGACACTTTCTGATGCCTGTCAGGAGATTAAACTATCTTACGTTTTAAAAATTCACTGCTTGACTCAAATAATACGTATCATATATTGTTTGTGCTATTTTTTGTGTACTTGGCTTGTTTAGTTATTGGTTGGTTTTAACGGCACTTTTTACATATTATGGACTATATCATGCCGACAAAATGGGAGCTATGTGCCGTTCGTAAGAACACACAGAGGCAGCCATTTCAGCGCTCGAACCCTCGACTTCTGGATTTCGAGTCCGACATTATACAAACTCAGTTTCAGATGAGACTTGCGTATAAGGAAGGGTGAAAGGAAGAATAGGTTAAATGCATGGGAAGTGACAAGACAGAACAAAGAAAACAAAATTAAATATGGGAATTTATATGCTAGTCAGATATATATAACAAATAATATACAACATCTATCAAATATGGTAACATTACGTAAACAGAAACAAATGCGATCGATGTGATTAGAAAACGACTTGTGGCCAATGTGATGTTTATGGGACAGCAGTAAATCGAATAAAATCAAAAATACCATGAATGGTATAATAGACATCAACATATGACTCTTTCGACAAATTTATGGAAGTAGACAAAGAGCATATAACAGACAATACTATCGCTGAGATTAATCTAAGTGAACGAGAGATATAATATGCAACGATATAGAATGCGATGTTCGTAAAGGATGTTAATAAACCATACATTCTTCTAGTTATGAATTTATAATAAAAAATATATGCATATATTACGACTTACTTACTTACGGAAGATTTCCAATCCGTCGACTTCTTTCTTTTAAATTAGCGAAGACGTAAAGTCAGTAATGTTGACATGTCACCTGATCAAATTTGAACTGACTGGCTCTTTTCTTAATAGAACTATCTATAACAACTTGTCCTTGTTCTCTCTGGAATTATCATCGGAAAGTAGATTTCTCTGTTATTTCAGTATTACCACATCTTAATCATCCTTAATAAGATATAATGTAATGTCTCACATAAAAGGTAGTGTTGTCTGTCTGTCTGTCTGTCTGTCTCTCTCTCTCTCTCTCTCTCTCTCTCTCTCTCTCTCTCTCTCAAATCCACACACATTCAATACATTGTGATTCGACGGAAAAGAGGCCTGACATATTAACAACTTGACTGATCTCAATATATTTACACACTGTCAGAGAAGTCGACTCCCTTGAAAGCAGAGATCTTATCAGTATTAAGCGTTCTGCAAAATGTAGTTAAATAGTTAATGCAACAAAGGCGGTGTAACTTTATATATATTATATACAAATATATTATAATTTAATAGATGATAAAGATATCCGTAACACTGGTCCATGAATGAGAATTCTCCACGTAATGTACATGTACTTAACTATAGTTCCTGCCAGCCCCTAAATTAAGAATGTGAAATATAAATGTCATAAACCAAAGTGACTTAACCAAAAAATATATTATAAATTTAATAGATGATAAAGATATCCGTAACAGCTTATACGTCCCTGCATTATACTTTACTATAAAAGACTCAAGACTTATATTTAGTATGCCAAATTGGGCTGGAATTTTAAACGTAATGTAGCCTTCATTTATTTTTTACCCCTTACTACATCATATTAGTTACCATAACTAAAATTCAACTTTATGTTTAAAATATGTTATAGTAAAATAATCTCTCTCTCTCTCTCTCTCTCTCTCTCTCTCTCTCTCTCTCTCTCTCTCTCTCTCTCTCTCTCTCTCTCTCTCTCTCTCTCGCATGCATTCCTGCATTATAATACCCATTAGTGTAAACGAAATATTTAGCCTCAGCAAAGTATGATAACAGTGGGTGATTGGGTGAACGGTAAATGTGTTAACTAGGTACAGAGTTATAGATAGCTGAGACGAGAGGGGTGGATTTGGGTGGATTTGGGGTTGATTTTAGTGGATTTGTGTGGATTTGGGTGTTTCGTAACACGTCCGTAACAGCTTATATGTCCCTACATTATACTTTACTATAAAAGACTCAAGACTTATATTTAGTATGCCAAATTTCTCCTTGATTTTTGTAGCAACTTCAAATACAAAAAAAATGGTTTCAATTTACCTGGCCTGTGGTTTTAAAATTAATATCCAATTCGGCAACATGGCAGCCAATAATCATCTTGAAATATGATCTACTATTTGATAAATATCTCCATAGTTGAACCATGTTTCCTCAATGTTCGAGGCTTCTACATCTCTACCGTACGAAACACATTTGACGTACCATTCTGATTTCACTGTAACAATCGTATTGCCATAGTTATAGAAAATACAAAGGGATTAGTTCTGACATTGAAATAGTTTGCATATTTATCTATATGCGATTTCCCTGTGGCATTTGTAATTAATCAGAAATATGAAATATTAACTAAGAAAGCAAAATTTCTTTTAAATATATTTCAAGCAGGAACGTTTCATATCATTAGAAAAACAAATGTAACTTAAGACGTATATTTTACGAGATATCAACCTTGGAGGTCGATATTTACAAGAGAATAACCATTAGGCTTTTATCGAAGACATATTATTCATTGAATGTATGGAATTTGAAAAAGTATTATTATTAATAATTATCTAATTAATTAATTAATTAATTAATTAATTAATTAATTAATTAATTAATTAATTAATTAATTAATTAATTACACCAGAGCTTTCGTAATCAGATTTGTCATATGAATTGTTTATAAGATTCCGATTACGTCATTCTTGTTATTTACGTAAGCCACAAGATGACACCTTAAACAGATGTGTTAACCGTAATTTTGGTCGGTGTCATAACCTTATTATTAGAGTTGTAGGCTGGTATGGTCCTGTTGACATATTCTTTATAATTTCTTTGTGTCTTTGACTGTGCTTAATATATCTTCTCCTCCGTATATGTTAATATAGATAGCGCGGAGGACCTCTAGAAACCGCCGATATTCCTGGATTGAAAAATGTATAGGTAAATACGAGATATGTGGTGCAAGCAAAGTTGTGCGATAAAATAAGGTGAACAGTAAACTTGTTAACTAAGCACAGAAATATAAATGAGAGAGAGAGAGAGAGAGAGAGAGAGAGAGAGAGAGAGAGAGAGAGAGAGAGAATCACTCAGGTAATGATAGGTCCATATGCGTTGCTAGTAATCATTACAGACACATTCAGAATAATAATGTTCGTAATAATATCTTGAAAAGCTCTAAACACTTTTCAGGTTAGGTCATACTATATAGTGATGTAGCAGAACAAATTGTTAGTGGTAAACTTGGGTAAATTAAATGTAGAATTAAGAGCCTGTGTTTTCTCCACAACGATTATAGTATAAACAAATATGACAGGTAGTTTGTTTCCTATCAGACAGACTGACTCCAGACCAGCATACCTATCGGACCTCACCAATGTGTATACACCAGAAAGATACTTTCGCTCCTCTTCTGAAAATCATTTACTCATTATTCACACTATGAAAACAACGTTATATGGACAAGGTTCTTTTGCATACCAGGGTCAAGCATCGTGGAATGAATTGCCCAGTGAAATTAGACACAAAGACACACTGATCCCTTTCAAGAGTGCTCTTAAAACTCACCTTTATCGACTGCAAGAACAAACTTAAAGACCTAATAATGTTTGCTACCTTAAATATTTTCAGCAACTGCTCTGTTTCTTAGTTCATGATGTTTGTTTTTGTTTTTTGTAGTCATATCAAAATAGATGTTGTAAAGCTCTAAGAGCTTCTAAAGATTAGGCGCTATACAATGTCCTCCTTATTATTACTATTATTATTATTATTATTATTATTATTATTATTATTATTATTATTAGTAGTAGTAGTAGTAGTAGTAGTAGTAGTAGTAGTAGTAGTATGTTGATGCTTTACTTTATCTTTTAAAAATAGCCTACTTCTCTGAACTAAAAATTGTGCCATAATGATTATTGTTTCAGACATGATATTTGATTGAATTTGCATTAAGGCACCTCATTTTTTTTCTGATAAGTCAACAGAAGTTAGAGATATTCACCCGTTTAATCTAGCACTCTTACAGTGATTTTTAAATTCAACGCATCTAGAAGCCATCTTTCGTAAATCATCCAGTGATAATGCCGTGACGATTTCTCTTCCTGAATTCAAACTATTTCAGCACCGAATTTTACAGTGTTTTGCAATATATAAGGAAATTGATTTAATATGAAACAGTTCATCATTTTGAATTTATGAATATGTTCGATTCAACAATTATTCCTAAGTGAAAAATATTTGTTAAACACTTCTTGTAAGGAGTGGAATACAAGGAATGAAACGTACTAAGCAACAAGAAGACGGAGTTATCTATCCCTCACGCTCCTGCAAAATATCTGATTGAAGACAGAAAGATATATCGAACATGTTATAATGTACAAGGTTCATATGTACAAAGTATGCTGGAAAATTACACACACACACACACACACACACACACACACACTAATATATATATATATATATATATATATATATATATATATATATATATATATAGAGAGAGAGAGAGAGAGAGAGAGAGAGAGAGAGAGAGAGAGAGAGAAGAAAGAGAGAGAGAGAGAGAGAGAGAGAGATGGGGGTGGGGGTGTAAAATATGTCTAGGACTACAATAACACTGTTAGTATGTGGCATTATTGTGGATGAGACATAAGCTAGTTGGAATCAACTGATCTAATAGTAAATAGTATAGTACAATGTCACTCCAAACAATTTGTTTGCTGATGACTTTGACCGTAGAATTTATCCTTTAGGGTAGCGGTTCAGTTCTTCATTGATCCACCACATGTACAGTCAGTCATACGTATACACACGTATAGACAACATACAGTACCCTTGTATTAGCTACGTCTATAGTCGCGGCTACACCACATGTACAGATACGTACATACATATAGACATCTGAAGATAGCTCTACACATCAACTAAATTCGTCAGCAGCTAAACTCGTCAGATAAACTCATCAGCTAAACTCATCAGATTCGTTACACTAGTTAGCCTCGTTACACCCGTTAGACTCGTTATCTACAATAAAACCAAACTGGTTATAATAATGAGTTCTGGGAAATGCTAATACATTAAACTCTTAATAGCAACTTGAAATTCACAGTACACAACGTTTCAAATCTGCTTTATAATAAATGAATCATTACACGATATGACAATACAAACTCAATAAACTTCGCATATCAAATGAAATATAAATTCACCACTCACCCATATGGCTATAGAATACAATGGAGATACGTGAACTCCTAGTCAAAGTCCAAAGCGACCAGTGTGTCGGTTATAAATTGATCTTCCTTAAATTCATAGGAGAGTGAGTAATATTCAGGGTAAAATACCCTGTGCATATCATGATTATAATGTCCCTCGTTGCAAGTAATTTCCGGCGAGATAAATGTTGGTTCCGTCACTTACCTGAAAAAAACACTTGTTCACCCTAGATAACGTTGTACGCATGCACAACAAAATTAATCAAAAAATTCTCAGGCATAACAAAAGTTATTTTTTCTTTCTAATTTTGTGACACATATAATCTTACATTTATACTCATGTAATAAAAGTTATGAAAGTCATTGAATAGTTTTAATCTTTATTTTCTAAGGTTCTCCAGAAGCAATAGATTTTTCCCTCCCTAACTTTTGTTGGCATGAGCACTGAGTTTATAATTGATGATACATAATACATCAATCCTATGATAATAATTTGCTGTAACTGTTTGGAACGTTCTGATCATAGTCATTGCTTCATTTATCATTGCATGTAACTATTTTAATTGTTTCTTTTTAATGCATTTAGCATGAAGCAATATATTTAATCATGATGTAAGAATTCCAATATACATTATATGTTCTGTGATAAAGATTATTTCAGTTTTTCCAATATTAAAGATCGAAGTATGTTATATCTCACCACATTTTGGTCTTCTTTGACCTTTAGTTCTTCTCGTTCATTAATATTTTTGGATGCTTAGCTTGGATAAACAAAAGAAAAAAACAACAACAACAGCAAGCAACAAGGAACAAGCAATGAAAAACAGAGAAACATTACCTGGTATAAATGCCAAAATGAAGCCTGGAACAGACAAAGGAAACAACAGTCTAAATGGTTCAGTATAGAGATTTAACTGGTTCCTCTATCTGATTTTTATAAGTTTTAAACTGACAGTAATGTTTTATGTGAGAAAGTAGATGCATGTGATTTGTCGCTTTGTATTGATCTTGTGCATGTCACGGACAAAGAGGTCTCGTTTCTGTATTTTTTAATCTGAAATAAAACCTGCTGATATTTATTTAAGTTTAAATTTTAGTAATAAACTAAGCTAAAACATTGGCTTATTATGCCATTAAACAACTCAGAGGTAAAAATATCCATATAGTAGTAATTATGCTTTGTGTATGTAACTCCAAACAATATATTGTCATTTATTTTATGCTCAGCAGTGAATTACTTGATTTTCTAGTTAAAATAATATTGATATTTCACTGCAGTGAAAAAATAACAGTGAAAAAATAACAATATTTCTTCACTACAGGAACTACATTTTTGGGTCAGAATATTTGCTTGAAACGAGTGAATAAACGAGTGAAAGAGCAGATTTGAGGTAGTCAACGTATGTGAGCATAAAATAAAAAGAATATTTGCTTGAAACGAGTGAATAACGGATACATTTCATCTCTTGGATAAAAAACTTTTGTATTTTCACTCGTGACTTCGCCACTCGTGAAAATACTGAGTTTTTCATCCACTCGATGAAATATATCCGTTATTCACTCGTTTCAAGCAAATATCCTCTATTTAGTTGCCAGCCTAGAGAGAAACAACATAACTAATCATGTATCTTCCTTATTTATATGACAAAACTCGCTGTACCTCTTCATATAAGATCCACACTGTTGTTTAGGCCCATTACCAGCATTGTTGAAAAAGATTCATTTTTATGCGAATTTTATTCTTACTTTTATATTTGACTGTACATGCATTTCTTATCATATGTATAATCCTTAAACAATACTCACTCATTAAATACTCTTGGTAAATCATTGTGATCTTACCTATATTGCAAATAGTTTGTAAAATATAACGAGTATAACGTTTTGGAGATGAAATAGGAGTTACTTATATGTTCATATGCAACCATGTGACGTTTTTTTTATACAGTCATATATTTCATAGGATGCACATTGGTCAAGACAAATAGAAGCCTGTTTGATGTGACTGGTGAAATATATATATAGTAAAAGTCGATTTAGATTATTTATTATGTTGAATATAAGTCAAACAGATTTAATAATTGGTGCCCACGAATATTTTTTGTTGTGATTTTATGAATAGTGTCTTCGATACATACTATAGGATAACTACTATACCAGGTGACTATACCAGTTTGAGTGTCATTTTGCCTTAATTAACAATTACCTTACCTGTCAGTCAAAATGATACCCAGGCCAGTTATTGTAAACCATAAGACATACAGGTGTGTAATGTTTACATATATATCGATTTCTCACTGCTCGTCCGTCTGCTTTATTGACTGCTTTGGATGTGCATTCGACAGCCATTCATATGATGTCATTTTCACATAAACTTGATTATTTTCCTAGCATAATGAAAGAAAACGAAAACGATCAACATAAATACAGAAATGAGACATAGTATGACGTCAACACAGAGCACAAGATCAACATAATTATAGACACGCACGCACGCGCGCGCACGCACGCGCGCGCACGCACGCACGGACACACACACATACCACACACACATACATACATATATACATATATATATATATATATATATATATATATATATATATATATATATATATATATATATATATATATATATATATATAGATAGATATATGGGACACATGCTATTGTCTGCAAGAGTAAATGAAGTAGGGACAAAATGTCTGTACGCATATTTTCCGTTGAAGGCAATTAGGTCATATTCTCAAAAGTATAGCAGCATACGGTAGATAATAAGGCATCATTCTTCATGTACGTATCAGTGCTACCTATATTTTATGTCATTTATATTTATTTTTATTTTTGCTTGTTTGTTAGATTTAAATTTGGTATTTTAAGTTTTAAGATTCGTTCATTGAAGGGGGTGGGGGGTTGACCTGTACTTTTACAGAGTAAACACCAGGTGTTGACCTCATTTCTGACCTGGTTTCAGAGTTGTACACAAGCCTTTACAATGATTGGTTGGTTCCAAGGACAAAATGAAGTTTTGTATAAACATCTTTCTATTTTAGTTGGATCATACGCTGGTTACGTGATCTCTTGAACGTAAATTTGTTCTGATAGTTTCTAGAAGATCACGTGACCCTTTCCTGTTTACGTAAAAAAGCTACATAAATTATGTTTTGGAGCGAGCTATTCAGTAAAAGTTTAGGCTTTTCAAATACTAAGTTGTGTGTGTTTTTTTTTAGTTATTTTTAATTACAGTGTACTGGAAATTGTGTCAATTCGTTTGGATCGAGAGGAATTATTTTGTTAGCTATCTGAAAAAGAATATGTGCTCATAGATTTTCATTAATAAGAACTGACTTCATCAAGAGACATCGTCTTCCATATTGGATACTTCACTGGAATTCGAACTTAGAATTATTTGGACATTTTTATTACCAGAACTTTTTCAATTTCTCTAGTGGTTAATATTTTGAACTATTTTTGGATTAATTTTGGAATTGATTCTTAAAACCGTAAGTTTATTTTTCTTTTCTAAAAAATATTTGTACTCAATAAATTGTTTATTAAGTTTATACAAGCTTGTTATTTTCACTCTTTCTATGTTACTGTTTATTCGAGCCTAAGCACGTAACAATCAGTTTCTGTTTAGTGTAATTTGCTCTTCGCAATTCACTAACATTCCGTTTATTGTTGCAAAAGTTCATGTCGTTGAATGATAATTTCAAACAAACTTTGACACGACGCGTGGTAGACTAAAAATAGACAAGAAGAAAACTGGATCAACTTAAAAATATAAATACATTTTAACAAACGGAAAGGACTGCAAGTTCTCACAACTTACAATAAGCTCTCACCCCACCCCAACCCCTACAATTGATTAGAAATTCACTTTGATGAGGCATATAGTTAATATGCTTTCCTACACTTATATTTTTGCATACACGATTCAGAGAAAATAGGTAGAAATATTTCATGATTCACAATACAAATTGTTTAAACTTCTCATCTAAAATATTTACTTATATCTTCAAACAATAGGTAGACTTTAGTTTGATCATAAATTTGTAATCTAAGAACTCTCGATTTGGATCGATATTTTTCTTCGTTTTGTGGCAATGCCATTTACGACATCATTCTGAATAAAACAAAAATGTTCCAAAATATTACAATTTAAAGCCATGAACCTTTGTAATCCTGAGTTTGTATAAATAATGTTTCAGATTATATATTTTGTGAAAGTATTGAATGTTTTCTTTAATTGAGAATGTAAACGGTTTTGGTAATATATTTCTTGCATGGATTGATATACTAAATATTATTAGGGTTGTGATGATGCAGATATATTACCGAACTGTAGCAACCGACAGATTTCAGAGAGTTCTCGTTATGCAAAACATTTGAATTATTGTCAGTTTGCTTGTATGGATATTGTGTTTCGAGTCACGTTTGTCCTTACAAGCTGACAGTTTTGTTCGGTAATAGACGTTGCACCGATATGTCAATTGACAATTAATTGCGGTTTGCAAACAACACTAATCAATGCCCGATTTGACCATTATTTCCAAACATAATGACTGTGTTGAAAGCTAGCATTTCACCTTAAACAATTTCGTTAAAAAAGTCAAGATGTTCTTAGAGTGTATGGTGTAAAAGGAATAAGTTCATGTGGGTGTTGTTGTTGGTGTTAAAAGGTTTAACGTCATTTTTCTGCACAAGATCGTCTATACATGGCGGCCAGTATAAATGGTGGAGTAAGAAGCAGGGAAAATCCAGGAAAGAAACACCGGCCCACGAGAAGCTACTGGCAAGCTTTGTCACATACCTACTTTGGCCGAACCAGAGACTCGAACCGACGCAAGCGAGATGGCAGTGATCCGTAACGGTGAGCGTTGTAAACCACTCGGCCACTCGGGATTCCCACCATATTCCAAGTGGAGTTAGGGATATTTTTAAAATGATTTGTACTTATATTCATTCCCTTGATTTTCGGTCATCAATGCTTCTTATTAGATTGAATAAAAACCAAACCAAATGTAAATCAAACATATTCAACTTGAAAACAGTGCAGCTCTAAAAATTAAAGCAATTGAGATATGATCTAAATGAGTTCAACTTCATGCAAAGTTGACGTTTTTAAATGTGATATTTAATCCCTGTTACGTGTTGTTGTTTTTTTTTAAATAATCTCGACGTGGGTTTTATTTCTTGGCACAGTCACACTGTTGTATTTGCCTCAAATAAAACTTAAAATGATTGAAATTACAGTTCAGGGATTTTGTTTTCTTCAGCATATGAAGTAATGGAGAAAAGAGAAGTCAAGAGAAATATATGTACTAATAATATAACCGCCTTTCTCATCGTAAAGGTTTCTTCACCAATTTATCAATATTAAATAAAAATAATCTGATAAAACAAACATCAAAGACTAATCCTAGCTAGCAAGAGTATAACTCAGTCACACCTATAAGCGAATATGCAGTAGATTGCAGAATGTATATTAGCATAGTCATACTAGTATATATGTCATGGAAGCTTAACTGCGTGAATAAATTTAAAATACAAACATTTCTGGTATCATGGTACCAATTGGTTTTTTCCATAGACATCAGTGACAATGCTTTGTGAAATAAATATATTTTCTATCCTACATCAGCATGCATGTCGCACACTGTTATAAAGCACAATGTCAATTTGGCAAATACAAAACCAGGTACTCCATTGCATGTAATAGATATAACTCTGCTGAAACTAGACAGGGGTAAAAGTTGTCTAGCCACAACAGACACATTTTCAGCCATGTGTAGCACATGTTAAAAAAATATAAAAATACAAAATATGATCTAGATATGAATTAACATAATCTCACATGTTGCCAGGAGGATTAACGTTTTTAAACCTAACAGAAAGTGTAGCTCCAAAATAATCACAGCTAGTGATGTTGTTTATTTCTGAATAAAAGGTAATCACAGCTAGTGATGTTGTTTATTTCTGAATAAAAGGTCCATCACACCTTTAAGCTCTGCACACGTAGGGCTGTACAATTATTACCTTTACACCTTTGGCATTGTTACTTTTTCGCAGTTCTCAGTGTCGTCTGCTACACGTTTCATGGCACGCCTGGATGATAACACTTCAACCACAATACGATGATCAATTTTCGCTTGGAACATATTTCATCATATGGAACCAATGATCACCGTTTGAAGCTACATAAAACTTAAAAAGAGGTATTTTTAATTTATAGACTGAATGTTTCAGTCTAACTAAATACTTTGAAGACCAAGCCAGTCTAATGGAAGATTTACAGTGGTAAGACATTCTGGTCTTATAGACTGTCAATCGCTCTTAATCAGCGAAGACGTAAAGTCACTATTGTTGACCTTTCACCTGATTGAAGTTGTTCTTACTGGACCATTTCTTAATAGAACTATCCATACAAAAAAGACCTTTTTCTCGTTGGAATTATAATCGGAAAGTAGCTGAATCTGTTATTTGATTATTTAAAATATAACGTAATGTTTACCACGTCTCACATTAAATGTATTTGTCTGTCTGTCCTCTCTCTCTCTCTCTCTCTCTCTCTCTCTCTCTCAGATTTCCACGAGCATTTATCTGCGTTCCTCTATATTAATACTCATATGTAAAGACGAGACATTTGGCGTTAAAAAAAACAGTGTGCGTTAAAATTAGGAAAAACAGTGAACTTGATGAGCTCCAATATAAATACATATTGCACACATAGAGAGAGAGAAGGGGGAGGGGAGTGGCATAACTAAAATACTGGTACTGGCGTCATACATATAATAAGTATATGTGTGTTGCAAATATTAATTACAGACACACACAGAAAATCAAATTTCTTAATCATAGCTTGAACACCTCCAAAGTATTTACAATTTAGGTCATAAAGATTCATTATCAACCTAGAAGTATCAGGAAAATCATTGTAGGCTAATGTAGGTCAATACAATTTTGATTATAATGCAAACAAATTTAGAAACAAACAAGAAACTTTTTCTCCATAATAATTATAATGCAAATAATAAAGAGACGCAGTTTCTGGATCCTATCATCAGTTAAATAATGAGTAATTAATTATGTTTGTTTTTTTAATCTTCTTCACTGAACTAAAACTAAAGCTAAATATTATTCCGTTACTGACATGCCACCTGATCAAAGATTACGTTGTACTGAGTAAAACATTTTAAAATTATAACCATCTATGCAATGTGTATATTTTTGGCTGGAATTATAATCTAGATTTTATCTTGCATTTCTTTATCATAACATATTTGTTACCATAAATATAATAGAGACTAGTTGCTAAAACGTATCCTATTAACATTATCATTCTGTCTGTCTGTCTCTCCGTCTCTCTCCAACATATCGACACACAATGACGAGCGTTCCTGCATTGTAATATTAATAGGTAAATACGAGATATGTGGTGAGAGCGAAGTTGTGCGAAATGTTAGGTGAACAGTAACCTTGTTAACTAAGTTCAAAAATATATTTGAGAGAGAGAGAGAGAGAGAGAGAGAGAGAGAGAGAGAGAACGAAACAAATACACGAATTAGCATCACACATGTAATGAAAGGTCCATATGCGATGCTAGTAATCATTACAGCCACATTAAGAACAATACTTTTCGTAATAATATCTTCAAAAGCTCTAAACACTGTTCAGGTTAGGTCATACCATAGTTGAGACGAACCGTGATGTAGCAGGACAAATCGTTACTGGTATACTTAGGTAAATTAAATGTGGAAATACGAGCTTGCGTTTTCTCCACAACGATTATAGTATTAACAAATATTAAAGGTAATTTGTTTCTTATACACTGCTTCGTAATGATGACTGCATTGCGTTATGTTTTGAAAATCCTCTTCTTCTATCAGCTTTAAATTCTGCTATACTGATTTGTGTTTCCGACACGATATCTGATTTCAATTGCACTAAGGCAATTAATTTTGTGATAGAACTGTATCTGCGATATGAATCGTGTTTTGTTGTTTTACTGGGAGTTTAGCAGACAAGTTGCTTTTACCTGTTACTTCATTATTACAGCATGTTTATTATGCTAAACAAAGATTGAAATATGTTATAGTAAAATAATCACTATCTGTCTCACTGTCCGTCTGTCTACCTGTCTTCATATATGTACGTATCTTTCTCTCTCTCTCTCTCTCTCTCTCTCTCTCTCTCTCTCTCTCTCTCTCTCTCTCTCTCTCTCTCTCTCTCTCTCTCTCTCTCTCTCTCTCTCTCTCTCATGCTTTCCTGCATTATGCTATTCATATGTATAAACGTAAACTAAATATTTAGCCTAAGCAAAGTACGATAACATTGGGTGAACGCTAAACGAGTTAAGAAGGTACAGACATAAAGACGGCGGGGGAGAGATTAAATGAACATGAATCGAATACACGAATAAGCGTCGTGAGATAATAATGGTAAGTACATATACATTGCTAGTAATTATTATATACACATTACAAGTTTGGTTATAATACAGTTAAGATGAACCTTGAGTTAGCGGGACAATCCTTGCTGGGAAAGATAGGTCAATCCAGTTTAGATATAGGAGCATACGATGTTTTTCTTTTCTCGTTCTTTTTTCTTTTTTCTTATAAACAATAATGAGACGCACTTTCTGATGCCAGTCCGGTGATTTAACTATGTTACTTTTTGAAAATACACTTCTTTACTCAATTAATACGTGTCTATTATTGTTTGTGATATTTTTTATGTACGAGGCGTGTTTAGTTATTGGTTGGTTTAAACGGCACCTTTTTGATATTATGGACTATATCGTGCTGAGAATATGGGAGCTAAGTGCCGTTCTAAATAACACATAGAGGCAGCCTTGTCAGCGATCAAATCCTTGACGTTTCGATTATGAATCCAACATTAATCGAACAATGCTTGTAGTTCTGAATATATATATATATATATATATATATATATATATATATATATATATATATATATATATATATATATATATATATATATATATATATATCTTACTAATGGAAGATTAACAGTGGTAGGACATTCTGGTCTTATACAACTATCCATGCAAAATACACCTTTTGATCGATCGGAACGTGACTGTACCTGTTATTTCTTTATAAGCGCATCTTAGTCATCCCTATTGAAGGTAACGTGATGTTTAACACATCTAACATTAAAGGTATTGCTCTCTCTCTCTCTCTCTCTCTCTCTCTCTCTCTCTCTCTCTCTCTCCAAGATATTCACACATATTCGTTATCGTGAATTAAAAGAAACTAATATTGAAAATATGTCATATTAAAAGTATCATTCTGTCTGCCTGTCTTTCTTTCTCCAACATAGCAATTCGTATTTAATGCATGCTTAAAGACGAGAGCTTTCCCGAACGCGAAGTTGTGCGATCATATTAAAGGAACAGTAAATATGGTAACTACGGAGAGAGAGAGAGAGAGAGAGAGAGAGAGAGAGAGAGAGAGAGAGAGTGCACAAGCAATGAACAACATAGAAAAAAAATGAAATTCTCAGACGGCAACAAAACCTACAAATATGAAATGATGAAGCCAAATTAAGTGGTTGATGTAGATCACAGTTTCTCTATTGTTTGATATTTACCTCCAACGATGTTTTATGACTGTACAAGCAACAGGGTCCAGTATTATGGCCTAAAAAGTCAAAGGCATACAAAATCAATCTATATTAAAGATAGATAATCTACCTGTGTTATCGCTTTGTGTTACTTCTCATGATGCATGCACGTATCATATATCATGAATGTGCAACAAATAGTGAACAATAAAGCCCCCTAAACAAGAAAGGTGTGTAAAATCATACGAGGGTGCAAAGTAGCTAGCGGTGATCTACTTTTAGTAGACTCTTCGGGATACATGCATATATCTAATGTTATGATTGTACAAGTATCAGTGTAGTCGAAACCGACTTAAACGTAATATGTGAGCATAATCACTAAAGTGTAAACTGCATGAAAAGACACCGTGACCTACTTGTGTCAGAGCTGTGTATTAATCATACATGTATAGATCTCATGAGACGATTGTGCTAGCAACTGTATTCCAGAAACCTACCCAGACGTAAAAAATAAACATGATCACTGGGACTCAAAAAGTATTTACTTTCAATGATTTGTGCGTATATAAAGTTTCTTCACGACAAGCAATATTGTCTGAAGAGCTGCTGAACTAAACACAAAACAGACCAACATTTGATAAAAACAAATAGCTTAAAACTAATCATGCATAGTTATACGGTGAAAACTTCCCTTGGAAATGGGCAGGGATTGGGTCTCTATTACAAGATTCAAAACAAATTTGATTTTATGAATAATCTAAAAAATCTTTGACAATTATATGCTTCAACTTTATTCTAACCAATCATTATTGCTACAAGTCAACTTGATGACCACAAATACAATTAAATATACTGATAAATAACTGACATCAGTCCAGCGTCAATAGCAAATATGATAAATTCATCAGAAATTCAACAAGAATATTACCTGGAAACTGAAAAGAAATCGTGGAGTTAAAAAAAAACCTGAAAGGTTTATGAAGTATCTTCCATACTGGAAAATATCCGAGATTTCGATCTACCTTTGATTTTGGCATCTTTCGACATTTAAAGTAAAGAGTCAGTCAGTGCGTTTATATCATGGTAGTGAGTAATCTACATTGTTCTAATTAATACAAAATATGTGGATTTACCTGCATATATTTGCTAGAAAGTCTGCAGCAATAAGTTAATTTTATTTTTAGTCATCTAATGATTTGTGTCACCATCATTATTAAATGGAAAGATAATTCGTACTGGTTTAATGAAAGCTACCCGTAAGCACCGGCGGATCTACAGTATGAGGGTGTTTTTTTCTAACAGCTGCCTACACGTATTAAATTTTCTGCACGGTAGCTAGCAAACGGGTTGTTTTTGGAAATTCAAAAACATAAGTCAAGAGCTATAACCATGTTAAGCAATGTTATAAGAAAGTGGCAACCTAACTCACTCAAAAGTCACATCAATATTTGGCTGCATACCAAATATGATTTGCATCAAATAATAATGAATGGAACTATTATTGTACGGAAAGCGAAAGAAAGACCTAATATAATATCCCCATTTTTGTAAGGCAAGCAAGGGATATAAGGTACAACCTTTCAAATCTAGTATGTGAATGTCTTGATTATCTAACCATCATATGGTTATGACGCAGGAGAAGATTACTAACAGGGACCATCAGTTGGTCAAGACCAGAACCCAAAGCATGTTATAACACTGGCCTTAAATATTATACATACCAACTTGCAGATTTCTACCAACAATACTTTAATCTTTAGATTCTTTGAAATAAATAATTATCCATATACACAGATCCCATACTAAAGAGTCCTATTTAAAATTTGAAAATATCCCGAAGTTTCAAGTTAGTGGCTTTAATGGTGTAGTAGACGCACTGCATTACCAACTCACCAGAAAGTCAAAAGATTTAACCCTGTTTAGCAATGTTACAGGAGTGTGACAACATAACACAATAGTCACATCAATATTTGGCTGCATACTAGATAGTATTGGCATCAGATATGAAAGGGAAATATTATTGTACGGAAAGAAAGTTACGAAAGGAAAGGTTCAATATAATATCCCCATTTTTTAATGCAAGGAAGGAATATAAGGTACAACCTTTCAAATATAATATGTGAATGTCTTGATTATCTAACCATAATACATATACTTCGCTCATGTGATGAGCTATTGTAATCGTTTATATGAACAAAGTCATATATTAAAAGCGATATTAACGTTGTTTTTAACATTTTATTGTATGCCTTAAGAGTATTATCGTGAACATAACTGTATAAGACCACGCCTTACTAACTTCAGAGAAATATTTTACAACGAAAGATATAAAATGGTACACTCGTAACATTCTAAAATTAAATCATTCATAACAAGGTAACAGGTGAGTGTGGATATTAAATAGTTTATTTAGATAACAACACAGAAGCACAACTAGTCAAGGTAAATGAGTCTAGACATTCTGATTTGAATAACTAGTCCTAGTTAAGGTCACCTCGTCTACATACTCCAGACTCCGTTCTAGACTTTATGCATATATCGTGTTACAAATAATCGAATGAATGTCTGATAATATAAGTAATCAATGATAAAGTAGCACAGATGTGTATTCTACTTGTTATTTATCCCTAATAAGGCAGAACTAGTACACCGTAGGATCTAATTTTAAATACCCATTTTAGAATGGAAGTTTTGGGTAGTTTAAAAGTTAAAATGTAGGTTCATAATCGAATTGCTATTTGCACCTCGATCTCCAACTCAGCTGTCCTGAGCTCGATCCATTGCACCAGCGTTTGAAATGATCAGTGATTCAGGATCGGTGTATTTTCTTCCTTCCATGAGACCATAAAACAATCGTGAGGTTAAAAGTTTTTTTAAAGCAAAAACTGTGTATCCCTGAATACACATGACACTCACCACTTTATCTAAACTTTATAATAGGTTTGTCATTACATAGAACGTTATGGGGTGGGATCGATTCTTACAACTTTCCTAGGTTTTAATTGTGCGATTCCTCTATGGTGCCGGGTTCGCTGTTTTGTTAACTGTATGTGAAAAACGGTCTTAGATAACGCGTCCATGGGTTTTGTATATCTCCAGAGGTCTTTGTTTGTCCGATGTTTCTGTCAGGTTAAACTCGGAGAGTTGCAGCTGCAAAGAGCTCTTCGCGATTACTAACAAGCTAATATTAAGGAACAAATGTACACCACTTCCATGTACCTTCTCTCCAGTAGACCTTTTGGACCTGTTTGCAAATTTCTTCCGTGACAAGAAACAAACCATTAGAAATAAGCTTGACAACTCTCAGTTTCAATTGACTCGTTGTCACCATACAGTTGCGATTCAGAATTTCAGCGACAACCGTTAGTAGGATTTGAACCTGTATCTATGGAATAAGTACAGGTAATCGCGATGAAGAGTGTACCAAAGTCAAGTGAACTTGATCCAATTTTAACATCACTGCTGCTTGATTGCTTATATTCAATATTGCCTATTTTATATGATGTTATCGATACCTCTCTCCCATCAAGTGAAGCCCCGTCATTTTTTAAAAACTGCCATTGTAAAGCCTCTGTTGAATAAACCAACATTCAACCATGACGATTTAAAGAACTACAGCCCAGTTTCTAATCTTCCGCTCAAATAAAAATACCTAGAAAAGTAGTTTAAACCAAACTTGTATCACATCTGAATTCAGTCCTTTAGGAATGTACAATATGCAAATCGCCCTTGCCACAGTACTGAAACTACTCTTCTGAAAGTAGTTAAGTAGTTAATGGATAGCGGAAAGATTACAGTCATCGTCCTCCTTGATTTGTTTGCAGCATTTGACACAATAGACCATGATGTATTACTTCACCGTATCCAGCATGTATTTGACTTACTTTGGTTCCTGTTCATTAATTAGTGAACAGGATACAAATCATATATGCAAATGGAATACACTATAGTCCAGTTGATCAAGGGGTCTGTTCTTGGACCTATTCTCTTCATTCTATACACTCAGCCGATCTCAAGTGGCATAGATCATCATCTAGTGTCTCACCAATTGTATTCTGATGCCCCACAAATATACGAATGTAGCTACCTAACGGACGTTGATGTTACCATCCAAGGAATAGAGAGGTGATTTGATGATGTAAAGCTATGGATGACATGTAACAAGCTACAGATGAATGATGATAAAACTGAGGCCATTTAAATTCATACAGTCAGTTACTCTCACATTGCATCAATATGTCATGAACATATTCAAGGCCGCATATCTTGAGCTGAGACGCATCAGTTCCAGTCGCAAATATTTTTCGGTGTGTCACTAAAACAATTTTGTGTTCATTAGTACTTTCAAGAATGGACCATTGTAACTCAGTTACGTCTGAGTTACGTCTGGTTTGTCTCAATATTTACTCCACAAACTTCAAAACGTTCAAAACACAGTTACTTGGATCATCCTTAGAGTACCACGATCAGATTACACCTCCCAGTTGGTTTGTATTGTACCCTACACTGACTATCCATTCGATCCAATTCTACTTCTATTAATAATAATAATAATAATAATAATAATAATAATAATAATAATAATAAATCATATATGTTAAAAGTTGAGAAACGCGCACTTGTATGTGTTGCCTTAGTCTTTCTTTCTCTTTTGAAGATAACATAATTAATTTCGCATTTTATTGACACAAGAATTGTATTCCAGTTTTGAAAATATACCATACAAATATTTTCTGCTTGTTGCGAATCTAGCATTAATTAAAAACGAATCATTCTACATCAAAGATCAAGCTTGTCTGCATTATGAATAGTGGTAGAAAAGAGGTCAGTAAGATACGAAGAAAAGAGAAAAGGTTATGCTATTTACGTTTATCTTGCAAATTAGACCAAGCTTATACATCTTATATCTTACAATATATACTTCTAGTACGTCGAATCAATATTATACCTGCTTCGTATCGTAAATGTTTTCATATATTAAGAGAGTCTTCAACTCAATAGTCATCTCCTAAAACAAATTCAAGTAAACGATGGATGTATGTAAAGCAAATACCTTGCAATTTTTAGGGCTGCATTCATGTTGATGCATTTTCAGCTAATTGATCATATTAGAGTTCAACTAACGAATGACATTCTTTTCTATTTAGTTGTCTATTCTACTATGATATAATGTTTTGCTCTTGGAGTTTTCTTTAAGAAATACGGGTTTTACCTTGCACGAGACTAACATTACTTCCGTTTACACTAGATTAAAGTTGATCAACCACTGCCGTTTCATATTAGCACCTTCTCACTTGGGATAATGGAGAAATCCTACCTTCATTAAATATGCAAATATGCAAATGACTTTGTTGAAACGATGGTTTTCGTTGGACATTATGGTTTATCGAAAATAACATTGACGTTGAGACTTGTGCTGCTGGAAATTTAGTATTATGTTATCAGAAAGGTAGTATATATACTTGAACCGTTACTAATAATGCATTGTACATTTCATTTCAGCGCAGGTAATTACATGTTAATTTCATAAAATATAGAAAATAAAGTCAAATTGATAAAATTTAAAAGGACTGAAACGAAAATTCAAATTGGTCTGGCAGTTGGTAGCGTGATAGTCCGAGTTTTCTCTGACCCTTGCCACCCCGTTTTTTGATATTTGGTTTTTTATGTTGGGGTGTACCCCAACATAAAAAAACAAATATCAAAAATGGGGTGGCAAAAACAAAATATCAAAAATGGGGTGGCAAGGGTCAGAGGAAACTCGGACTAGTAACGTGACTGGTCTATACAAACTAGTTTGTTAAATTTGTACACTATGATAAACTGTAAAATAAATCAAAGCGTGATTAATTATATTTACATATATGTCTACAATTTTTAAATATATATGAATCGAGAATATGGTAACTAAGATGCAGCAATTATTAATAGTTATGGCTCAAATTTGAAAAAGCGTTCGCACGAATTTTGGTTCAAGCGGAAGCAGGAAGTAGAATTGGTGGTTTATGGGATTGTTTCTGAGGAATGTATTGTACAACCAATCAAAACCATCGTTTTTAGAGTATATATTTGCATATCTGAATGTATGAATATTTAATGAAGGCAGGATTTCTCCATTATCCCCCCTCTTCTGTGGAAACTCCCTTTTTCGGCTTAAATTATATCATTAACAAGTTTTTCAATTCGAGTTCAATTCCTACATCTAATTTGTGCTTCGATCCGAATGTATGCTTTTCAGGCTATTTAACTTCGACACCGAAATAAAATATAATACTCATACAGTGCTACATAATTAACTGCATCCTCATACAGTGGAAGCAAAAGGATTTTTATTTTTCATACAGTGGAAACAAAAGGATTGTATAATCTACATACAGTGGAAACGAAAGGATTTATAACCTTCATACAGTGCTACTTTTATGTGAGGAAATGTATACTTTGCTAATATTTCACTGATCTTTCAAGTATTAATGCTTCTATTTAGATTGAATAAACCACAAACCCCTGATATATCAAATGTTTTCAATTTGAAAACAGAACAACTCTAATAATAAAATTGATATGATATGATTTAAATGAGTTTTTCTTCATGAAAAGTTAATGATTTTAAAATGTGATATTCAATAGTTGCTCCGTTTCGTCTTGAATATGTTTTTATCATGAGTTATATTTCTTGGCACACTCTAATCTTTGACGGAAATTTTGTTGCATGATTTTCTCTTCTCTACATTCAAAAATAGGGAAGGGAGAAGTGGTGCGAAATGACTGAGATGGTAATAACTACGCTATACACGAACAGATTGGTTCGGTTACGACATTATAACTGATCTGGAAGTAACAACCGAATCTTACTTTTGAGGACTAATTCAGTTAAAACAAATTTTATGTCATTGCAAGCATGTCAAACCATAAACCGTGCTATTCCCAATATTATACACTGCTTGATTTTCTTTTTGAAAGAATATACATGAGTTTAAAGAATACTATATTAAAGAATTTGCACTTTATGGCAACCATATAATAAAATGATTTGTAAAGGCTACACAATTTACTAAAGTTAGTGTTAGGACTGGTCGGCCAGGTGTCATGATAATGTGACTGGTTGAGACATCATTCTACATGTCGCTATAAACTGTCATACTGCATACATCGTAGCGATATGATTGAAAAATTGTTAAAGCTATGTTAAAAATCCAAATCACACACACGCATACTCACACACACACAGAAACCATTCAAATATTTAAATCCATAACGCTCAAAAGACCACACACAAAATACATATATTCTGTTTCATTATTATTTCCTCTCTCTCTCTCTCTCTCTCTCTCTCTCTCTCTCTCTCTCTCTCTCTCTCTCTCTCTCTCGCTCTCTCTCTCTCTCTACAGCCAAAGTGGGATTTGATCATCTTAGTCAATAAAATGTAATGATGTAATTCTGAATTTAAATGATATATTTGTCATCAAGCGATATACTTCTTTAGTTTAAAGATTAATTCATCTTAATAATTTCATTAGATACTTGTAACGCCATATCGTATAAAAGACATGAATGGTTTAAGATCGAATTCTGGTGGTATACAATTGGTCTGCCTACTTAGTCCAAAATTATGTTGAACATGAATAACAATGGAAATGAAAACAACATCGAGACTGATATCAGCTAGCATGGGTAAAAACAATGGCACACCAATACCGAGTACGCCTTCCCATGCACTTAATTAAAAATGTATGCAATACTTGGACTGTAGCATCACACATGCATGACATTTTGTGGAGTGAAAAAAGTTACAGATATTATAAGGTTGGTTAAAGACAGAAAACAGTTCATCAGGACTGGATGTTCAACAGATTCGAGTTCAGTCTTCATCTATTTTAAAGGAAAATTATCGTAAAAACATGTATGAACGCTTTTCTTCCAGACATTTGCAAAAACAATTGTTACTTTCTAAAGTATTCTGTTGATGTTGTAGGATATAACGCAACTTTTCAGCATAAGATAAGCTATACATGACGACCAGTATCAATGATGGCGGAAGAACCCGGGAAACGCCCAGTAAGAACCACCGGCTATTAAAAGCTACTGGCAAGATTTCTCACATACCCACATTGGCCGAACACGAGAATGGAACCCAAGCAAACAGAGGTGAGATGGCAATGATCCGTAACGATGAGCGCTTTAGACTACTAGGCCACTCGGGGTCTCTCTAAGGTATCTAAGAAAGCGTCAAACAGGTAATATACAAAACACAGAGTTTGACATTTCTAGTTTGTAAGATCAATGGGAACAGTTTGATATACGTGCTTTTGGGGGTCATAATTAAGGTTCTAAGGTTCCTTTTGTTTCCACTGTATGAAGATTATAAATCATTTTGTTTCCACTGTATGAAAAATAAAAATCCTTTTGTTTCCACTGTATGAAGATGCAGTTAATTATGTAGCACTGTATGAGTATCATATTCATTTTCTGGTATTGCAAGATTTTATTTCGGTGTCGAAGTTAAATAGCCTGAAAAGCATACATTCGGATCGAAGCACAAATTAGATGTAGGAATTGAACTCGAATTGAAAAACTTGTTAATGATATAAATTAAGCCGAAAAAGGGAGTTTCCACAGAAGGTGCTAATATGAAACGGCAGTGGTTGATCAACTTTAATCTAGTGTAAACGGAAGTAATGTTAGTCTCGTGCAAGGTAAAACCCGTATTTCTTAAAGAAAACTCCAAGAACAAAACATTATATCATAGTAGAATAGACAACTAAATAGAAAAGAATGTCATTCGTTAGTTGAACTCTAATATGATCAATTAGCTGAAAATGCATCAACACGAATGCAGCCGTAAAAATTGTAAAGTATTTACTTTACATACATCCATCGTTTACTTGAACTTGTTTTAGGAGATGACTATTGAGTTGAAGACTCTCTTAATCTATGATAACATTTACGATACGAAGCAGGTATAATAATGATTCGACGTACTAGAAGTATATATTGTAACTGAGTTGAAGACTCTCTTAATCTATGAAAACATTTACGATACGAAGCAGGTATAATAGTGATTCGACGTACTAGAAGTACATCTTGTAAGATATAAGATGTATAAGCTTGGTCTAATTTGCAAGATAAACGTAAATAGCATAACCTTTTCTCTTTACTTCGTATCTTACTGACCTCTTTTTACCACTATTCATCATGCAGACAAGCTTGATATTTGATGTAGAATGATTCGTTTCTAATTAATGCTAGATAGGCAACAAGTAGAAAATATTTGTATGGTATATTTTCAAAACTGGAATACAATTCTTGTGTCTATAAAATGCGAAATTAATTATGTTATCTTCAAAAGAGAAAGAAAGACTATGGCTACACATACAAGTGTCCGTTTCTTAACTTTTAACATGATATGATTTATTATTATTATTATTATTATTATTATTATTATTATTATTATTATTATTATTATTATTAATAGAAGTAGAATTGGATTGAATGGATAGTCAGTGTAGGGTACAAACCAACTGGGAGGTGTAATCTGATCGTGGTACTCTAAGGATGATCCAAGCAACTGTGTTTTGAACATTTTGAAGTTTGTGGAGTAGATATTGCGACAAACCAGACATAACTGAGTTACAATGGTCCATTCTTGAAAGTACTAATAATGAACACAAATTTTTTTTAGTGACACACTGAAAAATATTTGCGACTGGAGCTGATGCGTCTCAGCTCAAGATATGCGGCCTTGCATATGTTCATGACATATTGATGCAATGTGAGAGTACTGTCCATAGTAACACCGAGGTTTCGTACTGACTGTGTGAATTTAAATGGCCTCAGTTTTATCATCATTCATCTGTAGCTTGTTACATGTCATCCATAGCTTTACATCATCAAATCACCTCTCTACTCCTTGGATGCTAACATCAACGTCAGTTAGGTAGCTAGATTTGTATATTTGTGGGGCATCAGAATACAATTAGTGAGATACTGGATGATGACCTATGCTACTTGAGATCGGCTGAGTGTATTGAATGAAGAAGACAGGTCCAAGAACAGACTCCCTGATTAACTGAACTATAGTGTATTCCATTTGCATACATGATTTGTATCCTGTTCACTAATTATTGAACAGGAACCAAAGTAAGTCGGCAATGTGAATGCCAAATACATGCTGGATACGGTGAAGTAATATATCAAGGTCTGTTGTGTCGAATGCTGCAAACAAATCAAGGAGGACGATGATTGTAATCTTTCCGCTATCCAAAGCAGAGAGAATGTCATTAACTACTTAACTACTTTCAGAAGAGTAGTTTCAGTACTGTGGCAAGGGCGATTTGCATACTGTACATTGCTAAAGGACTGAATTCAGATGTGATACAAGTTTGGTTTAAACTACTTTTTCTAGGTATTTTTATTTGAGCGGAAGATTAGAAACTGGGCGGTAGTTCTTTAATTCGTTATGGTTGAATGATGGTTTATTCAACAGAGGCTTTACAATGGCAGTTTTTAAAAAATGACGGGACTTCACTTGATGGGAGAAAGGTATCAATAACATCAGTTAATATAGGCAATATTGAATATAAGCAATCAAGCAGCAGTGATGTTAAAATTGGATCAAGTTCATTTGACTTTGTTACACTCTTCATCGCGATTATCTGTACTTATTCCATAGATACAGGTTCAAATCCTGCTAACGGTTGTCGCTGAAATGGTGACAACGAGTCAGTTGAAATTGAGTTGTCAAGACCATTTCTAATGGTGTACCTAGTCACGGAAGAAATTTGCAAACAGGTCCAAAAGGTCTACTGCAGAGAAGGTACATGGAAATGGTGTACATTGTTCCTTAACATTAGTTTGTTAGTAATCGCGAAGAGCTCTTTGCAGCTTCAACTCTTCGAGTTTAACCTGACAAAAACATCGGACAAACAAACACCTCTTGAGAAATACAAAACCCATGGACGCGTTATCTAAGACCGTTTCACATACAGTTAACAAAAGAGCGAACCCAGCACCATAGAGGAATCGCACAATTAGAACCTAGGAAAGATGTAAGAATCGAGCCCACCCCATAACGTACTATGTAATGACAAACCTATTATAAAGTTTTAGATAAAGTTGTGAGTGTCGTGTGTATTCAGGGATACACAGTTTTCGCTTTTTAAAAAAAACTTTTAACCTCACGATTGTTTTATGGTCTCATAGAAGGAAGAAAATACACCGATCCTGAATCACAGATCATTTCACACGCTGTTGTAGTGGATCGAGCTCAGGACAGCTGAGTTGGAGATCGAGGCGCAATTAGCAATTCGATTATGAACCTACATTTTAACTTTTAAACTACCCAAAACTTCCATTCTAAAATGGGTATTTAAAATTAGATCCTACGGTGTACCAGTTCTGCCTTTTTTTAGGGATAAATAACAAGTAGAATACACATCTGGCTACTTTATCATTGATTACCTATATTATCAGACATTCATGCGATTATTTGTAACACGATATATGCATAAAATCTAGACCGGAGTCTGGAGGATTTAGACGAGGTGACCTTAACTAGGACTAGTTATTCAAATCAGAATGTCTAGACTCATTTACCTTGACTAGTCGTGCTTCTGTGTTGTTATCTAAATAAACTATTTGATATCCACACTCACCTGTTTCCTTGTTATGAATGATTTAATTTTGGAATGTTACGAGTGTACCATTTTATATCTTTCGTTGTAAAATATTTCTCTGAAGTTAGTAAGGCGTGGTCTTATACAGTTATGTTCACGATAATACTCTTAAGGCATACAATAAAATGTTAAAAACAACGTTAATATCGCTTTTAATATATGACTTTGTTTATATAAACGATTACAATAGCTCATCACATGAGCGAAGTATATGTATTATGGTTAGATAATCAAGACATTCACATACTAGATTTGAAAGGTTGTACCTTATATTCCTTCCTTGCCTTAAAAAATGGGGATATTATATTGGGCCTTTCCTTTTGCAATTTTTTTTCCGTACAATAATATTTTCCTTTCATATTTGATGCTAGTAATAGTTGGTATGCAGCCAAATATTGATGTGACTTTTGTGTTATGTTGTCACACTCCTGTAACATTGCTAAACAGGGTTAAAAATCTTGACTTTCTAGCGAGTTGGTAATGCAGTGCGGCTACTACACCATTAAAGACACTAACATGAAACTTCGGGATATTTTTAAATTTTAAATATGACTCATTAGCATGGGATTTGTGTATATGGATAATTATTTATTTCAAAGAATCTAAAGATTAAAGAATTGTTGGTAGAAATCAGCAAGTTGGTACGTATAATATTTAAGGCCAGTGTTATAACATGCTTTGGGTTCTGGTCTAGACCAACTGATGGTCCCTGTTAGTAATCTTCTCCTGCGTCATAACCATATGATGGTTAGATAATCACGACATTCACTTACTATATTTGAAAGGTTGTACCTTATATCCTTTGCTTGCCTTACAAAAATGGGGATATTATATTAGGTCTTTCTTTCGCTTTCCGTACAATAATAGTTCCATTCATTATTATTTGATGCAAACCATATTTGGTATGTAGCCAAATAATGATGTGACTTTTGAGTGAGTTATTTTGTCACTTTCTTATAACATTGCTTAACATAGTTATAGCTCTTGACTTATGTTTTTGAATTTCCAAAACAACCAGTTTGCTAGCTACCGTGCAGAAAATTTAATACGTGTAGGCAGCTATAAAAAAACAGCCTTATACTGTAGATCCGCCGTTGCTTACGGGTAGCTTTCATTAAACCAGTACGAATTATCTTTCCATTTAATGATGACGGTGACACAAATCATTAGATGACTAAAAATAAAATTAACTTATTGCTGCAGACTTTCTAGCAAATATATGCAGATGAATCCACATATTTTGTATTAATTAGGACAATGTAGATTACTGACTACCATGATATAAACGCACTGACTGACTCTTTACTTTAAATGTTGAAAGATGCCAAAATCAAAGGTAGATCGAAATCTCGGATATTTTACAGTATGGAAGATACTGCATAAACCTTTCAGGAGTTTTTTTAAACTCCTCGATTTCTTTTCAGTTTTCAGGTAATATTCTTGCTGAATTTCTGATGAATTTATCATATTTGCTACTGACACTCGACTGATGTCTGTTATTTATCAATATATTTAATTGTGTTTCTGGTCATCAAGTTGACTTGTAGCAATACTGATTGGTTAGAATTAAGTTGAAGCATATAATTGTCAAAGAGGTTTACAATTAATCATAAAATCAAACTTGTTTTGAATCTTGTAATAGAGACCCACTCCCTGCCCATTACCAAGGGAAGTTTTCACGGTATAATTATGAATTATTAGTTTGAAGCTATTTGTTTTATCAAATGTTGTCCTGTTTTGTGTTTAGGTCAGCAGCTCTTCAGACAATATTGCTTGTCGTCAGAAAATTTTATATGCGCATAAATCATTGAAAGTAAATACATTTTGAGTCCCAGTGATCATGGTTTTTTTTACGTCTGGGATGGTTTCTGGAAGACAGTTGCTAGCACAATCCTGTCATTAAATCTGTACATGTATGATTTATTCACAGCTCTGACGGATTTTATCTAATTATGCATTATTTAAAAAAACAACCTGCTCGAAACAGACACTTGTAGAAATCGCTTTCATGATTTAAAAAATTATTTTTAACTGGAAACGATTAATTAGAAAGATCGTAATAGAGGTTTGTTTCTTCACCCAACGTGACGGAGGACAAAACTAATTCTAATCCCTCTTTCATATATTCGTTGGTCATTTATATTGCATATTTTCATTTTCCCAGCCTACTTCCATTTCTTTCATATATTCGTTGGTCGTTAACATTGCATATTTTCATTTTCCCAGCCTATTTCCATTTCTTTCATATATTCGTTGGTCGTTAACATTGCATATTTTCATTTTCCCAGCCTATTTCCATTTCTTTCATATATTCGTTGGTCGTTAACATTGCATATTTTCATTTTCCCAGTCTATTTCCATTTTTCCGCACATAGTGTGCTTTGTTTTGTCTGTTGGACATGTTAAAGTAGAATATTGCTGGTTTGTTCTTATTCAGACCAGACTGTCGTATCCAAAACCAAAGATTATAATATCTTTTCAAGTTTTAGGTTTGTTTCATCTCCTTATATTGCTAGCTTATCGTCAGCCACATCTCGGTTTTTGTTATGGCATATAAACTATCTTGTTTTGGGTAACCCGATGTTTATCTAACACCTATTATGAACCTATCGCACTTACTCTGATGACATAATTTGCATGGTGAAACATATCGGTATCACGATTATTTCCAGGGACAATCATTACGAAGTAAAACATATTTTGGCAGCAAACAGTGTGTTTGCTTGTCGGCATAAATTTATAAATGACCCAACGTCAGATGAAGTACCTATGTGCAACTAGTTAGCATAGAACACCACATTGAGTGAAGTTAACTTACCTCATGTAAATTAGTGCACAATGTTTTTGTGCATTCTGAAAATGTCCGGAAACTATATGAAATGTAATGCCAGTATGACAGATAATGGACATTAGGAATACCTTCGTAGAAAATTTGCTACAACTTCTTTAACAACTGTAAACACGAACTGTTCATAATTGTTGACTTGTGTACACAGCAGCCACGTTACCTATGCATCATCCTGTAAAGGGGGTAGGGGCGGCTTTGGACATTGAAGGTTCATACAAATATCAGACTAGCTTCTAGTTAGGCCGATAACTCGGCCCCAAACTCGGTAAAGATTATCGGATCGGCCTAGCTGCCAGTGTGCCAGCAACTCAAGTGTTGCTCAATCTTTGCCAGCTACACCATTGTTTGACGGTCCACAGATACAGGTGTATGTTAGAGACTGCGTGATATACGTTAATTTCTTTTAGCTTGTCACTACTGCACCTTTTAAGCAATGCATTTTAAGGGGCCCCGAGTGACCGAGTGGTCTAAAGTGCTTTCCGTTACGGATCACTGCCATCTCACCTCTGTCTGCGTGGGATCGAGTTTAAGATTCGGCGGGTCGGTGGTTCTTTCCCCGGGTTTCCCGGGTTCTGCATCGACCAATAATACTTGCCGCCATGTATAGCCTATCGTGTCCTGAAAAATGGCGTTAAACCCTAAAAACAACAACAACAACAAAATCAAAAGCAATCCGTTTCAGATCTTAAGAAAGACTCACGTGTCCTATGGTGAGCATGTATTATAAGATGATACAAGTACAAATGAGTCATTGAATGATCACGAACGGAGTGCTGCTGAAACGATTTAGAAATAGTTCTCAGGACGAGATGAATTAACAAAACATGTCTAGTTACAACTATCTCACCGGAAAATTCATCGACAGATAAGTATATTCTTTCTATTTATTTTACTTATTGTAGTGCATACAATCTCTAAGTTCAGTAGTAGACAGTTGATACAGAAAATCTGAAACATTGTTCCTGGGTATATATTGGAAAAGGTCGATTCTATTTATGAACATTAATCTGTCAGCGTGACAGCGCTTCACTATCTAATTAAAAGCTTTACCAGTGATAGCGTATAAATACAACCTAATATCCAAATCAAATTATTCTACTAAACATCATGTTTGATGGCTAGCATATTGCGATGATCGAGTGTACTTTGTTTTCCAATGGCGTGTAATTCTAGTGGAACATGTTACATTTCAGGTTGTATGTCTCTGATACAAGTACATCTAGCGTTTGGGTTGTCTGTACACGATTGTGTAAGTGTATTGTGGGCATGTCTTGTATAACAAATTGTCAGCTCTATTCATGCAGTAACCCTACTAATGCTTGGAATAAATGATAAGCTCATGATCCACTATCCCTTCTTCCTATACTGCTTTTGGTTCTGTCTCTGGGTAATTCCATAGAGTAAACAAGTACAGTAGTTTTTGTGTTTCCGACAGTAGTTTTTGGTTTTGAAAACTTTAACAACTAATCGCGACTAATATTTCTAACGCATTCTGTTATTCTCACTTCTGGTTCATATCAAGGTTTCTTTTGTCCATTTTTATTACAAAAAGCCAGGCATTAGCAACTTACTTCCTGTGACCGAATTTTAACCGGTTACATTCATATTAAGTGGGTAAATTTTAAAATCAGTCTAAGGTCAAAGCCATTGAAAACAATTGTACATGCCTACAGAAAGCACTGGCTGAGTTCTATTGTACGTTATAAATGTAATGTAATCACACGTCTGTAATTCCATTTACTAATCTTACACTGGATCGATCTCCCGATTGTGGCTTAGATCATATTTTAAAAAAGTGTGGGTAAGTTCGTACCTTAAACACTTATTGTTACAGTTTTTATTCCATCTCATTTGTTTTATTCGAACGTTACCCGTTTGACTACCTATTTCAAACATACGATTCAACAATTCCACTTCTCATAACCACAGCTGACCTGAGGTTCATAACCCCATTGATGGGATGATAATGTAAAATAACGTTTGTTGAACCGTTGTTCGTAACTAAAATTTGGTACTATCATCTTTGCTTCATAGTTATAATTTGAAATGATCCCCGACCTGAATTTCCCCAAAGAACGCCAACCTTAAAGTCTTCCCAATGGGATTATATTATTGAGAAAACGACACTTCGTTATTGTGTGTAGTAGTGGTGGTGGTGGGGCACTGTATTTGTAAAGATAGAATTCGAATTTGAAATTTAATCTGCATGAAATAAGCCACTATTATATATCCTTGCTATAACTAATAATTTTCTTTCTAAATAGTATGTCTGCCGATAAAGTAAATAATCGCAATGCATCCAGCTGATGGTGGGATATTAGTTCAATCCATGTATAAGTCACATATATGTTAGATTGAAATGCCAGTTGTAAATATGAATCAACATACAGTCTCTTGCCCATTTAGAAACACCACCCATCATCTTGCTGAAGTAGAGGGGTACAGGCATATTCATAGCCCTATAATGTCAAGTGGCTAAATTGAAAGTTGTGTGGATCATGTTCGTCAGAATAAGGGTGAAACGTGTAGAAAACTTGTTGCAATAATGATTGTTTAGAATGAAGTTGAAGCATATAATTGTCAAAGAAATTTTAGATTATTCATATAATTAAACTTGTTTTGAATCTTGTAATAGATACCCAATCCCTGCCCGTTACCAAGGGAAGTTTTCACCGTATAGCTATGCATGATTAGTTTTAAGCTATTTGTTTTTATCAAATGTTGGTCTGTTTTGTATTTAGTTCAGCAGCTCTTCAGACAATATTGCTTGTCGTCAGGAAACTTTATATGCGCACAAATCATTGAAAGTAAATACTTTTTGAGTCCCAGTGATCATGTGTTTTTACGTCTGGGTTGGTTTCTGGAATACAGTTGTTAGCACAATCCTCTCATTAGGTCTCTACACGTATGATTAATATACAGCTGTGACGGATTTTATCTAATTATGCATTATTTAAAAAACAACCTGTTATCAACGATAGCTCGAAATAGACTCTTGTAGAAATCACTTTCATGATTTAAAAAATTATTTTTAACAGCAAACAATTAATTAGAAAGATCGTAATAGGGGTTTGTTTCTTCACCCAACTTGACGGAGGACAAAACTAATTCCAATCCCTCTTTCATATATTCGTTGGTCATTTATATTGCATATTTTCATTTTCCCAGCATATTTCCATTTTTCCGCACGTAGTGTGCTTTGTTTTGCCTGTCGGACTGGTGGTTCAGTTAATGCGTTGCTGGTTTTGTCTGTTGGACATGTTAAATTAGAATATTGCTGGTTTGTTCTTATTCAGACCAGACTGTTGTATGCAAGTGACAACTCAAACCAAAGATTATCATATCTTTTCAAGTTTTAGGTTTGTTACATCTCCTTATATTGCTAGCTTACCGTCAGCCACATCTGGGCTTTTGTTATGGCATATAAACTATATTGTTTTGGGTAACCCGATGTTTATCTAACACCTATTATGAACCTATCGCACTTACTCTGATGACATAATTTACATGGTAAAACACATCGGTATCATGATTATTTCCAGGTACAATCATTACGAAGTAAAACTATTTTTGGCAGCAAACAGTGTGGTTGCTTGTCGGCATAAATTTATAATGGGACCCAACGTCAGAGATAAAGTACCTATGTGCAACTAGTTAGCATAGAACACCATATTGAGTGGTGAAATTAACTTACATCATGTAAATTAGTGCACAATGATTTTGTGCATTCTGTAAATGTCCGGAAACTATATGAAATGTAATGCCAGTATGATAGATAATGGACATTAGGAATACCTTCATAGAAAATCACCTACAACTTCTTTAACAACTGTAAGCACGAACTGATCATAATTGATGACTTGCGTACATAGCAGCCACGTTACCTATGCATCATCCTGTAAGGGGGGTAGGGGAAGCTTTGGATATTGAAGGTTCACATAAATATCAGACTAGCTTCTAGTTAGGCCGAGAAATCGGCCCCAAACTCGGTAAAGATTATCGGATCGGCCTAGCTGCCAGTGTGCCAGTAACTCAAGTGTTGCTCAATCTTTGCCAGCTACACCATTGTTTGACGGTCTACAGATACAGGTGTATGTTAGAGACTGCGTGATATATGTTAATTTATTTTAGCTTGTCACTACTGCACCTTTCAAAGCAATGCGTTTTAAGAGGCCCCGAGTGACCGAGTGGTCTAAAGTGCTTCTCGTTACGGATCACTGCCATCTCACCTCTGTCTGCGTGGGTTCGAGTTTAAGATTCGGCGGGTCGGTGGTTCTTTCCCAGGGTTTCCCGGGTTCTGCCTCCACCTTTACCCAATGTGACAGTATTTGATAGGTATCAAATAGTATTTGTGATATATCTGTGAAAAGCACCTACATTCCCAAATTGGTTATTGTAGAAACGTACATAAACAAATACGTATGTCAAAATCATTTTCAGCTATTTATGACAGAACTGTTTGCTTGAAGTTTCGTCGTGGGATTCGTGGAGGCTGAGTTGGTATAGTGTAGGACTCGGTTCGATCTGTGCCCAGGCCGGCCTAGGTCGGCTGCTAATGCACGTGCTTTGGAAAGGCGATTCTCTCCCATTTTCTCGGGATGATATAGTCCATAATATGCTAAACGTTGCGTTTAAATAACAAAAAATAAACAAGCTTCGTACATAAAAAGTAACACGAAACAAAATCGGTCACATGTTAGGTGAGTCAAAAAGTGGATTTTCAAAACATAAGGCAGTTTAATCACCGTAAGTCACCAAAAACTTCGTTGGTTTGTTTTGTTTGTTTTTTATGTATTAACGCCATTTTGCAGCACAATATAGGCTATACATGGCGGCCAGTATCATTGGTGGAGGAAGAACCCGGACAACCCCCGGAAAGAACCACCGACCCACGAGAAGCTACTGGCAAGCTTTCTCACATAACTACATTTGCCTAATCTCGAACACACGCAGACAGAGGTGAGATGGCAGTGGTACGTAACGGACAGCGCTTTAGACCACTCGGCCACTCGGGGCCCCTCAACTGCGTTGGTAATCGTTATGTTTAAACGTTGGCTATTATTATTTCTAAATATTATTCACGCAAAATCTCTCGTCAATGCCTAATCATATTATAATACAGGAACGTAGGTGACTGTGTGGACAAAGAGCCAGCGAGCGAGAGAGAGAGAGAGAGAGAGAGAGAGAGAGAGAGAGAGAGAGAGAGAGAGAGACAGAGAGAGACAGACAGACAGACAGACAGACAGACAGACTACTTTTAATGTGAGATGTGTTAAACATTACTTTATATTTATTAAGGATGAATAAGATGCGGATATAATGAATATAATTATAATTCCATCGAGAAAAAAGTTGATTTTCCATAGATAGTTCTATCAAGAAATGGGCGAGTCAGTACGACTTCAGCGAGGAGATAAGACAACAATATATATATATATGTCGGACTCGAATCGAAACGTCGAGAGTTCGATCGCTGATAAGGCTGCCTCTATGTGTTCTTCGGAAAGGCACTTAGGTCCCATTTTCTCGGCACGATATAGTTCATAATATGAAATGGTGCTGTTAAAACCATCCAATAACAAAATAAGCCTTTTATATACAAAAATAGCACAAAACAATACTAGACACGTATTAGTTGAGCAAAGCAGTAGATTTTCGAACGGTAACAGTTAAGTCACCGGACAGGCATCAGAAAGTGCGTCTCATTATTGTTTATAAAAAAAGAACACAACACTTTGGCTCCTATATCTAAATTGGATTCACCTATAATTGCCAGCATGGATTGTCACGCTAACTCAAGGTTCATCTTAACTGTATAATAACCTAACTTGTAATCTACCATTATTATCTGTACGACGCTTATTCGTGTATTCGATTCATGTTAATTTAATCTTCCCCCTCCAGTTTCTGCTACCTATATGTCTGTACCATCTTAACTCGTTTATCGTTCACCCAATGTCATAGTACTTTGCTTAGGCTAAATATTTCGTTTACGTTTATACATATGAATAGGATAATGCAGGAAAGCATAAGAGAGAGAGAGAGAGAGAGAGAGAGAGAGAGAGAGAGAGAGAGAGACATACATACATACATACATACATACATACATACATACATACATGTAAACAGACAGGTAGTGATGCAGAGAGTGATTAATTTACTATAACATATTTTAATCATACAGTTGATTTTTATTTATGGTAGCTATTATGATGCTAGTAAGGAGTTACCTTTTCACAATCAATGAAAACTAATGATCGTATAGTCTATTCCTACGATAAAGCTAAACATGTAACAAACTCACTATACTCAATTGGATTAATGCAAAACGGGATGAATCCTATAGTTTCTGGGAAAGGGTTATATTGCCGTCTGCTTTGTATGGCTCAGAACTCTGGTTTAATATGTCATATCAGGACATTGAATCAATGGAGAAAATACAACTATATTTCGCCTGGAGAGTACAATGTTTACCTCAAAGATCGCCTATTGGATCTACGATATCAGGCTTGGGGATGATATCAATGGAAGCTCGCATAGATAAGCAAAAACTCATATTCCTTGGTCGCATGTGTAGACCATCAGCAAACGTAACTGCTAAAAAGGTTTTCCTCTGGGCTGTTGGAAATTTGATTTTTGACCCCCAACGTAGCTACAACTCTTTTATATATGAAAAATATACTGTACTCAAAAAGTATGATTTAGAAGACTATCTCAACGACTTTATTTTCACTGGAAAATTTCCAAGCAAAATAACATGGAAAAACTTAATTGGGACAAGAATACAGATATTTGAGGAGAGAAAACATGAAATGAGTCTCAGAAATCCATCAGAGGGATTCGGTAGATTTTTAAAAATTAATCCAGGACTAAAATTGCATCATTTATGGAAAATAGCTTACACTGACTCAAGCAGAAAAATGGAATATGGGACATTAATTCGTATTGGAGGAATGCAAGCAAGACCTGGACTGTGTCCCCTATGTGGCAAAATGAATCATGACCGTATTTTGCACATTTCCATGAATTGTTCCTTAACCTCAGACGACAGAAACCACTTGATGGAAAGTCTATTTTTGTATATGCCTCCAGTGATTTACCGTGATTTCTGTGATCAGATCGATGCTGTTATACTGATCATACTACTTGGTGGTTTAAATGATATATCAGAACGTTTAGGATTTGAGGCATAGATAAATATGATTAGACTATCTACCAAGTATTTCATTAAGATAAAGGATATTATATATTCGATTCAATAGAGAACTCACTCAGAATATAAGGAAAGAAGTTCTTGTACTGGATTGCAAAGCAATTAGGAATCTAACTATTTTTTTTGTGATTATACATTTTCAAATGTTCTGTCATATATATATATATATATATATATATATATATATATATATATATATATATATATATATATATATATATAGTGTAGTCATGATTTTAATTTATTTATTCGTTCGCTATTGGAAATAATTCAATAAGTAACGAATCCACTATTTTTTGTGATTCTATGTATATAAATGCATTTCTTTTTTGTCTTAAAATCTTCAGAAAATGGAGGAATAAAAGAATATCATCATCATCATCTCTCTCTCTTTCTCTCTCTCTCTCTCTCTCTCTCTCTCTCTCTCTCTCTCTCTCTCTCTCTCTCTCTCTCTCTCTCTCTCTCTCTCCGTAGTTACCAGATTTACTGTTCCTTTAATTTGATCGCACAACTTCGCTTACGGGAAAGCTCTCCTCTTTACGCATGCATTAAATGCGAATTGCTATGTTGGATAAAGAAAGACAGACAGACAAAATGATACTTTTAGTATGACATGTTTTAAATATTAGTTTCTTTTAATTAACGTTAACGAATGTGTCTGAATATGAGAGAGAGAGAGAGAGAGAGAGAGAGAGAGAGAGAGAGAGAGAGAGAGAGAGAGGAATGATTGACATATAGAATGATAATTTTATTTTGAGTTATTTCAAACTTTGTTTAGCATAACAAACATGATGTAATAATGAAATAACAGGTAAAGGCAACTTGTCAGCTAAAACTCCCAGCAAAACAACAAAAGACGAATCCTATCGCAGATACAGTTCTATCACAAAATTAGGTGCCTTAGTGCAATTGAAATCAGATATCATGTCGGAAACAAAAATCAATATAGCAGAATTATTAGCTGATAGAAGAAGGGGATTTTCAAAACTTAACGCAACGCAGTCATCATTACGAAGCAGTTTATAAGAAACAAATTACCTTTAATATTTGTTTATACTATACTCGTTGAGAAAATGCAGGCTGGTATTTCCACATGTAATTTACCCAAGTTTGCCAGTAACGATTTGTCCTGCTACATCACGGTTCGTCTCAACTATGGTATGACCTAACCTGAAAGATGTTTAGAGCTTTTCAAGATATTATAACGAAAATTATTGTTCCTAATGTGTCTGTAATGATTACTAGCATCGGATATGGACCTATCATTACCTGTGTGAAGCTTATTCGTGTATTTGTTTCGTGCTTCGATAAGGAAATGGCAGATAAAATCTGATTTCCGATTATAATTCCAGCTAAAAATATACACATTTCATAGACAGTTCTAATTTGAAATATTTCACTCAGCGCAAGGTAAACGTCGATCAGGTGACATGTCAGTAACGGAATAATAGTTAGCTTTTGGTTCAGTGAAGAAGATGAAAAGAACAAAACATAATTAATTAGTCATTATATAACTGTTGATAGGATCATGAAACTGCGTCTCATTATTGTATACATTATAATTATTATGGAGCAAGAGTTTTCTTTTTGTTTCTAAATTTGTTTGCATTATAATCAAAATTAGTGACCTACGTTAGCCTGCAATGACTTTTCTGATACTTCTGGGTTGATCACGAATCTTTTATGACCTAAATTGTAAAGGCTTTTGAGGTGTTCAAGCTATGATTAAGAAATTGGATTTTCTGCATGTGTCTGTAATGAATATTTGTAACACACATGTACTTATTATACGTATGATGCGAATCCCAGTATTTTAGTTATGCCCCTCCCCACCCCTCTTTCTCTCTGTGCAATATTTATTTCCATTGGAACTTATCAAGTTCACTGTTTTTTTTATAATTTTAACGCACACTGTTTCCAAAGCCAAATATCTCGTCTTACTCTAGAGGAACGGAGTTCAATGCTCATTGATGAGAGAAATAATAATGAAATAACAGATTAAGCTACTTTCCGATTATAATTCCAACGAGAAAAAGGTCGATTTTGCATGGATAGTTCTATTAAGAAATAGTGCAGTAAGTACAACTTCAATCAGGCGAAAGGTCAATAATACTTACTTTACATCTTCGTTAATTTAATAAAGAGCGATTGACAGTCTATAAGACCAGAATGTCTTACCACTGTAAATCTTCCATTAGTAAGGCATATACATATTTTGGTATAAATTAAGAACTAGAACAATGTATGTTCTTTATGCGCAAGTTTCATCTGGGGATTCGTTGAAGGAGATTTGATATAATGTCGGACTCGAAATCCAAACGTCGACGGTTATATCGCTTACATGGCTACCTCTGTGAGTTTTTCCGAAAGGCACTTAGTTCCCATTTCCTCGATATAATCAATAACATGTAAAAAGTGCAGTTAAAATCAACCATATAACTAAACAAGCATCCTAATTACAAAAATAGCACAAAACAATGATGGACTCGTATTAGTTGAGTCAAGATGTGAATTTGCAAAGGATAAGATAGTTTAATCTCCTGACAGGCATCATACAGTGAGTCTCATTATTGTTTATAGAAACAAAAAAAAAACACACAAAACGCAGGCTACTATATCTAAATTTGATTCATCTAACTTTGCCAGCAACGATTGTCCCGTAAACTCAAGGTTCATCTTCACTGTATTATAACATAATTTGTAATGTATCTGTAATAATTACTTGCAATGTATATGCACCTACCAGTATTATCTTCATGACACTTATTCGTGTATTCTATTCATGTTCACTCCACGTCTCTGCTATCTATAAGTCTGTACCTTCTTAACACGTTTAGCGTTCACCTAATGTTATCGTACTTTGCTGAGGCTAAATATTTTGTTTACGTTTATACATATGAATAGTATAATGCAGGAAAGCATATGTGTGAGAGAGAGAGAGAGAGAGAGAGAGAGAGAGAGAGAGAGAGAGAGAGAGAGAGAGAGAGAGAGAGAGAGAGAGAGAGAGAGAGAGAGAGAAAGAAAATAGAGAAACATGTATATAATCAGATATAAGAGATAGACAGACATACAGTGAGGCAGAGAGTGATTATTTTACTACAACATATTTCAAACATAAATTTGCATTTAATTTATGGTAGCAAATATTGTGTAGTAAGGAAAAATAGATAAAGGCTATCTCCCGATTATAATTCCAGCTAAAAATGTTTCACATTACAAATACAGTTCTAATATGCAAAAGGTTCCTCAGTGCAACTCATCTTGGGTGACATGTCGGTAACAAGAATCAATATATACCATACCTTTTATCTCATCGAAGAAGGTTATTTTTAAAATATAACATAATTCAGTCTTTATTATGTAACAGTAGATAACGATCAGAAGCTGACTCTCATTATTGCTACCTCAAAGTTCAACTTGATTCTCTATTAATAACTATCAATTGTTGTATATGGAAGACTCCCACGTGCTCAGTTTAAAAATGAAAAAATACAGTGAATGCCATGTGCCTGTCGAAGTCTTCCGATGTTCTAAAGGTTCCAAAGTGTATGAGGACCGACATCCACATAACTGTCAACTGTTATGATTTTCTCTCATATAGGCCCAAAACATTTTCAATTTTAGTTTCTTTTCATGGCTTAAGTTTCCATTTGAGTGATATTGTAAATTCTTCATTTTTATATTTTTAAAGACAAGCTTTTCCCCCACCAGACTCATACTATTTACGGCTTATACACCGTTATGTATGACTTCACTTAGTGAACGAAGAACGTGTAATGTTTAGAGCCTAATCAAATTTTTCTTCAGTCAATTATATCATCGTATACACTATAATCAAACAGAACAACGCTTTGTTCGGTCTCATTTCAACAAGTGTACTAAGTCCATATAATTATCCAGACACATATCGTTATGATATTATTAGGAATTGATTTTTTAGTAAAATTAATAAGATTGCTATTTTCTTTAAATTGTATTAAACGTAAATCACTAGCTATACGAATGAACATTATTGTGTGGAAATAGGTTATAAAGCAAAAATCTTACTGGGTCAGTCAGCTCCTAATCTTATCAGTGAAACATATATTCTGTAAAACCAGGCGTTGGCAAAGTCTAATTCGGTTAATAAAAACATAGAACAAACTTCCGTACTGACGTAAATACAGAATGGTTCTTATCTAATGATGGACAGTCGTCGCTACAAAATGGTTCTTATCTAATGATGGACAGACATTGCTTCTGGCTTAGTATGTTAAACATGTTGCTGGTTTAGAATATTAAGGAATTATCATGTTTGGACCTAACTAATGCCAAACGAATGTAGATAAAGTACACATCTGAGTTGTACCTTATGTCAGATGACGTAAATTAAGCCGGTTTTGACCGGGAGAAACTAATTCTTACCTGAAAAGAGCGGACATATTTTCTCGTCGATGCCTTAAACCCTGACACAAGATGCGTATAAATAGACACGCATTAAAGGGTCAGGTCAGTTCCTATCGACGAGGAAATAGATCTTCGCCTTCTCATTTCAGGTAAAACAATTGTATATGTCGTAACTTCTTCAGGAATAAGTATTTTTAATGTTGAGATTTTAATAGTAACATTGTTATGTTAGCAACATTGTTCTCTTAATACTTTTATTTATAATATATTGTAATTGAATGTTTAAATGTTCTAAAGAATTATTATTTAATTATATTTATGTAATTTTTATTGTAAAGGTTGAATTCGCTACCAACTTCATGTTTAGATTTAATGTTGAAATAAAGTATTCTTTAAGTAAGAAAGAATATTATATAGCAACATATTTTAAATCTATATTGTTTTTTAAAATAAGTAAAATGCATTTCTTTAAATTAATTGTTACATTAACTATAGTTATTACATCTTACACTTTTGGCTATCTAGAAATTGATCGAGAATTAACTATTTGTATAATATTCTCAAATGCAGAAGTTATACGAATAAATGAAGTTGGAAAGCTTGAAAAAGGAAAATATAATATGTATTGCATGAATTTTTATTATAAAGTTTTTAGATGTGTTTTTAGAATGTAGTCAATATATGTGTGTTGATTAATTAAATAAAGTCAGTTCTATATCGACGAGGAAATAGACTTTTGTCTTTTCATTTCAGATGTAGTGTAGCTGTTTTATCATCGTGGCGGCACGCTTTTAAGAGAGCCCTTCTCTTCCTTCTTCTCCCTCTCTCCCTTGTTATGTTACCAACTTTTATTGTCATAACAATAATAATGTGAAAATATCTGTACTTAAAAGAGTAACAGCAGCAGATGTATGATCACTATTTAGTATGATCACTATTTACTATCGAGCAATGTGATCCGATAGTTTAATTTAACTTGAAAGGATGTATGATCACTATTTACTATCGAGCAATATGATCCGATATTTTTAATTTAACTGGAAAGGATGTATGATCATTATTTACTATCGACAAATGTGATCCGATATTTTTATTTTAACTAAAATAGATGTATGATCACTATTTACTATCGAACAATGTGATCCGAAATTTTTAATTTATCTGGAAAGGAGGTATGATCACTATTTACTATCGACAAATGTGATCCGATATTTTTATTTTAATTAGGAAAGATGTATAATCACTATTTACTATCGAGCAATATGAACCGATGTTTTCAATTTAATTGGTACTTTAATGGTGATTTGGGCAATTCTTAGAACGAGGAAAACGCAAGAGGAGAAGAACAAGAAACTCCGAATGATACAAATCGGCGAGTTTATACTGTTGATTAGCTCAGAAGTGGCTGGGTCTTTTGGAGGTTTATGGTGTACATATGTTACATATCATGAAATTTGTTCTGAGCAAAAGTTGATCATCGTATTTTGGTTGCCATGCTAAGTGTAGCAGACGACATTGAGAACTGCGAGATCACGTAACACAGCAGAAGGTATACAATGGTAATAATTGAACCTCACATGTGCGGAGCTTAAACATGGGGGACCTTGTATTCAGAAATAAACACCACTAGCTGTGATTATGTTAGGGTTGTACTTTCTGTTAGGTTTAAAAAGACGGTGTAGCAGACGACACTGAGAACTGCGATAAAAGTAACACTGCAAAAGGTATAACAGTAATAAGTGTACAGCCCTACGTGTTCGGAGCTTAAAGGTGTGAGGGACCTTTTATTCAGAAATAAACATCACTAGCTGTGATTATTTTGGAGTTGTACTTTCTGTTAGTTTTTGTAAAAAAAATTAAGCCTCCTGGCAACATGATATTATGTTAATTCGTATCTAGATCATGTTTTGTATTTTTATCTTCTTTAACATGTGGTATACGTGTCTGAAAATGTGTCTGTTATGGCTAGAAAATTTTACATGTCTCTAGTTCTGGCAGAGTTATATCTATTACATGCAATGGAGTACCTGGTTTAGTATTTGCCAAATTAACATTGCTCTTTATGACAGTGTGCGACATTCATGCTGATGTAGGATAGAAAGTATATTTATTTCACAAAGCATTTGCTTTGATGTCTATGGAAAAAAAACAACTGGTACCGTGATGCAAAGTTTATTTGTATTTTGAATTTATTCTCACAGTAAGGCTTCCATGAATTATCGAGCAAGACATAAAAGACATAAAAGACTACGATGACTATGACTATGATAAAATAAATTCTACAATCTACTTACACAGTCGCTTATAGGTTTGACAGAGTTATACTCTTGCTAGCTAGGATTAGTCTTGATGATGTTTGTATTATTCCGAGTATTGATATTCAATATTGGTAAATTTGGTAAAAAAAACCTTTCTGATGAGAAAGGCGGTTATATCGTTAGTACATAATTTTCTCTTGACACCTCTTTTCTCCATTCCTCCATATGCTGAAGAAGAAAAAACAATCCTTGAACTATTATGTCAATCAGTTTTAGTTTTATTTGAGTCAAATACAACAGTGTGAGTGTGCCAAGAAACTCACGATGAGATCATTTTCAAGAAAAAACGTAACAGGGATTAAATATCAAATTTAAAATTTCAATTTTGCAATACGTTTAACTCACTTAGAACATATCTTAACTGCCTTAATTTTTAGAGTTGCACTGTTTTCAAATTGAATATGTTTGATTTACAATTGTTTTGATTTTTATTCAATCTAGATAGAAGCATTGAGGACCAAAACTCTAAGGAATTAATATAAGCACAAATCTTTTTGCCTCACACGAAAGTAACAATGCATGAATATTATAATCATTTTGTGGCACTGTGTGACGTTTATGATAATTTTGTTGTATTGTAGGAGGATTATATTCATTGTGGCTCAGCTGAGGATTATATTCTACTTCGATGCTCAATGGTCTAAAAAGAAGACACTCGGATCGAAACGCGAAATAGAAATTGGTAGTGAACTCAAATTGGTATAATTCCAGCCGAAAGGTGGAGTTGGCATAAAATTACATTGTTGCTTAACTGAAGTAAATTATTCTCGTGTAGTTATAGCCAGTATCCTTTGTTGATTATTGGCGTACATTTTAGTAGCATAGGAGAAAAATGATATAGCCACAGTAGTAATATCAATCTGAAAATATTTAATCTTCTTATTTAATAAATAAATCAACTCCTATGCATCAAATGAAAGTATGCATTCCCATATTTAGCCTTTCGTTTTTCTTTTGTTTTTCTCTTAATTGTTTTCTCTCAATTCCACAGGGTCTCTATTCCTCATGGACCGCTCCTGTGTCCTCAATGGTTAGAGCATCCGATTCGTATATGGGAAATCGAAGGTTCGAATTCTTGCCGAGTCATACGCTTTTCGCTCATCATTAAGAGGCTCGGGTTAGGACTAGTTTGCCTGGTGTCATGATAATTTGTTTTGGTGGGACATGAAGCTACATATCTGCCAGGGCCGGACCTAAGTTTTTCAGGGGGTGGGGGTGGCAAACTTGTTTTTGGATTAAGCGAAGGAACGAAGCGCCTAGCCTTATTGGGGGGGGGGGTCCAGGGGCATGTTCCCCCGGATTTTTTTCCTAAGGATGCAAAATGGTGCAATCTGGTGCTATCTGAACCTTGAAAAAGGGATTTAACAAAAGTGACTAAAAACTGCAATGTTTTAAAAACACTAAAAAACATATATAAAAAAATTAAAAAATTCGGAACCCCCTTTGCATCTTTTATCAAAAGCAGTGAATAGGTTTTTTTTAAACGGGGGGGGGGGGGGGGGGGCCGGACCCCCTGGGCCCCTATAGCAGGTCCGGCCCTGTCTGCGACATGATAACTCAGTGCATGCCATCACTATTAACTGCTACATTGTAGACATCGTAGCGATATGACTGAAAATTTTATAAAGCTGCGTTATAAATGCAGCTTAAGACTAGGCTATTGTAACTCAGTTCTGTCTGGTTCGTCACAATATTTACTCCAGAAACATCAAAAACTTCAAAACACAGCTGCACGGATCATCTTTAGAGTACCTCGATCAGAGCACACCTCACCACTGCTCTGTACCCTACACTCGCTATCGATTCGATACAGAATCAAACACAAAATTTGTTCTCTGTGCTATGTTTGAATGACAGACTCCAGTCCAATATAACTATCCAGCCTCACCCATGTGTACACACCAGCGAGATACTTACGCTCTTCTTCTGATAATCGTATACTCATTGTTCCCACGGTGAAAACAAAGTCATATGGACAACGTTCGTTTGCATACCAGGGCCCGGCGACGTGGAACGAATTGCCCATTGAAATTAGGCACAAAGACACAGTGGTCCCTTTTAAGAGTGCTCTTAAAACTCAACTGTTTCGAATGCAGGGACAAACAGACCTAATTGTGTTTTGTATCTTATATGTTTCCAGCACGTTTTATGTTTTCAAATTTCATTGTTTTTTGTCATTTGTTTGTCTGTAGTGTAGTCATATCATTATTGATGGTGGAAAGCGCTTAGAGCTTCGAAAGATTAGGCGCTATACAAAGTCCTCATTATTATTATTATTATTATTATTATTATTATTATTATTATTATTATTATTATCATTATTATTATTATTATTAAAGACATATTCTTTATCTTTATTCTTTTTTAAAATGCGTCAAGATTGTAAAATATCAGCATACGTTTAAACTCAATAAGGAGGTGCCATATAAATGTCTAAAAGCGAACACCAAACAACATAGACCTCAATAATGATGTGTTCTTAATATTAATTTTCACATAAACTATGCATCTCATTACTGACTGAGCTTACTTCAACTTGTCTATTTTATTTATTCTCTGTCACCCAAATGGTGGGGGCCCCAATGAAGGTATGTGAGAAATCTTGCCAGTAGCTTCTCGTGGGCCGGTGTTTCTTTCCTGAGTCTTCCCGAGTTCATCCTCCACCATTTATACTGGCAGCCATGTATAGTCTATCTTGTGCAGAAACATGACGTTAAACCCTTCAACTCCAACAAGAGCACCTACATAAACATTACACAACTTAATGCCTTGTGGCTTACAATAACAGGCATCTGTGTCATTTTGACTGACAGGTACGTTTTTTTCCCTTCAAATTAAGTCAAAATGACACTTAAACTGGTAATGTCACCTGGTATAGTAATCATTGTGCCTATTACACGGTTCACAAAATCAAAACAACAATATTTCGTAGGCACCACTTATTAAATCTGTTTGACTTATATTCAATATAATACATAATCTAAATCGACTTTTACTAAATACATTTCACTAGTCACATCAAAAAGGATTCTGTTTGTTTTCTCTGATGTGCATCATATGAAATATATGACAGTATAAATAAAACGTCACATGGTTGCATATGAACATGTAAGTAACTCCTATTTTCATCTCAAAACGTTCTACTCGTTATATTTTACAAACTATTTGCAATATTTGTAAGAACACAATGATTTACGAAGGGTATTTAATGATTGAGTATTGTTTGACGATTATACAATTGACAAAAAATACATGTACAGTCACATAGAAAAGTAAGAATAAAATTCACATAAAATTGAATCATTTTCAACAATGCTGTTACTGGGCCTAAACCACTGTGTGGAGATTATATGAATAGGTACAGCGAGTTTTGTCTTCAGGAAGAAAAAGGGAGTACTGTTGTTTCTCTCTAGGCTGGCAACCAAGTGAAATGACCATATATTTTTGGAGGTACATACAAAAAGCATAATTGCTAATATATGCCTTTTACCTCTGATTTGTTTAATGGCATAATACGCCAAAGTATTAGTTTAATTTATTACTAAAGTTAAAACCTGAATAAATATCAGCAGGCTTTATTTCAGATTAAAGAATTCAGAAGCGAAACCTCCTTGTCCGTGACCTGCTCATGATCAATAAAAAGCAACAAATCACACGCATCTATTTTCTAAAAAAGAACTCCACTTTAAGTTTAAAATGTATAAAAAGCTAGAGAAAGAAACAAGTTTGTATCTCAATACTGAAATATTTAGACTGGTGTTACCTTTCTCTGTTTCAGTCTCCATTTTGGTTTGGTGCTTGTTGTTGTTGTTATTTTCTTTTTCCAAGCTGAACATCCAAAAATATTAATGAATGAAAACAACTAAAGGACAAAGTAAACCACAATATGATGAGATACAACATACTTCGATCTTTAATATGGAAAAAAGGAAAATAATTGTCTATCACAGCACATCTAATGCATATTCGAATGCTTACATAATATTTTAATATATTGATTCATGCTAAATGCATAAAAACAATTAAAAGAGTTACATGCGATGATAAATGAAGCAAGAAATATGACCAGAACATTTCAAATGGTTAGAATGATCTATTATCATAGGATTGATGTATTATATATCCTCATTTATAAACTCAGTGCTCATTACAACAAAAGTTAGAGAGGGAGTTGAAAAATCTGTTATTTCTGAGAACCTTACCAAATAAAGATTATGCTATTCAATGACGTTCATAACTTGTATTCTATGAGTAGAAATGTAAGATTGTAGCGCCTGACAAATACCCGACACTGATTTGATTGATTTTATAAAACTGCAAAGTAATTGAGTTAAATGACTTCATGAATATTGAATATCTTGATATTAAGCCTTTGTTTTGGGGCAAACTCGATGTCATTTGTATCATAATGTGTGTATTATATAAAAAATATAACTAGTAATAAACATGCATTATATATATATATATATATATATATATATATATATATATATATATATATATATATGCAAAAAACTGACAAGCAACAGTGCAAAACTAGTATCTCTCTAGCCTGAGCTCTTTCGACTCTTAATGAGTCTTTAGCAAAGGCAAATACAGAACATAGATAAGACAGACAAATAAAATACAAAAACCGTGTTTACAAAACTTTACATGCCTGTTTCTACAGGAATTAAACCTTTAAATGTATTATGTTACAACTAGTTTCTTTCAACTTGTTGCGGATACTGTAAAATGTCTGTATTGACTTAGAAATCAATGAGCCAAAGCGACACATCTGTTTTTGTATGTAAATTTATATCCCGGATATTTTATATTAGTAGTTAGAGGCTATTAAGCAAATTTAGAAAATTATTTAAAAGAAAATGTGTCGGCTGGAAAAGATAATTACATTTGTGCATGGCTGTCTTTTTCTAGTCTTCTTGGTTTAAACCGCTTGTTTTCAATGTTCGAAGGCGTCGTATCCAATAAGACTCCTTTTCATTCCTGGTTTCGGAACTCCAGTTGTGGTTGTGAGCAATTGCAATAAGTGTTATATCACTGAAGGTGTGGCTAGGGTAGGAGAAGTGTTCTGCGACCGGACTTCTTTATAGCTTCTTTGTCATCCAATCAGATCTATGAAGGTTGATCCTTTTGTGTAGCCTTTCAGTTTCTCCGACAAACTGCAGGCTACAAATGTTACATGTGATGAGATAAATTAGAAAACTCAGAAATAACGTTAAGGTCACAGGCGTTAAAAGAAAAATTGTTTACAGTCCAGTTTGTCAATAGAGTCCAAACCAAGGTGTACATATCTAACGACTATTCCATAAATATTCTTTAACTTTCTTGTCAGAAAAGAACCGCTTACGTAAAGGACAAAGGCTGAGGTCAAATTCATCAGTAAACATCGTATTTAGAGTAGCATTATATTACTATTTACATCAATTAGCTCATGTCTCATCCATAATAATGCCATATATTAACAGTGTTATTGTATTCCTAGGCAACGTTTACACACACACACACACACACACACACACACACACACACACACACACACACACACACACACACACACACATATAAAGTTTAATCTTTGATATAGTCGTTCTGAAAATAAAATCAAACGAAGCAAATATAGATTACCGGAACTCATTGGTTCCACTTTGTCACTCGTCAAATTATGCAAATGTTTCCTACTGAAACGATACGTTTCGAGGGGGTATGCGATAAAAGCACAATACTTTAAATAATAGTTTTGTATGCATTTATTTCATACACTTCCAAAGTTTAACCAAAATGGAAGGTAGAGAATCGATATAATTCATTGGAAAATAAATTAATCAGACCTCAGAAAATACAACAATAAGCACAAAAACTAATGGGTAGACGAAACCAAACCTTGGATTTATTCTGTTTCTTTGTCATCCTTGAAAACGTATATAATTATCTCATTGACGGTTCAAAAACAAGTTGCAGAATTGTTTTGACGATAATAATTACCTGTCAAATTGAATACGTTTTACACTTACTTTACGTCTTCCATGAAAGCTATCGAGTCAAGGAGCATGATACTTATTTTGTTAGATTTTTATCATTTTAATGTCTTATTTAAGTTGGAATGATGTTGTAATATCAATATTGGATATATTTCGGTAACAACCTGTGGATGGCTGCCCTTGAATCATCCCCCATTATGTGACCAAGGTGTTATGTGCTTGTAAATTTCGCCAGTTTGTTTCTGGGGCATATCATGTGCTTATTATTATGAAGATTTTGTTGCCTGTAGATATGTGATAAAAAGTACCCCTTTTCTATCTCACTTTCATTTGTATACCTTTCTTTGTTTGTGCGTGAAGAAGGTGGCAGAATACATATGATGTAAGACGAATGGAAACCATAACAGCAGCTTGACAATTTTAAAATGTTACACCTATGTTTTATAAGCCTATGTAATATTGCAGTCCACAGAGTCCGGTTTGAGACTGCGTCAAATTGACCTCTGTTCTTCTTAGAGCACTGCATGAAAGTTGGGAAGAGGCTTCAGTAGTGAGGAGAAGTCTAAATAAAGTCCTGAAATTATTTCACGAGTATTCAGATTATAATAGTCATTTGCTATTTGTATGTCCTCACAGAACCCCAGTGATGGGAGGCAAAGATGATTCCTTCTCTTGCATATATGGGCAACATAACTACAATATTTAGTGAATCATCATCCACCCAAATAGTTTGGAGAAAATTTGGGTAGGGACGTAGGGGAGAGAGAGGGTACAAGTGGGACGGACAAAATGTAGGTATCACAATATCACACAATACAATGTGGGCATAAGAATGATGCCTGTCAATTTAACGAGAAAATGTAAAGCTTATGTTCAGGCACACACACACACACACACACACACACACACACACACACACACACACACACACACACACACACACATATATATATATATATATATATATATATATATATATATATATATATATATATATATATATATATATATATATATATATATATATCTTCACCCTGGCATGGACAGTCACAACAATATTTTTCATGTCCTCATAATTGAAATGAGAGAGTAATAAAGGATTCCCTACACAATATAAATTCACCGCCATATGCTATGCGCCGAGTGGCTTTGTTGTATAACCATAGTAAGGATGAAAAATAGGAAACAAAACCTTCACAGATTAGTACCTTGGCTGTATATTCGATATTGTCTGATACATTGTTACAAATGACGACTTTATAGCAAAGTTTCAACGTTGCCTTTTACCCCATATGAATCAGTTTCTCTCTCTCTCTCTCTCTCTCTCTCTCTCTCTCTCTCTCTCTCTCTCTCTCTCTCTCTCATTTCATTCGGGCAGACGAATATTTTTGTCAGTGGTAGCAACCACATACACATAATGCAAGATAACGATAAAAATAATAAAATCCACGCTGTTCACATGGGCACATTATTTGGAATTTACGATATACAATTAGCAATCTAATTCTACTTCTTTATGTTACATTAACATTATGTGTATTGTGTACCTGTATTAGGACCTTTGCTTTTAAGACATTTGTCTTTCAAATGTACAATGACTTTAATTTTACGTCATCGTTATGTGCATAGTGTACCTGTATGAGGACAATTGGCTTTCAAATGCACTAAGACTTTTATTTTACCTCAACGTTACGTGCATTGTGTACCTGTATTGGGTAATCATACTTTCAAACGCATTTATTAATTCGTACGAGTAAATAATTTCACAACTATCTCAACAAAGGAAGAAACCAAGTTTCAACCAGTGTAGACCTTATTTTGTTCTTTTATAAAATTATATATATATATATATATATATATATATATATATATATATATATATATATATATATATATATATATACCCTTTTCTCGAATTCGAAGTATCGCACTGAACACACACTTATATAAAACGTTATCTGCATTCTATTATATTCGATAACAAATTTTTCACCGTAAATATTTGGATATTATCGTAATGTTGTTAGTTGATTCTCGTATTTTTCAGGGACAAAATGAACCAGACCTTAATAAATAAAAGGTAGTACAACGTATTACACAAGTGAAACTACAAACAATGTCATGCTATTACACACTGGCATGAATAAAGCACTTTATTGCTTTTTAACAGTAACAGAGAGAGAGAGAGAGAGAGAGAGAGAGAGAGAGAGAGAGAGAGAGAGACATTGTTTTGTGTGTTTCGGGGTAAAGGCCCAATGAAGTATAAATCAATATGCAAAGGAAATACACAGATAGTCATAACAAGGTATTGCTGTTAATCAACTGTTTTTTTTAAGTAGAGGTGCAGGTGCACAGACACAGAAATCTTGTGGATACTAGACTTGTGAAAATCTGTGTAGGTAACATCTTTTTATATAATTTAAACAAGACTATTTTTTCTGCGTCATGCAATTTTAAATGTCTGATTTTCCTTTATCTCATTTTTTCATTGAAAAGTGATATCTCTCGAGGTAACATATAAATCCCATATGATACTTACCAGTCGGAACAGAGATTAGAATCCAGATTGATGTGATTATAGCATGATCTAAATGAAATATAACGACGTACTTTACTTTTTGTTTTATTACCTTTCGCATAGGTCTAATTTTGAGTGTACAAAGTAATATGTCAATTTTAAACTCAACATTATTTTCTAGATATCTTTGCTTGAGTTTCAAGGACGACATGCATGAAGTTAGCCTCAGTAATATTCTCACGGTTGCTAAGCCCAGATATATATCCATATATAAATTGTAATATTATCGCGACCGTGTGTTTTATGTCTAAATATTGTCGAAGGATAGTGTTGATCTCTTAACGCGTGGTTACGGTGGGTTACAAGGGTTGTTATCGCCGGGGTGGATAAGCACCCACTTCTCTTGAAAAACCACCAATGGCTTGCATCTGGTAGAGCCTCTGACAACCAAATCCAGCTCCAGGCCTTCACGAGTGTCGTAACTAAGACAGGCGGAACCTGTTTAAACGGACTGGAGAAGGGATGACAGGTGAGTTTCTAGCGCCCCCAAACCAGTCGCTTCGGGCAGATTGGGCCCGTTAATCTTGTGTAGTCGCCCATCTAGAAGAAGGTAAACTCTGATTTCAAACGTTCGCTGCGACTACTAGATATGTGCTCGTACCACGACCTCAGCATCACCAATTCATTCTTTCAGACACAGCCACATCATAAGGTATCACAGAGGCATACCCGGTACAAACACTGGAATCAACTGGACTTGATCATTACGAGACGTACTTCCACAGCGCTGAATGCGACACTTACCACTCGCTGGTGTGTTGAAAAATTAGCTTCAGCTAAAAAAGATATACCGCTCTAGGCAGGAGGGTAAACCATGCAATGATGGCCAAAACGTATTATCCAGACAAAACTGAGGGATTCACTTTTTCCATCTCCAAGATCTTTGATTTAGAGCCTTTCAACGGCATTAATGAAGACAGATGGGTACATATCAGAGGAACTGTGTCCAGCACAGCCACACGGATCTTTGGTAAGAAACAGTCAAAGAACAACGACTGGTTTGAGGCTAACACCGCACACACACGTCATCCATAGAAGAGCGTGACAGTACTCACGTGGAAAACAAAACAATCCCCCTGCCAGAAGACTCTACAGGCCTACCAGCAGCAAACTGCAGAAGTTAGCACGGCATTGTGCCAATGAATACTGGCTTTAACTGTCAGAGGATCTAGTCAACTGCAGATATAGGAAACATCACAGGCATGTACGATGGCATACAGAAAGTAATTTGTCCCACGAAAAAAGTAATAACACCACTGTCGTCTGCCGCAGTCGATACCATCCTCAACAAGTTCTAGCAGACAGAGCGTTGGGTGGAGTACTACTCTGAACTGTACTCCAGAGAGAACCGCGTGACCAACGATGCCATCAATGCCATATTGAAAACATTCCGCTCATGGTCGAACTGTACGAGAAACCTACTGTGGCAGAACTAAAGAAGACCTTAGAGAAACTGTCGTTAGGTAAAGCCCCAGGGAGGGATGGCTTCACAACAGATGTCAGTAAGTGTGGATGCCACGTTCTGCTTTACACAACAGCACGACATTGTCTGCAAGTGTGGCGATGAGGGTGCAGTGCCTCATGAGATGAGAGACGCCAACATCGTTATCCTGTCCAAGAACAAAGGCGACAGGCAACTGCAGGAGAAATGCAGTGAGCAACACAAATCCCTCTTTTATGGCCTTTTAGACCTCATCAAGGCGTTCGATCTGGTCAGCAGAGACCGATTTTTCATAATTCAGACGAAGATTGGATGCCATCAAAAGCTGCTAAGCATGATCCAGTCCTTCCTCGATGATAGGAAAGGTACAATGCAGTACGATGGCTCAACGTCTGACAACTTTAACATCCGCAGAGGAGAGAAACAGGCGTGAGCCCTAGCCCCCACATTCTTCGTCATCTTCTTTGCTGTCCTGCCAGACGGGATGAACCTTCACATGCGATCAGACGGCAAACTGTTCAACCTGGAACGACTAAAGGCAAAGAGGAAACTGCGTGAAGCAAGCATCATGGACATGCTCTTCGCAGATTATGCCGCCCTAGCCACTCAAACATAAGCTGAGTTACATCACCTGGTCGAAGGCTTTGTTAAAGCATGCATTGAGTTTGGGCTGACCATCAGACTAATGAAAATGAATGTGTTGACTACAAACGCGGACTCCCCAAGCATTATAATCAGCAACTATTAACTTGAGGTTAGTCAGTCAGTTGACGTACCTAGGGCTTTACCATCAAAATCAGCTTATCGTTTGATGCTGAGCTCAAGAAGCGGATTGGAAAGGCATGAACAACTCTCACCAGATTTCAGCAAAGAGCATGGAACGACATTATGCTGACCCAGAGCACTAAGACCTCCGTGTACGGTGCTTGTTTGCGAAGCACTCTCCAATATGACATAAGAACATGGACTCTGTACGACTCACACGAGAAAAGACGTTTTTCACATGCGATGTCTCTGACGCATACTCGGGATCACTTGGAGTGATCGAGCAACAAACAACGAGGTTCTTGATGTATCCACGATTCTCAGCATGGCCACATTCCTCCACCAAAGTTGCATCCGATGACGGGCCATGTACTTCTGATGGATGACGAACGGATCCCCAAGACCTTACTTACTCGGAACTTGTTTCAAGGATGTCTTCAAGTGCGACACAAAGCCCTAAACGTCGTTGTCAACACCGGAAAGAGCTTGCTCTAGAGAGGCTCAATTGGCGACACGATTTGATAACCAGCGAGGACACGTTATGCTTGCTATCTGATGAAAAGCGATATCAGAAGAAGAATCAGCTTCAACCGAAATCAGACCCAGCTTTCATGTGTAGCAAGTTGACAAGGACTGCTACTACTGTGTTGGACTACATAGCCACTATATATACTGCACAGCCAGCAACCGGGACATCTCTCATCGGTGAACGTTCATCGTCTCTCGAGACTAACGGATGCAAACAATCGTGACCACCCATACAGAAATCTTGAATCGGCGAATTCGACCGTCGACAAGAGTTGACAATGGCTAACGGTATCACACCTATATGTTACAGCTCAGTCCTAAGATCAGAGGTAAGTCTGCGGGGTGAACGAAAAGTGTTCTTAAAAGTACCCACATTGACAGGCAGCGTGAGGGAATTGTCCGCTGAATTTGATTGGATCGGTTCACAGCGATATCCAATCGTAATTGAGATAGTTTATGATGACAATTCCAATTCAAAGAATAAATTTTCGAACTTGTAAATGAAAGTTAGTTTCAAATGGGAAAATTGCTAAGCAATGGGGCTACTGGGAGACTGCCACTCATAATTTGTGGGAAAAACCTAGAAGTAGAGTCTAAGAAAAGAAAACGCTTCGAAAAGGTCAGTAAGTAATTTGCTAGTTTCTCGCAGAATAGTATGGCATCATAATTGTAATTATTTGTAGTATGTATACTTAATTTGCATCGTTAGTATATAGAAGTACCTTTGTAGTGTTTCATTTACATGCATATTTGAGAAATTGGCTCAATGTGAGAATTATGTAAATTGTTGACTTGTGGTCAGACTTAACTTTGTCATTTGGTATTATGCTACTCGTAAACTAGTGCATGTATTAATGCGTTATGTTAGACTTTGCACATGCTTGAATTGTGAATTTGGATAAGTTCCTGTATATAAGACTAGTTACTATGGACGTATAAATATATCAGAGCATGGATATTTGAATATTTGTGTACTTTGTTTGGGAGTAAGGTAAAAGAATGCGTCTTATTATTGTAATATTGTTTTGTATAACGTGACTATGAATATGTATTGATGTGACATAATTTATTGATGTGTGTATAAGACGTATTTGATACCGTGCTGTATTATGACGATTGTTTTACCATACAAAAACGTATGGGTATCTCGATCTGAATAACTGCGGGACCGGATCAATGTAATAGCCCATGTTTTGCCATGCAAGAACCTATGGGTATCATGATGTGAATGAATGCGTGACCAAAACAGTTTAATAGCCATTATCTGGTGATATGCTGTGTGTAGTGTGAGATAAGAGAGCTAAGGGAAATGATTTTACCGTCCTTGTGTTGTCTCAGAACATTTTGAAAGGGACACAGAACTTCGGGTACAATTGAGTGCCACGTTTTTAAGAGCTGGAGACGGAAACAGTCAAAGTCGACGGAAGTCTTGTCGGTAGAGAGAAGGATGAGAAGGGGGAAACGGAGTCTGGAAGAGAAGAAGAAGGAGAATAAAGAAGTCGAGGAGATGAAGAAGGAATTGGCAGAATGTCGCAGTAGAAGAGCAGAAGGAATTTGGACAAAGAGGACAGGGAAGAATTCCACAGATGAGTAGAACACAAAGACAGGTGGAAATCTAGTGATGCAATATGCTATAAATTGGTCCGGCGGAATGGGTGTAATTGAACATTTAAAGCATCTGATAATTGAATTCTTATTCAGTTGTTATTCATTGAATTTCAACATTTTTGTATATTAAACTGACCGTCAGCATTGATGATTGGGGGCTCTGATCTCTACATCTATAGTTCACTAATTTAACTTACAACCACCAAAAGCGAGCCTGAGTGGGACTTCTATATTAGTTTTCTTTAAAAACTCCATGACGACACAAAGTGGAACGCTTATAATCTTCTAAGTTACTACACTTTGTCAATGGTAATGTTGCATAAACAGAAGACACGGTTCAACATGACACGCCAAAGAAGTCTATGTTCATGTAGTTATATGTACAATATTTGTGTTCATAAAAGTAATGCCAATTTAAACATCTGTGCTACTTTTAGCATCAGTTCACAGGATTAAGAAAGCAACGGTTTATTTCAGCGTCATGATACACGCCATATTAAATATCGATGATCTTACTCTAATCATTTAATAAAACAAGTACCTATTGTAAATCAGCAGACATTTCTAAAAAGAAACATTTAATTTCATTTACCTGTATTAACCAGTCCTTCAGAATTTTCATTCTTACTCATTCAGACCATGAAGGTGGACGTTTACATAAAAGTACTATCAAAACGAAATTTGTTACAGCTAAAGAAATGCAATGTCGAGTTATGTTGGGTACTGCATTCGATAATACTTGTCGACCTTATATTGACTGACAAGAAAATATTGCATTTCGTGTTTATAACCACTCCACATTGTGCAACGATCGTTTCGGAAGCTATGGTGGGCGGGACTTTGTTGAACTGGTGATATATAAGGAAATATCACTAGATCTTTTTCATATAGTGCTACCCATTCGAGCGAACCATTTCCCAGTGAGAGGTTTACTTTGAGTCTCATTGTTGCTACATTCCTGACAGGTAGGTTGTTTTTGAACTTTGTATTTAGGTCCAATAAAACACATTTGGTAATCCCATGCTAATGCACTTCATTAACGCTTGCCTATGGTAACACATTAAAAATATGATTCAGTTCGTTATGAGAGAGATAATGGGGATTTGTAACTTAGATACGCTTTAAATAACTCTTTCATTCAGACGGCAATTAGTTAAAACTTCAATTGCAAGTTTGCTTAACGTAGATATCTAAGCATGTCATGATCCTCGTAAACATAGAATTTTCGGTGATAAATATAATTCTGTACGCCAACAGCCTTTCTAGTTTACTTTAGAAATGACAGTATGTATAGTTCTAACATGTATGACTGTGTTGAAACTTACGTTCGGACAGTTATTTGCAATGGTTATGAATGAAAGAAGATATAAAAAAAGACGTTAATTTGTAGACAAAGATATCTATTCCACCCTGTTAAAATAAAAACGTTAATGATATTCTTAATTGAAACTTCGTTCATCTGTTATTAGTGTGTCGAACAGAATGTGGATTTTACATCTTAAAATGTATTAGAGGCAAACATTTTTGTGAGCAGTCTTTCTTGTCTTACCATTTTATTTCTAATTCAAAGTCAAACGATATGGTGCGAGCCACTTTTCACTTATACTGTGTTATCTTTTCATTTTTTTATATAGTATGTCTTCCGAAGAGAAGCTACGATTACCTACTCACAACAAAGGTAAAGTGAAACTTGTTTTATGCAAGTATAGACAAAGGGGATGCAATGAAAAATTAAGGAAGGAACGCATTAGTGAACACGAGAGAAGTTGCCCATTTAGAAACGCTACCAAGCAAACTGATGATATTTCGTGCATACGGTCTTCACCACAAAATGATGTTAAATGTCAGTTTGAATGTATCGGGTGTGATTTTAGGGGAACCAATACAGAACTGTTAGAACATGAATATACCTCACTACAGAGTCATTCAACGCTTCTGCTTATGTTTTGTTTGAAATCTGATCTGAGGGCTCTAGAGGCACATACAAAATTACAACATGTCTCTTCCGATCTCCGTCATGAGATACAGCAGTATACTATAAGCCTGAGAAACTCGCACGATGAGCGTCAAGCGGACCACATAATGCTGACAAGCCTGATGGAACAAATCGTGGTAGTGAAAAGAAACTTGGAAGAAAATAATGAACATGCTCATGAGCGAATAGTTGCCACGAAAGTAAATTTGAAGCAAAAGGAAGAACAGATAGCCACATTACATAGACAACTTAAAGAAATATCCGATTCAAATGTAGTAATAAACTTTCGCGTTGGAGTACTGGAGGATTTTGTATTTGAGCACCTGTCAAGGTTTTGTCCTCGTGCTCCACCAATGCAAATGATATCAGATCAAAGTCAAGCTGGAGTGCACGAGATGGGAGGTAACATTATGGAAATCTGTAATTTTGCAGAGAAGAAGAGACAGGCCATAACAAACAGGCATTTGGCACTAATAAGCGATCCCTTCATCACACCTAATTGTGTAAAGATGACATTGAAGGTATTCTTAAATGGCGAAGACATCAAAGGAGAAATTTGTATGACAGTATATACCGTAATTGTCAGAGGTCTAGACGATGCAAATCTGAACTGGCCATTCATGGGAAAATTTACATTGTATGTCTTTGACCCAGAGTCAAGTAACTATAAATTTGTTGACAGTTTCGATGCTGATCCAAGCCATTTTAGTTTCCAGAAGCCTTGCACAGAAAGAAATATAGGATATGGATTTCTGAGATCAATCTGTCACAGCGAGTTGGAAAGGTTGGTAAAGGATGATAAACTGGTTATCAAAGTAACAATCATGACAGTTTAATAGATACCGTGTGTAATTTGAAAAGGACTGCTCGGACAAGAATAAATGCTTTGACGTGAACATAGGTTCATAATGAAGAATTACTAGCGATATAGGTCTGGACAAAACATCTGCAGAAGATCACGTGATGATAGCTAATATATGATGAATGAATAAATGCTATATAGTTTTGGAAGATATGACTTTACTTATTTGACGGTCTCATTAAAACAATTTATCCTAATGTATTAATACCTAATTAGGAGACTTAGTTATTGTTGGTTTAATAGATTGCTCCGTGGTTTAATTAGGTAAACATTTTTATTAAATCGTTATTAAAGCTAAAAGGGTAAGTTTTTGGTTATTTTCAGAACATTGAAGTACTGACAAGCGATGGTCCATTTTATATTGACTATTGTATTACACGATTATCTTGGCAGAAGCACTGACAAATATTCAATTGACCTATTCACCTCCTATGCCATCAGTTAGGTAACAAATATCTTCATATTAACAGCCCTTGCCCACAAAAGGGTGTACCTTGAGGAACAAAGTGATTATACCATGATTTATGCTGTGGAATCAGTCTGAACGTCAGATATCAAACCCTTTGAATGCCAGAGATTCAGTCTTACTTTCGTCATCTAAATTTAACATGAGAATGAAAACTAGTTCAATAAAATAAGTATACTATATCTCATCTTTGGGTCCATAAATCATATTTTCATGACTTATTGCAATAAAAACATAACTACTTATTTATATATTTTAATGAGATTGTAGTTTTAATTATCAGAAATGAATGCTCTTTCTCTCTCTCTCTCTCTCTCTCTCTCTCTCTCTCTCTCTCTCTCTCTGTGAATATTTCGATTTATGAAGGTCCTTATTTTGACCAGACTGTGAGATTATACTCGAATGGTTAAAAACTGCTTTGAACGCCTTGTATGTTATTAGTCGTTTATCTCTCTTCTAGTTCAAATCTGGACGCATCGGAACTAAACGTGGATAGGATATAAAGTTACACCGCCTTTGTTGCATTAAGTATTTAACTACATTTTTGCCGAACACTTAATACTGGTAAGAGTTTAGATAGAGATGCATTTATCTAAATGAATCACTGACACAAGTTTTACCCAGTGCATTGGCCATACATGTGAATAATTAACTTAACTAACTTCTCAAATATTGTATTGCTTCCCATTTTATACAAGATTGTGAAATATTTTTCACGTTGGAGGCCTTGATTATAGTTCACCACTGCAGTCTCCTCCCAATTATACTCTAATTACTTCAATCCCAAATCCCGCGTTTCCATTACCAAAAGCTTTAGAAAGAATCATTCAAAGTCGGTTCTACATTCATCAGAATTTTGTTGTGATTCATTAAAACTTCATATTAATTGAAATTCGTTTATATTGGTGGGTACCAATTTTGGTGGATTTCATGGTTGCCAAAAAAACCACCATTTTAAGTTCGAAAAACAAATTACCTATTTGAGAAAAGAACAGTAACCAAGCCGCTATCCGACCATCAATAACTTCTTTCCCCAAAAGAACAAAACATTATTCCACTAAAAACAAAATCCAAGAGTTATGCATTGTAAGGTATTTGTGTATAAGTATAATGCTTCATGCTTTGATAATATTGCAATTTAACTGTTAATCAGAGAATTGAAATCCACCTATGTTAACATAATCTTACAGTTGACGAATGTGATCCCTACATCAACAAAGAGATATCCTATCGATTTAGCTTGTATTCTAATTTAGTGGTATCAAACATCATTAGATAATAAAACAACAATTCAAACAAACGCTATCAAGAACGTTTCAGTTATCAATCTATCCCCTTTACACTTTGTCATAGCCGTTTTCTTCACTCTTTGTATGCTATTCTTTTCAAGGTTGATTGAAATATCATTCCAACTTTGATTACAAATAAGGTTGCGAGCAATTAAGGTGATATCCACTGCTTGCATGATATGCTAGTCTGATACAGTTTTTTTATTTTTTCCAGTACTACTCAGTACATGTACAAAAGAGAGGGCCCTCCCTACCCCAACTTACATCCTATCCATAAACACAACAAGTTTACGTTTTAATCGTTCTTCTTTCTAACTATTACTGGAACGTAGTTGAATAGTGACTAGTGTGCTTCGTAAACATCTAACCAAGAAACTTAACTCTTGGAGAAAAACGGAACCATCATTCTTTTGAGAACGTCGTCTTCTTTGACAGGTTTTGTCAATATTCCTAAGGTTTCATCTATATCTATTCCGATAAGGGAGACAATTTATCTGACAGTGTGTAAATATATTGAGATCAGTCAAGTTGTTAATATGGCAGGCCTCGATGCCGTCGAATCACAATATTTTGCTAAGCGGCACACCAGTTATTTCACTGGCTGACTGACAATTGAAACTAATTCTCTTTTATGCATGTGCTGCATATACGACTGTATGATACGGGCCTTTAAAGTGCATGCCCATGATGGCATTAACGAGAATTTACACGCGAACTGTACCAGTAAGAAACCAAAGACTTAGGTGAAAAAAATCGAAATTCACAACAAACAAGTAAGCCAGAATCGTTTTATTGTCTTAAATCTAGCGGTCACGTCTTGAGCATTGATATAAAATAATGGAATGTGTGTCAATCTGTAATGTTTCAGTTGATAAATATTTATATTGATTAAGTCAATGGTTATTTCATCATACTTCTAGTGGCCAATGCTCTAGAATATATTGTTGTGGAACTTCGCAGGAGATAACTTAACTGGATATCTGTCAGTAATAACACGAATGAACATATTTGTATTGCATTAGTAAGTGTTGCAGTATTGTATATCTTGTAAAAATTGTCAATATTAAGAATCGTGTTATAGGTGAGTGTTGGTAGCTAGATCACCTTTGTACTTTTACAAAATTGTATTTATTCGAGTACTAAGCACGAAGCAGATAATAATAATAATAATAATAATAATAATAATAATAATAATAATAATAATGAGGACTTTGTAATCTTTCAAAGCTCTAAGCGCTTTACACCATCAATAATGATATAACTACACTACAGAAAAACAAATGACAAAAACAATGAAATTGGAAAACATAAAAACATGCTGAAAACATATAAGATACAAAACACGATTAGGTCTCTAAGTTTGTCCATGTAGTCGAAACAGGTGAATTTTAAGAGCACTCTTAAAAGGGACCACTGTGTCATGATGTTATTCTTCTCTTACATTTTTTAGAAAAAATCTATGAAACAGATCTGCTATTTATACTGTATACACCACTATAGGCCAGTTCACGGTTGTTATCTCCTCTTGAAAACACTAGAGGGCGTCTCGGTGCAGCTCACTTCCGGATAGTTCAATCAATAAAGATGGCAGATGTAAATCACGAAAATGTGACATACCGCTCTCATTCAAGTGCGTGAATGTGATTAAAAACAAACCTTTCCTGTTCATAATTCAGCTTAGATGATTTATGAACAGATAAGATGCTTGATACATTGCTGTATATAAGTTTATTTTCTCTCACTCCCTTGAGATAAAAACGTGACCTAAATATGACCCATTATAATTGGCAGCTCATTTTTGAAGCCAGTGTTTTATTTTAACACAACTGCCTCTTATCATTAAGAAGTATCCAAGTACTACCTTTCTAGTTTAATATCGTACGGTATGATATTATTCCTGGTTCCTCTTCCACTTTATACTACTACTACTACTACTAATAATAATAATAATAACGATTCTTCTACTTCTTGCTCTTGTTCTTCTTGTTATGGTTGTTGTTGTTATTGCTGCTGTTGCACATGCAAGATGTGATCTCCTATACTGTACATTTTATCAAACAATTTTTCAAAATTGTATTTCACAAAAAGTCAAACGAAATTCCAGGAATTTGAGTTGAGACCATTCCTTCATTTTATCTTTCGAGTCTTTCAAATTAGTTACTGTGGTCCATGCATCGGATGTCAACTTAGCACTATTATCATTAAGAACAAAGTAGACATCTTTAATGGTGCAAGTTTTTAAAGATATTTTCGCTGTACATATAACCATTAAGAGTGATGTATGGCTTGTTTGTTTGTTTGATTAAGATTTTTAACGTAGCTTTAACAAGTTTTCAGTCATATCACTACGATGTCTGCAGTGAGGCAGTTTATAGTGATGTCTAGCACTGGGGCATTATGCCGCAGACATGTAGCATGATGTCCCACCCAGTCTAATTATACTGACACCAGGCCGACTCGTCCTTACACTAACTCTTTAATGCTGAGCGCCAAGCGAGGCAGCTGTTAGTACCATTTTTGTAAGTCTTTGGTATGACTCGGCCGGGATCTAACCCATGACCTCCCTCTCCCACGGTGGACGCTCTAACCACTAGGCCACCGGAGCGGTTGAGTGATGCATGGAGCTGGCTCACAAAAATTTTTGTCTGCGAAAGATGGGGTATACTCTGTCAGGGACATGGGTGGATTTTGATTAGGGCGGGCGCAGATAACGGACGGACAGATATGTCAATGTAGGGTTAAGTGTAGGAAATATCGGGGTTGAGACAAGCTATAGACAGATTTTGGAGAAATATTGCGGCGTTGAAAAAGGTGTTATAAATGGATATTTTTCAGAATAATTATTAATATACACGGACTATTGAGTATTTTATGACATCAATAGGAATGTTTAAAGTTTTGCGATTAGAGAAAGTTAATCCCGATAATCTAACGAGCGGGGTTGTGTTCCATGTCGATGTTTAAGGTTTCAAGTAATCTCCCAACCAAAATTAGTCAGTCTAAGTTTTTGATGGGAGCCAGATATTTACTCTGGTAAATAACAAGTATTTGTCGTTAAATTGTCCAACGGACGAGTGCCTACACTGTTGAGGACAGGCAAAAGAGAGATTCGGCATCATATAAAGGAAGCAAGTCTCAGGAAAAGGCACAAAGGTATCGTCTCAGTTATCTAAAATATGTTCATTGATATAAGTCTGTAATTCATTATTGCATTAATTCATTTTAAATTCACACTTTAAGCTTCCTCGAATTCCGAAAATAGTCGTGCTTTCATTATATTCAATGTTTTATAACACATGTCCTAATCATGCTATACAATATTTCGTTGATATCAATGGGTTCTGATTTAGTGGTTTGTATGTAATACAGATAATATATTAAATTCATTTCATGTATTTCAAATTCAAAGAGGTAATTTATCTCTCTTAAATGATATGTATAAAGTTAGCTTACAATTGATTTTATCATGTCTATATCAATGAATCGCTTGTTATCAAATAGTGTAATTAAGACATGTTTTGAGGTCTATTAATTCATTTGTGTAATTAAGTTTTGAATTATTTCAATCGAAAATTGATAGTGTTAGCATTAGGAACACATCATATGGGCCCCATTTTCATTCAAGACCAACCATGCATTATTAGAAGCATTCTAGTCTATAACAGTGTGAACTTTATCGATGTTCTCGCAGCACATTTTGCTAATAGTGTGACATGCAACAAATTCAAATTGGCTAAGATTTAATGGTTTTAACATGCATGATTCGGAGCATAATTGATTTTTGATTGGGATGACTAATATAGATGGACGAGGCAAGGTGAATTTGGGTTTAAGCAGCGGAAAAGGACCGAGTTGAGACGTTCCATAGACAATTGTGTTTATCAATTTTGACTAAGTGTCATAAGTAAATTTGTTGGGAATCTGTTTATATAATAATGGCGAAATAGAGCTCATTATTCTAACTTCAATGGGCGTGTGTTCATTTTTTGTCGTCAGATGAATTTATACCTGATTGGCTAAGTTTAATAATGGGGTATTTCAAAAATAAAATTCCATGTTTTAAGAATTATATCTGAATAAAAGTTAGATAATCTCAGTTTTAAAAGCTTTGAAGTGTTAACTCTGAGATTAGTTGGATGTGCATTCTTGTGAAATTTGTCCAAGGGATGGATGTCTGGAAGTTTGAGGGACACGGAACGTAAAGGTAGAGACAGATTAGGCTAGCGAGCGATTCCAGGAAACCACACGTTTTATCTCATTCTCATGCAAGTTGTACTTTGATATGAGTTGGTAATTATTTATTGATTGTGTTTATTTTAATGTCACACAACATTTTCCTTTTGATGAGTTCGTAAGATGATTATTTGCATTAATTTGTCTTGAATGTTTTAGGACACTTATATTCTACGAACTTCATGCATTACGTTTATGATACAAGTTTGAGAAAATTGTGTGAATTTATCTGTCATAAATGAAATGAATCATATACTCTAACAATTGATACAAGATCGCCTGGCGATCGATATTTAGTTCAGTTATTGATTTATATTCTACAGCAAGGAGTAGTATTAGTTTAGTAAGAAGGGTTTACATCATGTCGTGGTTCAGTGAGGAATATGAGACTTAGTTTCTAGTGAATTACGTTAAGATTACATCTGATATAACAATAGAGGGGATAGTGTTCAATATCGTTTATTTTTACACTTGAAATGGCTTTATATACATACCTTATACAGAGGCAAACATGAAGAAAATTACAATTTATGACCCAAAAGGAGGCTGGAAACAAACAAATGGAATACGTTGACTTTAACTTGTCATCAAATTTGACTTTGGAAAGACTGTCAAGCAGACAGGCTATGCAGGTGTGCTGGGCAATTGAGTTATATTTTTCACTCGATTTCATGATGAAATTTGTCTTGTCGGTACAATCAGAACGGCTAATAGCCTTTTTCTAAATATAAATTATGTAATTGTATTTCTAAGAATGTGTCTCATTTCATTCTGTTTGTATAACATATTAAATTGCTTCATTCTGCATACAGGGGCTCGTGTGGTTCTAATCTATATTTATTCTCATGTCTCAGATTATTCCACCCATTATTTTCATTTTTATGTTTTTTATTTACTCGATATGAGCAACACCCTTATGGTCGATCATCCACTAGATAACGATAACCACAAACCAGCACGTCAATAAAGCTTTCGGTTCAGGTAGAGTTGCGTCAAGATTTTCGAGATGACTTCCATAGCAGCCATATTGGACATCAGTAGAGCTAGTAAAATCCTTCTGAGGCATCAATCTTCCTTTTTCCTATCTGGCATGGGGAAACAGAAAACAGAAATACCAACTGTATATGAAAAATGATAAAATTAACAACAACAACAATAATACAATAATGCTCGTTATTAATAATAATATAATGATCATTATTATTTTAAGTATTATTATTATTATTATTATTTTTAAAATTATTATAAGTATTATTATTATTATTATTATTATTATTATTATTATTCAAAAGAGTAGTCGTATTAGTAGAAATAATATTGTTGTCTCCATTACGACCATGCGGATAAAATTTCATCATGGAGACATTTGATGATGTCCATTCTATATCTGCCGTGTAATTGATCCCCTTTTATTTTGTGATGTTTTCGTGTCAAGAAAAAACAACCTCGCCAAGTTAGTTCACACTAATTTATAAATAAAACAGTTACATTTCTCATATGAAGGCTGTTAGAATTGCTAAAAGAATGTTAAATAATTTTGCTGGTGACATGTCAGGAGTATGTAATCGATAACGAGCCACATGCGTGCATTTCAAACTAATACGTATATGTACAATTAAATTTACTTTATCTGTAGTCCTGACACATTTTAGGATAAATATACATATATCTTTTTGGCAATTGGAGTTTCAAACCGCATTTAAAGATTCCATTAAATGATTCTTTGACGTTTTAATCTGTCGCTAGCTATTTGCTTGCGTAAAACCGCCTAGTATCACTGCTTTGTAATAAAATTTATTGAAAAATTACATCGTAGCAAATTATTCACCAGTGTTCTTGTGGATTCGACATTTTGTAACTTCTGACCCTTTTCTCAACAGATGTACATTGCGTATTTGATTGCTGTCTTGTACCGATTTCTCTAAGTGCTACAATTAAAATATTAGAGGCTATGCAATAAACTATGTATGTATGTATGTATGTATGTATGTATGTATGTATGTATGTATGTATGTATGTATGTATGTGTGTGTGTGTGTGTGTGTGTGTGTGTGTGTGTGTGTGTGTGTGTGTGTGTGTGCGAAAGAGAAAAAGAGTTAATTATGAAACCTCGCAATGCATTTCAAACACTTAACTTCAGCTTTGAAATCAACTTCTATGCAAGAGAGGAGAGCAGTGTTAATTTAAGAATGTTATTCCTCACCTTTACCTTCCGACTTTCTACTACATTATTTATTACACCAGTAACACCAATGTCTGATGTATATCATAGAACATGGAAATGAATGATATATGCATGTAACTGAAATGTGTATAATTATGAACACATTTTAAACATTATTATTCACGTTTCTTCATCTTCTTGTTTTTGGCTTAACGCCTGTTCTCAACGGAATATAGGCTGTAAATGGCGGCTAATATAGCTGGTGGAGGAAGAACCTGGTAACCACAGACCCCCGAAAGCTACTTGCGAGCTTTCTCACTCACGTTGGACAAGCGCGGGACTTGAACCGACGCGGACAAAGGTGATATGACAGGGATCGGTAAGAGCGAGTGCTTTGGCCAATATTCACGTTTGTTAACCAAATCAAAGAATACAGGTTACCAACAGAGCTAGAGATTGACAAAGAAACTCGTCCCTATTTTGTTCAATCCACCTTGAAGTTCGAGAAATTCATTGTTTCAACAATATAATGTCTACTTTTTTTAAATGTTGTATTATCAATCATTTTAACTTAACAATAATATTATCCTATTTATCTATATTCACATAATAAATAAATAATTGTTCTATTCTAGTCTTCAACTAACATTTCTCTTCATCTAAATGTTCAAATTATGCATATAAAGAAGTTTGTGTGTAAAGTTATCTTGTAAAACCTATTGACCTAACATCATTAACTATTTGCCTCAGTAAAGCGGAATATAGTGTTTCATACAATGTTCGTTTGAAGTGTAGAGTCGGCTAAATTTAGCATGAAATTTTCTTTTCTTGTGTTAAGCAATTTAAGATTAAAGTTGAGTTTGTCAGTAAGGAAGATATATAACATGTACAAGGACTTTAGCCTGAATAATATGGAGGGGTATTACCGCCATAATTCTATGCATGTATTTTGTAATCTTCCTTGATGCGTTATTGTAAATTGCTGTTTGCAAGTGGTACTTTCATAATTCTATCCATGTATATTGTTATCTTTATTGTTGCAAACTGTACGTGGCAACTTGCAAGTGCTACTTTCCTTTTGCATTATTGTAAATGGCTGCTTGCAAGTGCTACATTCCTAATTCCATCCATGTATATTGTATTCTTCATTGATGCAAACGGTAAAGGGCTAGTTGCAAGTGTTTAGATCTACTTTCCTTCTGCGTCATGGTATCTTGCTGGTTTTTTTTGGCCAAAAACTGAATTCATTCTGTAGTTTGTCGTATGGAAAAATCTGGATCAGTTATTACAAGTGTTAATATTCTATTTAAAAATTGCTATATCGCAAATTACATCGTTCCAGCTGTTGATTTTGTTCTTAATTTTACAGATTTTGCCTTGAAACACCGTAACTCCAAAATGTTCTCTTCGTCCATACATTATGACAAACTGCATCATGTAAAATGATGATCATAATGTGGCATCACGCATGTCACAAGTTAGCATAAAGGAAGTTGGCATAAAATAATGCCTCATTATGACAACAGATGGCGCTGTGAAATGTAAATTTGTTACAAAACGACTACTCCCCTGACTATAGCGACACAAGGTTATACCATTTAACGGTATTGCTGAGCGTCTATTTTAAAATATTGTACGTATAATTAGGATGATTGAGTATAACAGCATACAAACAAAATTAAAACTATATGACATACTGTCATACCTGCATGAACTCCAAGTTGCTGAGACATCTTTCCGATCGTTCTCAAAATAAATATGTTGAGAATTATATGGCCTAAATTGTTGTAGAAGTTGATTTTGGGTGTACCCTAACATAAATTTAAATGGGGTGGCAAGGGTCAGAGGAAACTCTGACTAATTTTGGACATGCTATGTGATTTAGTTTTCCGATATTATTCGTGCCTTTTTTTTTAACTGAAAGGAAAATATTAAATATTTTTAGCCCAATTATATATATATATATATATATATATATATATATATATATATATATATATATATATATATATATATGTATATATGAATGCTGCTATCGGGGAACATACTTGCATAAAACCAATCATTCGGGGACATTTGCTATTCAGATGGTTTAAACATAATTATTTAATGTGGCTGCCTTTTTAGTTATCAAGTTGAAGAACAAAATTAAACCTCACTGATAATTCGCTTCAATATATATATATATATATATATATATATATATATATATATATATATATATATATATATATATATATATATATATATATGTGTGTGTCCCCTGACAGTTGTCCCCCGATAGTCAAGTCCTTTTTGTCCATGCTCATTGCCAAACTTTAGGGTACAATGTATATATTATACATACATGTACTAACAATGTCATTGGGGGCCTTACTATATACATATCCACCTATTCGGGTACATTCACATATAGAGGGTATTTGCTTGAAACAAGTGAATAATGGATATATTTCAGAGAGTGGGTGAAAAACTCAGTCTTTTCATGAGCAACCATTATATTTTTGTTATGATCAAGCATATTGTCTAACAACTTTTATAACACACTAAAGTGGCATATTTCTTAACGCATCCCCTCAATGTCAGCAATTTAAAATGCTCCTTTCCCATGCAAGGTAAATAAGCTGATAAATACAAAACAAAGAAAAAGGAAACATGTTTATCATTGATTGGTTTTTAACCGCAGCCATTAAGTTTTCCAGATGGCCATCTTTACCTTTACATTACGCAAGCATCATGAAACATTGAAATTTCTTATATATAATATCTAATGATGGCTTGTGAATAGTTTTTTTTCCTCACTCTATCACAGATAATTCACTTGTAAAATTCAGTAATTCACTGCCTAGCATACAATAAATATATACATTAATTAATTATGTATATTTACTGACAAATATCTTACTCCCCTTTACAAAGTTCCTTATTCATTTGTGGTAACCAAATATGCTATGTTTTCTAAAGACTCTGTTTAGTGTTATAAACCTGTAGATTATCCTTCATGTTACTTGTACTTTATAAGTTTTCTGTCTCAACAAAGATCCACAATAAATCAGTATATTTATTTTTTCAAACCTGTTTTATTGAAATTGTTACATTAACCATTTAGATACAATTACACTTTAAATGCATCGTAAAATGGTTTGGATAATTTGATTTTCATGTTCTGAAACTGAAAACAGTCATTTGTAATAAGTGTCCCCTTGTGCAAATGGTAAATACTCCCGGCATTTAAAATTATATTTTAACCTTTATATATTTTAAATGTTATTTTTTTTCTTTCTGAGATTTTCCATCAGTTGACTAAATACAATGTTATTTCTCATTTATAAAATCTTTCTCAAAACCATTTGTTTCCTTATGTCTAAAATTTGTATTCAGTTCAATGTTGGGTTTATATCATGGTTGTTATTCAAACAAGACAACGCTGTGTATCTTTTCCCTTTTTGTTTACATAACCATATGTACAGCTTTCTATCATCAATAACAAATATCTTCTTGTTTTTCAATGCATATAACATAACAGTTTTGGTACAGTTCAGTTTGTACCTTTGAAATAATTTATCAGCTTCTTTTTCATGGGAGATATGTCATTTTCATTGGAAATCATTTTCTCTGATGCTAATAGGTAACCCATGAAATGTCCATAAAAATGTAATTTAATCACTAAAAACACTTAAAAATATCATAGTCATCTTATGTTTTAAATTGATTTTTTCCCATCATGCCATGCAATGACTCCATGTTTGTATGTAATTTGATTGCTAATTACACATCTTACTCCAGTCACAATCATCAGGAACAGGCCATAATCTGGTACAAATTCAAGTTTTACACCTAATATATCTTTAACTTTATATCTTGTGATAATCATGGAAAACTTTGAATAACCTAACTTTATGAACTCATTGCATATTAATATAGAGATTGTATGTACCCATATGCAATCAACCTCAATATGAAAATGCTATGTCTAATTATTATTCAAAGATTTACTTGTCTAATGAATTTCCAGATAAACCGAAGAATTAAAATGAAATTAAAAAACGTGGCATATGATGGCATAAGGATACGCTGCTTAATTGGGATAACTTATTATTTTAAGCTAAGATTTACATTCCATTAGGTGTCATTTTCCTCCAGTCAAAGTACATAAGTGGGTCCTGATCTTAGATTAAAGGCTTGTAAATGGTTATCTTGGATTCATCACCTCTAATTTGTGATCTAATTAAATTAAATCAAACAGTTTTGACAATAAGTAGATCATCAGACCTGGATCCAATTGTTTACCCAATACATGTTCTATTAATAATTCTTTATAATCATCAGACCCAGATCCAATTGTCTACCCAATAATACTATTACCAGTTCTTTATAATCATCAGACCTGGATCAAATTGTTTACACAATACTATTAATAATTCTTTATTTACAGAGGGAACTCATTTAGATGAAAATTATTTTACCTTGAGGTCCTCTATAAAAGTGAAACAATATACATCATACAAAAAGTTAATAGAAATTACTATTTAGTTCAACATGTCTCAAGTAAAATAAATTTGACTTAAATATCATCTCTTTTAAATACTAATATTTTTGGCAGCTTTTACGGCCTATGAAATCTTTTTCCACAGAAATATACCCGAGTATTGGAAACATTTTAAAATTGTTAAATTCTTGACTTTGGTGGAAGAAGGTTTCATATGTGATGTTGATCTTAAATGGTATTAAGTGCCGAGTAACAGTTTAATAACTCCTGTAGGTACTCTGGAGTAGTTCCATTTAGACATTATGCACAAGGTATGTCAGATGAAAATCAATCTTTTCATATGTTTTAAGCCATTTCAGTAATGTAAAAAAGGCTTTTAGTTGAAACATTTAATTTTATAACTGTGTAGTTCAAGATTATAAGTTCTGTAATACAGATAGTAAAGGATTAGAATGAAAACCAATGGTTTGTTTTTCTCCTTTTGACGATACAAACATTGTAAATATATGTGAATATATAGCAGATGAAATTGAGTTATGACAATAATTTTAAATTGTTGAAGTCATAGTGAAAATTCTCTTAGCTAAAATATCAGCATTTAGGCATGGTATATAGAGTACAAAGATGAACAATGAGGAAGTTGATAGAAGACGAGAAGAAATAAAAAAGAAGTTAAAAGCAGAAACTTAATTAAAATGTGTATGGCATTGTGTATGAAATTGCAAAAATAAGGAGGAAAGAAAGGGGAAGATATTAAGAAAGTTACAAAAGAGGCAGATATAAAGTGAACTGTACTGCTTAATAGAGTGACTTGCATAACTGACATTGTATGTAGATGTTCAGAACATAAAGTTTTCCTGGATTAAAAAAAAAACAATACAAACTCTATACTCATAAGATTTATATGTAAATGTTATTACATAATATGTTTCAACAATGCAATAAAAAAAGAACACACATTAAAAGTAAGATTTGTTTATTCAGCATAATTCATCCACAACCAAACGTGAACTTTATTGCCAGATGAGCTAAAAATGTAAAAGGTGAGGATTTACTATATAAATATCTGTTCAAGGTACACAATAGACAACTGATGACTGACAATGCACAACCACACCAAAAGATCACTCTTAAGGAAACAATCAGATACTGTGAATTCATTTAACTTTGTGGTTTAGTGAAAGATTTAATTTTCATGGATACTTAATTTTGTGTACTGTGTAAAGTCACGGATACTGAATTTTGTGTACTGAGTAAATTCACAGACATATAATTTTGTGTACTGGGTAAGGGATCCCAAGTTTTTGCAAAATAAATAGCCATAAGCTGCACACAGTTAAAACACGCAAATTAAAACAAAATGGTGTGTCTGAGAATGCAAATGTGTATTTGTCTTTAGCGAATAGGACTTATTTTACATAGGAAAATACAGTATATAAGCCACGAAACATTTACCAAATTTGGTGATCCTAGCATAAACCATGCTAGAGGTAAGAGGCTCATGTGGATCTGAGATCACTCACATGACTAACAAAATAATTAGGGTACAAAGTTAATGTACAAGAACTTTTGATTCACATTTTGTAACTAGGGGAAGGAGTGATACAATTAAAAAACAAGGTTTCAGTAGTTTTTTGTGAGGTATACAAGGGTTTAAATGATATAGTGAATCTCATAGCCCAATGTATATAGGTGTGCACTTTTGTCACAGTTAATATTAAACTTATATAAGAGGGTCACTACCACTGAAACACACCTCAAAATTTTGGAGATTCTACAAATAAATGACAATTCAAAAAGTAAACAAGAGCCTCTTGGATGAACTGATGCTATACTGGCCGAAAATAATTTTCAGGACATCAACATCAACATAAGAGCATTTTTTCTTTTTAACCAATAAGTGTTGAAACTATTGCTGATATTCTTGAGCAATAACAAGATTTTCAAAGTAGTTACTGTGACAACCATACTGGACTTAAAATTATTACCATTTTCATTTTGGACCAACTAGACATCATCTGAAGTCTTTTGGTGAAAACCCCATGTCAACAAGACCATCCTTTCAGTAGGAATACCAAGATGGATGTCACTATATGGATACAAGATTGGCATCATTTTCATTGAGAACCAGCAAGATATTGTAAGAAGTCTTTTAGTGAAAACCACATGTTGATATGGCTATCCATTTAAGAGAAGCAGTAATAAAAAGATTTTCAAGATGGTCTCTGTGTCAAGTTTTATGTAAATCATCCAAGTAGTTTAGAACAAGTAACAAAAATAAATTTGTGCTCATAGACGGATGATGGACAACTGGCCAACCCACAAGATCATGTTTTATGACCAGTGGGGCTAAAAATCAGAGGCCTTCTAAAAATCATGGAGCAATTATACATGTACATAATCATAAACAAGATCAATTAATCAACTACATATAATACTGTCATTCAACCCCTCCCAACACCAAGTCTAAATCTTTGTCCAAGCGCCAAAAACCAAGAGTCAACCTTATTGGAATACACTAAATACAAACTCTGCTAAAAAATTAATTTGCATATGTACATAGGATCAATATATCGTAAATATAGTAGATATTAGTTGGTCGGAATAATATTTCCTAGTGAAGCTGGACAGCAAAAGTTTTCATATTGAACCTTCAACACCCACAACCAAGTTTTTTCCCCTCTCAGAAATGGAAAGGTGGAATGGACGGAGAAAGGAAGATTGTTAGAGCCAGATGTTTGTATCCTGATTTGAATGACAAGGTTTTGAATGGTTTTGCACCGGTTGAAAAAGTGATAATTTTGTCAGTTGTAATGGGATATGACGACTTTACCGCAAGTAACGGATGGTTGCATAAATTCTGACACAATATTAAGTGTTCTGTCCTTAGTGGAGAATCAGTTAATGTTAAGAATGAATTTGTCGAACATTGGAACAAAAGATTGAATGATATATGCAAGAGATCTGACAGCATAGACTGTTGCCAACAAGGTCACAGGTACGAAAAAGGGGATTCATGTAAATACTATTCACATTTGTCTTGTCACCCCCCTCTAGAAAGGCCACCCTCATTATAAAGCCACTTTCCTGCTGCAATAGGGGTGGCCTTATAACAGGTGGACTACTGTATATATGTACTTGTATGTTTTAATGATCCAATTTTACAAAATGTGTATAATGGAGTCTCCTGCAGGTGAAAATTCTGATTTTTGCCCATACTGAATTGCAAGTCCACTTAACACATTTTATTCCAGTGTGAAAATATAGCAAAGTCATGCACTCCGTATCTACCTACATAAGAAAATGGTCAAGAGTTCAGTGTTATGTTTTCCATATGAAAAATGCGTTTGTCAGGGACTGACATTCTACTGGCCAAAAAGAATTTCCAAGAATTCAAGATAAGAACCTTTCAAAATAATTTTAATTGCTGAGTATTGAAGTCATCTTTAATATTCTTCAGCAATAACAAGATTTTCAAACTAGCTGTTCATTTAGGACCCACAAGACATGAAAGGAAGTCTTCTGGTGAAAACCTCAAGATGACATGACTTACTGTTCTTTTGGAGTAATGAAAAGATTTTCAAGATGGCTGCCATGATGGCCATATTGGAAAACAGGTTGGCACCATTTACACTTAGGACAAGCAAAACATTACAAGTCTTTTGGTGAAATAACAATATCGATATGACTAGACATCTGGAAGTAGCAACAAGATACTCAAGATGACCATTATGGTGGCCATATTGGAAGTCAGATCAGCTAACTTGACATGGTAAAGAAGTTGTTCCGTGAAAACCCAATGCCAATATGACCGCAAGTAACGGATGGTTGCATAAATTTCAAGTCTGACACAATATTAGGACAAGCAAAACATTACAAGTCTTTTGGTGAAATAACAATATCGAAGTATCGAAATTCATTCTTAACATTAACTAATTCTCCACTAAGGACAGAACACTTAATATTGTGTCAGACTTGAAATTTATGCAACCATTCAGATGAAGTAGTGATAACAAGATTTTCAAGATGGTAACTGAAGCAGCCATATGATATCTCAGCAGCATTTTCATTCAGGCACAACTAGATATTACAAGAAGTCATTTAGTATAAAAAAACAAACATGCCAAGATGACCATCTGTTCAGGAAGATCAGCAACAAGATTTCAAGATAGCCACTACAGTGGCCTTATTGGATGTGCATGTGACACCATTTTAATTTAGGACCAACATGTATGTGGGATGAAGGTGAAAAGGATAAAGTTTCATGGCAATTCTGAAGTAGTTTAGGAGGCAGAGCGATAACAAGATTGTGCCAATGAATGGACTGATGACATACCATCCCATAAGTATATGGAGAAACAGTGGAGATCCATATTTTACACTGGAACCCAAGATCAAGTATATCTGGTTTTCAAAGTCATTTACAAAAGTATAGACATAACATTTTCATATCTGCACCATAATTGGATTTATATGTACCCAAAATTAACAGAAATGTATCAAAAACTGTAGGACAAGTAACATGCACAAAAATCAGTCACTGTAAGAAAAAGTACAATAATTTAACAACAAATATTGCAGGAGAGTAGTAATTTGGTGAAATGTGCATCTTCAAATTATCATTCATGGAAATGAACTGAAAACTTTAACAGTAGTAGTATTCACAAGATTGAATCATGCAATACATCAAGCTGCAAGAAAAGACAGTAATTCAAGCAACTATTGCTGGAATAAAGTAATTTGTTGACATGTGCGTCTTCAGATGATGACAATAATATGTATCAAGTTTCACAGCGATCCATCAGAAACTAGACTATTTGTATTTACAAGATTAAGATGTACACTGTATTGAGATAAAGTAATAAAAATGGCACTAACTGAAGAGCCAAGTTTTTTGTTTATATGCACATGTCGAGTTGATGACTACAACATTACCAAGTTTCACAGCAATCAACTGAAAAATGTAAGATAATTTTGATTACAAGACTTTGTCATACATGGAATTCAGTTGAAAGTAAGAATGAGAACTCTTATAAAAATTGCATCAAAAAATAATTTATCTATATGATCATCATTAAGTGATGCCTATAATATTTACCAAATGTCATGGCAATTCATTCAAAATCAACTAGCTGAATTAATATGTGTGTGCCAGATGGATGGATGGAAGCTTGGATGGACTAACATGAGTGTTTCAAGAAGGGGTACTTAAAGTACACCCATTTTCTGTAGTTGTTGCTTGTTTTTTTTCTTGTTGAAGCCTCTTCATGTTCATTAGTTTTATTCAGACTTTGTTGTAAGGTGCTTTGATTTTGCTTTCAAGTATCCATTGTTCCACTGCTGTTTTACCTGAAAGAGAGACCAGAGACTAATACTGCATCCCAATGCAATGAACCAGACAACAATCTTGCAGGTGTTGGGCCTGTTTTGAATTGCTTTTACTGAGCTTGTACTCCAAACAGCATATATACCTTGACATTTCTCTATCTCTCTGATTCATTTGGATTCATATTTAATCAGTTTTCTTTGTAGTCTGCATGCATGAATACTAAATTCTAAATGTTGTGTTAATAAATTACATAGGAAGAAGAATATTATTTATATTCCATTATCATTTACAAACAACTTTATTTTAAACCTGTGAAGACCAGTCGATTAGCAACAAAACTCTTGATACCAATATTCTTTAACTTAAATAATTCTGATAATTTCTTTGAAACAACTTTATGAAAAAGCATGTTTCTGTTCAGTGTTAGCAAATATATGGATACTCCATTGCTCATTCACAAAACATGTACCGGTAGATGTCACACAATCAAATTTGCCTTATTACCAATAAATGCAAGGATGAGAAAATGAACTAAATAGTATCATTATAAAACAGTTGTATAAGCAGATATTATGTACATGAACATGTAGATTCACAGCACAACATTTTATATTCAGGCATTAGCAATTTTTTAAACATTGCATCGATCAATGCATCCTTTGAAAATGAAACAAATGAGCTGCAGCAAAATAACAACAAAAAACCTGATGAACACTTTACATATGCATATACTATATGACTAGATACAATCCACAAAGTTTAGTAACTTTAGCTGTGAGTTATTGTGCAGAAACAGTTTTCCTTCTTTCACCTTGGCCTTTGCACATTTCAACAACTATTAAAGTTATTGTGCAAAAGCCTAACAGCCTTGTGGCAGCAGTATACAAATTGCTTAAAAAATATTAAAATCTAAAATTCCCCTATCTGTATAAAAACATGAGATAATAACAGACCATGTCCATGGTAGATACCTTTGTGTTGATTTCATCCCACAAAGCCACATTTTACCCTAGTTTGCATTACTGGGAGAAGGGCAAACAAAGAGCTTCAATAACTATGCCTCAACACATTAAACATCAAATCAGCATAATTGACAAAGAGTTAAATTGGTCCAAATGATCTAATCCAGCAAATACATGATCCTTCTTAACATCAATTGCATCTCTTTTTCCTGGACAAAACTGAAGTAGAAAAAAAAAACAAGGTCCAGATGACTGTACCTAGACAACTATACACCTCAATACATGACTATTTCTGAATCTGCACTAAAAGCAACCTGTTCACAGACATAGCTGTTGGGGGCACTGCTGTAATTCTGCATTAAGGAGTATTCAATACCAAGAGGAAAAAAAAGTACAAAAAATGTATGCAAGGTTGTACTGAACAAAATGTATACTATGTAAGAGCAGTACCTGGAAGGCTGCAGCCATAAGGCATATTAATCCAGTCAATGAATGAATCTTTTAAAACTTTCGTCATTTGGGCATCCCAGTGAAACCTTTGATCTGTAATAACAATTGAATAATTAAATATATTTCTTGCCTGCATACATGTAGCTGGTAAAGTTGTTACACAATGGTAAAGGATAAATCTTCATGAAACAAAATTAATTGCTACCCTTCTTCATCATTTGTTAGTCTTTTAATGCAGGTTCACTAGAAGAATAAACACCAAGGCAATTGTGAATCCCTATGCTTTTTATAGCATATGGATTCACAATTGCCTTGGTTGTTTTTTTTTATAGCATATTCCATTACCCACCCCATGCTCACCCTCACCAGCAGTGACCCAGACTTTAAAATGCAGTATCTGTCACATAATGACATGTCTTTTCCTATGATCAGATATATTCACTTTGGTCAAATGTCATTAAAAAATGTCACTATATGCAATTGCTGTATTTTTATCTGTCTTCCTCCCTTAGAGGGAGGTAGGAATGACACCCCTCTTGCTCAAAGTCATCCACACATGGGCAAGATAATTAATAAGTTGTGTGGATTTCCAAACAGCCATTAGGATGAAGGTGCAGTAACAGATGGATTGACAGACAGACAGAGGAAGGATAATAATATGTCTATATTTTTTAATATATAAAAAGCATGGGAATAATAATTGGTATTTCCCTTAATGGAAAATGGGGATACTGAGCTTTAGTTGTTGGGAGATCCCTGAGATTTTAAGATCTATCATTAAAATCAATATAGCCATATCCTCTTTAAGTTGAAAATATCTTTCAGAAATCACGATGATCTACATACAACCAGCAATATCCCACATTATTTGGCAGGTGAAGTCTGGAGGAATGTTGACAAAATATCCAAAGAGTGTGTCACTACCACCCAAAAAAATGAAGTCCAATGTGGCATCAGAGCAAAGATGAGGACAGTAAAGATCAGCAATATCCTTGATGTTTAGTACCCACCAACCTCAATTAGTCACAAATTTACTACATGTTAATAGTGAGTAAATCATTCCTTTACAGATGATAATTATCTAATGTGATTGTGTAGCCACTTTCAGACAATGTCATGACAATAATATGAGTTTCACCATATTAGGCTACTACCACAGAAATAATACAGGAATCGCAATAAGCACACTTCTGTGTTTACAGTCACAATACATCCAAAAATATACTCTATATTTCCATTTATCTGATACTGAACACAGTTTAGGTTGTGGTCATGTCGGTCAGAGTATTTAGAAACCTGGGTCTCTTTTCTACTGTGGATATTCCTATGGTGTTCTTTTAGGTCTCAGTTTGTACAATACTATGTCTAGACTTACTGCATTGGATGAGAGACAAACGTATCGAGTCTGAGACAGAACAAGGTCATAACAATAACATCTTATCATGCTATATTTTTCCTGGTATCTCCATCACGCAAAATTGGATGTATCAACAAAGGCTCAGTGGTTGGTAATCATGCGGAACTCGTGACTGAAATGGTTTATCTTTGAATCCTACCAATGGACCAGCCTAAGTCAACTACTCTGGTGTGTCCTTGGGTAAGGCACTTTACTCCAATTTCCTTTTCATTAAATAACCTATGTTGCTGTGCTGATAAACGCCAAACCAAACTGGATGGGACTGCCATGGTGACCTAACTGGTTAGAAAGTCTGCCTCTGATGCAGGAGGTTGAAGGTTTGAACCCTGGAGTTTGAGTCATACCAAAAACCTAAAAAAAATGTTAGTAACAGCTGCCTTGCTATGTGCTCAGTATGAAGAGGTTAGTGTTAGGACTGGTCATCCTGGGGTGGGGATAATGTGACTGGATAGGACATGATGCTACATGTCTGCAGCATGATATCCCAGTGTTAGACATCTCTATAACTGCCACACTGCAGACATCATAGTGATACAACTTAGAATATTTAAAAGCTATGTTAAAAATCTAAATACCACATACACAAACACACATGCTTAAAGAATTGTTGTTTCCATATAAACAAAAGGACTTTGTTCATAACTGAAAAAATCTATGATTTAAAGATAGCTGGGGTTTTCTTTATACCTCAGATGTGCTTGATAACAAGCAAAATCTGTGTGTCCAATATGACATGGGTTCCCTGCCTTTACCGTTTCCTCATCTTGGATTTGGGAACCTTCCACCAGTTCTGTACGGAGCAAATATGTTCCGCAAGTTTTCATTACTCGAGACACCTGTAGTACTTGTTGCACATGTGACTGTGGTAGACAAGGCATCAGTAGCCTTCCTTTACAAGTCTGCTGCAAGCTGCTGATTGCTCATCATCTAAAAATAAAGCAACAATAAACTGGATATACTATTGGTAAAAAAGATCAACAAAATAATGTCCAAAAAATAACTATTTGCTTTTGGGTAAAAACTTAAATGCAAGGAACCCTATACAAAATTATCAACTACAATTTATTGTACTAATTAGACTGCATATTGTTTGATTTACTTGTAAACATTAATTGTATCACAACTTTAGCATATGGACTACTTGGGTAATGAATACTGATTTAATTATTGATATATGATTATATTACACCAGTGCATGAAATATTAGACTACGGTACCTTAAAAGGAATAGAATGCTTTTATTCAATGCCAAGAACCAAAAGCACAATAACTTTCATTGCTGTGGGTGACTAGGTTATTGACTTAAACATTTCTTACATTTTTAATTTTCAATTCTGGGGTATTTAAGATTTAACCATTATCTGTTCAAATGAAATAATTTCAACTTTAAAACATAATTTGAACTGTTTTGGGTCGTTTTCAAGAGTGCTCGAGACATCTTAGTGTGATTAGTTACTCCCCTAATTCCCCTGCCAGCTGACCCTCTGACAAGCTCTTTATTTAGGCAGTGAGATGTACAGAAGCTCATTACAAAGAAAATTATATTTCCAACAATGAATAGAGGCTGGGGGTGTGTTTGTTCTAATCTATATTTTATGAGATACTGATGTTATTCTGAATGTTATTTTTGCTGGAGCATATGTACATTAGTATCATAGAAAAAGATTTACTTCTGTGAGGTGTATTAAACTGGGTGACATACTAAATGATCTTAACGACCCAGGGTCATCAGGTGGCACGATTTACCCAAATACTCCAGAAAAAAACATGTGAAACATTTCCTACTAAATATATGTTTTAATTCATTGTCAAATTAAGTTCTGGGTCATATTAAATATGTTAAATGACTACAGCTCTTTTCATTGGTTGTCACACGAGTTCGCACTTGTCCCAAGATAAAAAATTCTTGAAAATCGCATGTTTCGGAAGCCGTAACTTCAGTTTGGTACAACGTAGAAAAGTCAATGATGGATTGATGAATAGAAAAATATCTCTGAAGTAAAACAAGCCAAAGATAATGGTCGTGATTTTAAATACGGAAATAGCAGAAATAAAATGGAGGGTCAGCGGTGTAACCTAGGTTTACATGTAAGACATAGCACATGTTGATTTTGTTTAGATGCACAAAACATCAATATCAGCATCAGGTCTTACATGTGTAAGTATTTGGATGTTACGTACCTTCTCTTTTTATATAGTATGATAGAGTGGGTCCTATGTCAGAATGGGTATTTTTGTCTCTGTATGATTTTGTTCCTTTAGATTTTATATATATATATATATATATATATATATATATATATATATATATATATATATATATATATATGTGTGTGTGTGTGTGTGTATATGTGTGTGTGACAGCGAGAGAAACGTAAACTAACATATATTGCACTTTCTAATTAAAATATTTCAATACATCTATTTTTTATGCTCAAGAAAAATATATGCATCTGCACAACAGCATTCTGAATTTAAGTCGTTTGGTCAAATTATCTATATTGATTTATCAAATAATAATACTTCCCAGATAATATTCTACAGAACACGTTTACATTTTTCTAAGAGTAGCGACACCGTACACGAGATATTATACTAATACATTTGATATTAGACTTCAGATTGTAACACTGCTTCATATATGAGACAATTGCACATAGCTTCATAAAATAGAAACAATGTATTGTTACAAATTAGCGACAAGAGTAGAGGCCATGCATACCTCTTGAAAACACTAATCCTACTTTGAGAGGGATACTTCAAAGTCTTTCTTGCCTTTTAATGAATACTTACTTGTTGAAAACGATTACAGATTTAATGAAGTCTCATGTCATATGTATCTAATACATACATTATATGTTTGGAGTGACTGAAAAGGCATACACGTTGTAAACTTTTGAGTTTATATTTTGAATCAGAAACTGTTATGATTAGAATGGTATTAATTTGACAACTTAAAATGTTTTTGATGTTTATAATATTCATTATCAATTTAAATGAAATTTAAAATATGAGAAATTTTGGTAAAGATGCATTTTATGTTGTGCACATTTATCTGTCTTTTTCGTAACTTAGCAAACACAATAATGTTCTGAATTAAATTTATGTAAAATTATCGCAAAATAACTAATTATGCAATTTTCAACCATTTTCCCTGTAAAATTTTATTTGTAACAAATACGTTCAAATACGAGAAGATATCTTGTAACGTATGTATTTTGCTTGAGAATTATGTTTTTGAGATCTAAATCGACCTTCTTCCATAGGAGATATGATGCATCTCCTTATTGTCTATGTAACTCCCAAAGCACCACGTCCATCTCTACTATACTTCCTTTTTTTTCTCCACAATAATATTTGGCTTTGGAACGGTTTTTCCTAAAGACATCATAAAGCTCCTAACCATTATAACTTCGGAAAACATTTATCTTGTTCGCCAAATGTTTCAAATTTTGTTCTAAAACAAGCCGTCAAGTCAAAATAAAAAAAAAGGCTTAGAGACCAACTAGCTGGTCTAGGCCGAATTGACCAATCGCCGATAACACTAAGTTACTAAGACCACCCTGCTGTTGTGATGGCGTTTTTGTTTTCTTAAGGTATCATAAAATCACTTAGAGCTTCGATAAAGCATATGGTTTTATAGAACAATTAAAAATTCGTCGCTACCTTACACCTAAAAAAGACGGGACTGAAAGAATTAAAAAAAAAAAAATTTTCACACGTAGATCTATCTATTAGGTTTTTTTTGCCGCACAAAATTAGTGCCGTAAAGCAATCTAACGTCCCCTGGGGAGCATTTGTTATTTTCATTGAGGAAAAACTTGGAAATTTAGAGCGACGTCTGTTGTCATAATGCCATGTAGTATCCCATTATGACAACAGATGGCGACACGAGTTGGAAAAGAAAGATGATCCTGACAAAATTAGATTTTTGCAAGGCCAACTCTAAATGAAATCAGGAGTTGGAATGATGTAATTTGTAATATGGCAAGTTTCTATAAATAGAATATACAACTTGTAATAACTGACATAGCATTTGCCATACGACAAACTACGGTATGAAATTAGCGTTTGGAAAAAAGCAAGATACAATGACGCAGAAGCAAAGTAGATCTAAGCACTTGCAACTAGCCCTTTACCGTTGCATCAATGAAGAATACAATATACATGGATGGAATTAGGAATGTAACACTTGCAAGCAGCCATTTACAATAATGCAAATGGAAAGTGGCACTTGCAAGTTGCCACGTACAGTTTGCAACAATAAAGATAACAATATACACTGATAGAATTATGAAAGTACCACTTGCAAACAGCAATTTACAATAACGCATCAAGGAAGATTACAAAATACATGCATAGAATTATGGCGGTAATCCCCCTCCATAGAATAAACGTACTGTTTGAATTCTTCAAATATCTGTCATTTTCTAATATCGCATTCTACCAGAATTGAATTCCAAATATGTACCGTTTATTCCATATATTGTTTTATTATTTATATCTCACGAATATATTCAAAGTTACCACCACAAGCGATATTATGAACACTTTCCTAGTACCTAGGTCTGAATTACTCGAATTACACCAGATTGTCACAAAGGTACAGATTGGCATATTTTTACCTTATCTACTACATCCGTTTGTAACACTTCAGTTTTCTCCATCCTTCTAAAGTACGTGAACAAAATGTATTATACAGTTAAATGAGCGTGAGGCTATTAATACATACATAGGGTCTAAAATATTTTTCAAGTCACTGTTACAAAGTCTGTCTGTCTGTATGCCTAGATGGATGGATGCATGCATGCATGCATCAATCTATCTATCTATCTATCTATCTATCTATCTATCTATCTATCTATCTATCTATCTATCTATCCATCCATCCATCCATCCATCCATTACGTCTGGGTATCTATCGGTCTATTTGTCTGTCTGTATATATATATATATATATATATATATATATATATATATATATATATATATATCTGTCTGCGTGTCTGTCTGTGTGTCTATCTATCTATCTATCTATCTATCTATCTATCTATCTATCTATCTATCTATCTATCTATCTATCTATCTATCTATCGAGCGCTACTGTGACCTAGTTGTTAGGGCGTCCGCTGAGCATGCGGGACGTCGTGGGTTCGATCCTCGGTTGGGTCATACCAAAGGCTTATAAAAATGGTGCGAACAACAGCCTCGCTTGGTGTTAAGCATTAAGAGGTTAGTGTTAGGATTGCTCGCCCTGATGTCAGGATAATGTGACTGGGTGGGACATCATAATACATGTCTGCAGCATGGTGCCCCAGTGCTAGACATCACTATAAACTGCGACACAGCACACATCGTAGCGATATGACTGAAAACTTGTTTAAGCTACGTTTAAAAAATCCGAATCAAGCAAACGAACATATATCTATCTATCTATCTATCTATCTATCTATCTATCTATCTATCTATCTATCTATCCATCTGTCTATCTGTCTGTCTGTCTGTCTATGTATCTATCTATCTGTCTGTCTGTCTTTCTGTTTGTCTATCTGTCTATTTTTAAATGCGGGAATGTATTTATAATAGAAAACGAGAACAAATACATCTAAAACAAAGATCGAGTGCAATTTTGAATTAGAAACACACAATTATTACTGAAATTACCTCATATAGTTAATCAGCAATGTTTTATTTATTTGAAGGTTACTTTAAATTTGAAGGTTATTTTAAGACAATTAGAGATTCGCTTGACATCACAATTTCAACTGATTCGTCACCATACAGGTATGATGCAGAATGTCAGCGACAACCGTTAGGAGCATTTGAACCTGTTTCTATAGCTTTAGTTCGGATAATCGTGATGAAAAGTGCACCAAAGTCTTGTGAACTTGATCCAATTCCGACATCACTGCTGCTTGAGTGGTTAGAACCAATATTGTCTTCACTAACTGATGTTATTAATATCTCTCTCTCATCAGGGGAATTCCCATCATTTTTCAAAACTGCCATCGTAAAGCCACTGCTGAAAAAACCAACCGTGGACCATAACAATTTAAAGAACTACCGCCCAGTTTCTAACCTCCCTTTCATATCAAAAATCTTAGAAAAGGTTGTTCTAACTCAACTTGTATCTCATTTGAATTCAAACAGTCTTTTTAGTAATGTACAGTCTGTTTATCGCCCTCGCCACAGTACGGAAACTACTCTTCTGAAAGTATTTAGTGACATTCTCTCTGCTTTGGATAGTGGAATGATTACAGTCCTCACTCTCCTGGATTTATCTGCAGCATTTGACACAATAGACCATGATATATTACTTCACCGTCTCCAGCATGTATTTGGCATTCAGAATATAGCCTTACAATGGTTCAAGTCTTACTTAGTCAACAGGACACAAATTTTATCTGCAAATGGAATACACTCCAGCCCAGTTGATATATGTTGTGGTGTTCCACAGGGATCTGTTCTTGGACCTGTTCTTTTCATTCTGTACACTCAGCCGCTCTCAGGTGTCATAAATCGTCACCCAGTGTCGCACCAATTATACGCTGATGACACCCAAATATACAAGTCTAGCCACCAAACTGAAGCTGATGCTACCATCCATGGAGTAGAGAAGTGCATTTCTGATGTGAAATCATGGATGACATGTAACAAGTTGCAGATGAATGATGATAAAACTGAGGCTATTCTGATCACAACACAAAGACTTTATCATTCACATCCCTTACCTCAGACAATAAATATCAGCAACACCAATATTAAATTCTCACAGTCAGTTCGGAATCTAGGTGTTCCTCTAGACAGTACTCTCACATTGCACCAACATGTCATGAACATCTGCAAGGCTGCATATCTTGAATTGAGACGCATCAGTTCCATTCGTAAATATCTTTCAGTTGATGCCACGTAAACACTTGTGTGTTCATTAGTACTTTCAAGACTGGACTATTGTAACTCAATTCTGTCTGGTTCATCACAATATTTACTCCAGAAACATCAAAAAGTTCAAAACACAGCTGCAAGGATCATCTTTAGAGTACCTCGATCAGAGCACACCTCACCACTGCTCAATACCCTACACTGGCGATCAATTCAAAACAGAATCAAACACAAAATTTGTTCTCTGTGCTATATTTCAATGACAGACTCCAGCCCAACATACCTATCCAGCCTTACCCATGTGTATACACCAGGTAGATCCTTGCGCACTTCTTCTGATAATCGTTTACTCATTGTTCCCAAGGTGAAAACAAAGTCATATGGACAACGTTCGTTTGCATACCAGGGCCCGGCGACGTGGAACGAATTGCCCATTGAAATTAGACACAAAGACACAGTGGTCCCTTTTAAGAGTGCTCTCAAGACTCACCTGTTTCGACTTCAGGGACAAACTTAGCGACCTAATCGTATTTTGTATCTTATATATTTTCAGTATGTTTTTATGTTTTCCAATTTCATTGTTTTAGTCATTTTTTGTTCTGTAGTGTAGTCATATCATTATTGATGGTGTAAAGTGCTTAGAGCTTTGAAAGATTAGGCGCTATACAAAGTCCTCATTATTATTATTATTATTATTATTATTATTATTATTATTATTATTATTATTTTCTACATTATGGGTTATTTATTGCACATAAGGTTTACATTGTGTATTACATTTAAAGGATGTTTTATTACATCTGCTAGAGATTACTTATATTTAAGTCGAGAATCGTGCTTCACGTGCCGTTATTATATTTACAGGCGTATATTAAAACTGTTTTCATCATCCTTATCGTGAATGATTTTTTTTAAAATTGACAGCCAGTTTAAATTCTAGTTTAATTTGAAGATTTCATATCTATTTGTATACTAATTCATATTAATATTCTTCAAGTTGTATTGCGTATCAATTTCAGTTACCACCAAACCAGCCTGTTTCTTATTTGAAGATTGATACTTACAGGACTTTTTGCTTACTTAACGTAACTTTATTTACAGTCCCCACCCCTATATCGTAATTGTAAGTTGACAGATGAGGTCTCAGTTTTAAGTTAATTTAACTTTGAATAGTACATTGAATCAAGAAGACATAATTCCTATCTAATGTATCGTAATGTGGATAAAAGGAACTGTTTTTAGAACCTAATATACTCAATGCATTCTATCTTTTGGATATACCTGCTGCAATAAAAAAGTAGATTGGTGTTTTCATTTAATCTCTCGGGATAACTTTAATCACACAATTTCAGTCCCAGATTGGTAGATTATGTTTCGGGATAACGTTAATATTAGCCCCATTAATTTATTTTAAAAGGAAATTTAAACTAACGTAGCTGTTGCCTCTATTTAATCCTTGCCTACAACATGTTGGTTTGAAACTGTTTGAACTCACACTTACTTATATGCAGGCAACAGTACAATAGGATCGTTTGGTTATCCGTTTATCTCATTATACCGTTGCACGAAAGGGCTAAGTAAAGTATAAACACTGCTAGATCTCTGAAATAAAATAATCAGACAGGTGTTTTTCTTCAATTCAAAAGATTCTAAACATTTATTAATGTACGCCAAACTTGTGTCTATTTTCAATCAAATTTATACAAGAAAATATCTCCTTCTTTGTACTGGGAAGATCTAAATTACTAGCTACAATCTACGTTATATTTATTTCAAAAGATATCTTTCAAACAAACTTAGGAATAGTGAAAACGGGTTCTAGTTTTATCTAAAGATAAAAAAGCGATATTTGATCTAATGCTCGCGTGATGAAACATTGATTTGGGAAGTAAGAAGATCAGGAATAAATATATTTATTCTGAGTATAGTCATTTATCTTTATAAAGATCTACTGCTTATGAGGTCATTTGATCTTACGGTATAGCCTTACGTGTATATATATCAATTGCCAGTCATATGTCATCTATTGTTACTATAACAGACAAAACTACCTGTGGCACAAAAGCAACGGCTATAATGCCAAAAAAATAAATAAAAAAAATCAACTAACAAACGAACAAACAAAACAAAACCAGTGAGCACAAAAACGTGAACAAATAGAAATGATCTCTGACCAGATGTTATTTATAATTATATTACATCTCAATAACATTTCAAATAAGTGCCGTTATCATTACGTTGATGGCAACAGATCAGAAAGAAAATGTTAACTAATATGGCTAGGGTGGGCCTTATAACTTAACAATCACTTATAATACAATTAATGTTATTTGTGCATTTGTGCAAGATGTAGGATTAGACGGACAATCAGCGCCCAAGATGTTTAGGTTATGATTAATAGTTACAATTTTGTTACTTGGGTTCTGAAAACAATAACTTTACCAAATATTTTCGCGCTGAATGAAACATGAAAGTCCAACACATCTGCTTCTCTGGTAAATATGATAGTCTGCGTTGTATAACACTGCGTGCAGAAAGTTGGCTCATTAAACGTCTAATATGTAATCTGAATATGTGTCCAATATGTGTATTATGAAATAACAAAGAGAGACTGCCAAATAACCTTTTAATCTCACAATTTTTGTATTCTCTCTTGGAAAGAAGAAAATACATTGATCGTAAATCACTGATCATTTCACACGCTTTTGCCATGGATCGAATTCAGTACAGCAGACGTGCAAATCAAGGTGCAAATAGCAACTCTATTACGAATTAACATTTTAACTTTAAAAATACCCCAAATTTCCTTTGTAAAAGGGGTATTTTAAATTAGTTCCTACTGTGTACTACTTTTGCCTTATTTTGGGATAAATAACAAGTAGAATAAACATATGGACTACTTTATCATTTATTATCTATATTATCATTCATTCTATTATTTGTAACAGGATATATATATATATATATATATATATATATATATATATATATATATATATATATATATATATATATATATATATATATATATATATATGACAAATTTGCACATTTTCTGACCAACTTTGAGCACCGGTGCTTTATTGTCCGAGTTTTGTCTGATACTTGCCACCGCAATTTTGATATTTGGACATTTATTTTGGGGTGTAAGGTCTGAGTTCATTGCCTATCGAGAAGTTGAAATTCGCCGACACAATTTGGTATCCGCATATGGTAGCCGCTTATTAGCCGGCCTAGCTAACTTTAATGACCTTTCATACAACACTCCAACATAAATGTCCAAATATCAAAAATGGAGTGGCAAGGGTCAGAAGACTCTATGACTACGGTGCCTGATTACTCGAATCATTACTCGAAAGTCTATACTTAACATACTAATAACATACTAATAATATTCTTAAGAACAACACACAGTTAACATGAATTATCCATCGCCGCGCACATCTGAAACATGACATGTTCTTTAATTCAGAAATAGGAAGCAACAATAAAACAATGCCTTTTTATGCCTCTTTTGTCACATATAAACTGCCAGTTCTCTTATCAATAACCCTCAAATGACGAGTGTTCACTTCTCGTTCATTTTGTTATCTGTACGCCTTATTTCACCTAATTCGAACTTCTAACGCTTTCGGTTATACGCATCGATTGCCGCAGAGCCGTCCAAAAGAAATTGGACGTATTCCATATTAATATCCTTATACAAATAAGATATTAGTTTGCCTAACATGACACAGTATTATGAATCAACTAATGATAATGTGCAATGCAAGACCTCTATCATGCGCTCATACATTGTTGATTATACGTGTACATTCCTGGTTGGATAAGGGCAACCTGAAAGAGAGATAAAAGGTAACTCGAGAGTGTAATGCAAGCCTAATTTAGCACAGGTAGCATAAGTAGTAAATGTATATGTGCTATAAAGTAGTTTCACGTTCACGTATGAAATAATTGACGTTTTATAAACGTGTAAGTATGCAATAAGGACACGGTAGGGATATGTGATTTTAAACTTTCCTTATATTTGATTAAAATAAAAATGTCATGATATTTATGAAAGAATTAACTCTGAATAGGGGAGAACAATCGTATCTTGTCGTAATATAGTATACTGCATAGGCAAAAATTATTTCTAGAACAAACTGCTTTTATGAAAATATTACATTGCCTGACAGTTAAGGTTTCTACAACGCTGTAACCAAATATTAATGACTCGACTTACCAGTTGCTCAGTGCAAGTTAATTCTTTCCTCAAAGCTCATCAAAATATAGATCGGATTGATTAAGTCTTGAAAATCTTTCTCATCGAAGAAAACTCGTATTGACACATTTGTTCAGTTATCTTCATCCTCCACATTAATAACACTTTCTTGGGCAGCGAATAATACACAATTATAAACAGTATCCACATCAGAATACATTTATATGGACAAGTAAACGTATCACGATCAATTTTCGTTCAGAAAGATAACTGATATTTTAAAGTGTTTTGGAAATTGTATTGATATATGGCACTTTGTTAGGCTTATAAGACCATGGACTTCTGCACTTTGTATTGTATATTGCATGCTCTTTATTTGTTTTTGTTTCACATTTCTCGATTTAAAGGAATCCACAATGGTAAAAACATGACACAATAAGGTGGTTGCATTTCATATATTCCTGATTAGACACCAGTTCCATAATATTTTAAATACTGTCACATTTCATTAACTGCTGCAGACTTTCAAGCCAATATCTGGAGGTAAATCCACATATTTTGTATTAAATAGGACAATGGAGCGTACTCACTAACATGATATAAACGCATTGACTGACTCTTTACTTTAAATGTTGAAAGAGATGCAAAGTCAAAGGTAGATAGAAATCCCGGATAGTGTCCAGTATGGAAGACACTGCATAAACCATTCAGGATTTGTTTAACTCCACGATTTCGTTTCAGTTTTCAGGTAATATTCTTGTTGAATTTCTGATGAATTTATCATATTTGCTATTGACACTGGACTGATGTCAGTGATTGATCAATATATTAAATTGTATCTGGGGTCATCAAGTTGAGTTGTAGCAATACTGATTGGTTAGAATAACGTTGAAACATATAATTGTCAAAGAGGTTTAAAATTAAGCATAAAATCAAACTTGTTTTGAATCTTGTAATAGATACCCAATCCCTGTTCATTACCAAAGGAACTTTTCACCGTTATAACTATGTATGACTAGTTTTAAGATATTAATTTTCATCCCTTCCCGACCCACAAATGCTGTTCTGTTTTGTGCTTAGGTCAGCTCTTCATACCATGCTTGTCGTCACGCAACGTTATATGCGTATAAATCTTTCGATGTAAATTACGTATATTTTTTGAGTCCCAGTGATCATGTTTTGCTTTTTTAGGTCTGGGTAGTTTTCTGGAATACAGTTGCTTGCACAATGCTCTCATTAGATCTGTACATTTATGATTAATACACAGATCTGACACAAGTAGGTCACGGTGTCCTACGTTTATGCTGTAGTAATTATGCTCACATATTACGTTTAAGTCGGCTTCGATCACACTGATACTTGTACAATCATAATATTAGATATATGCATGCATCTCGAAGAGTCTACTTAAAGTAGATCACCGGTAGCAACTTTGTACCATCGTATGATCATACACACCATTCTTGTTTAGATGACTTTATTGTACACTATTTGTTGCTTTATTGTACACTGTTTGTTGCACTCTCATAATATATGATACGTGCATGCATCATAAGAAGTAACACAAAGCGATAACACAGGTAGATTATCTATCTTTAATATAGATTGATTTTATATGCCTTTTACTTTTTAGGCCATAATACTGGACCCTGTTGCTTGTACAGTCATCAAACATCGTTGGAGGTAAATATCACACAATAGAGAAACTGTGATCTACATCAACCACTTAATTTGTCTTCATAATTTCATTTTTCATCATCTATCATATATTCAACAAACAAATTGTTTTGGAATAATGGAGAGAGAGAGAGAGAGAGAGAGAGAGAGAGAGAGAGAGAGAGAGAGAGAGAGAGAGAGAAAGAGAGAGAGAGAGATAACAATACTTTTAAGGTGAGATGTGTTAAACATCACGTTACCTTTATTATGGATGACTAAGATGCGCTTATCCAGAAAAAACAGGTACAGTCACATTACGATTAATCAAAAGGTCGATTTTGCATGGAAATTTATATAAGACCAGAATGTCCTACCACTGTTAAGCTTCCATTATTAGTAGGTTATATATATATATATATATATATATATATATATATATATATATATATATATATATATATATATATATATATATATATATATACAGAACTACAAAAATTGTTCGATTAATGTCCGATTCAAAATCGAAACGTCCAGGGTTGGATCGCTGACAAGTCTGCATGTATGTGTTATTTAGAACGGCACTTAGCTCCCATATTCTCAGCACGATATAGTCCATAATTTGAAACAATGTGCCGTTTAAACCAAACAATAACTAAACAAGCCACGTACGTAAAAAATAGCACAAAACAATAATAGACCCGTACTAGCTGAGTACAGAAGTGACTTTAAAGTAAAGGTAACATAGTTAAATCACCGGACTGGCATCAGAAAGTGCGTCTCATTATTGTTGATAAAAAATAGAAAAAAGAACGAAAAAAGAAAACATCGTATGCTCCTATATCTAAACTGTTTTGACCTATGTTTCGGCTATTGGATTTAAATTATTTTTTTTTTAATTGTTAAATCCAAATTTGTCATGGTTGCTTTAAAATTCATTTATTGGGAGATTTTTTCTAGAAAGTTCAGGCTGACCATCCTTTAAATTGTAAATAAGTTTTTGACCTTGGCTTGGTTACCTCATTATCTGACCTTGCTTCAGATTGATAAACACGCTTCTAAAAACTATTGGTTAATTTCAAGGACAACTTTTATTTTTAGTAATTCGTGGCTTATTTTCTTCTGGATCATTTTATTATTACGTGACTAGGTGAAGGTAGACTCTTCCTCTTACTTTCTATCAATTTCTAGAAAGATCACGTGATCACTTGTTTACTTAAGAAAAACAAGTATAAGAACTGTTGTTTGGGATAGAATAGTTCAGTAGATGTTTGGGCTTTATTATTATTAAGTTGTGTATTTCATGTTTGAGTGTTATCTTGTTCTGGACTTTGTGTCAATTCATTGAAGAAAGAAGAATTATCTGGAAAAGGACATATGTTTCATAATTTCATCTGGATGATATTAAAACAAGAACTGCATCACGTGACATTGTCAGCCATTTTGGATTACATCGTCAAGATTCGAACCTGGAACTATTAGAACATTTATTTATCAGGACTTGCAATTCCATTAGTGGATTATTTTGTGAATTCTATATATGTTGGATTTGATTCTCTAAAACCGTAAGTTTATTTATTTTATGAAAATAATTGTACTTAATAAAAATCATTGTTAAAGTTTTACAAGCTTTTTAGTTTTCACTCTTTCTGTGTTGCTGCTTATTCGAGCCTAAGCACGTAACACCTATCTTTCCCAGCAAGGATTGTCCCGCTACCTCAAGGTTCATCTTGACTGTATTATAACCTTTCTTGTAATGTGTATATACCAATTACTAGCAATGTATATGTACTTATTATTATTATCTTACGACCCTTATTCGTGTATTCGATTCATGTTCATTTAAACTCTCCCCCACCGTCTCTGCTACCTATAAGTCTGTACCTTCTTAACACGTTTAGCGTTCACCCAATGTTATCGTACTTTGCTTAGGCTAAATATTTAGTTTACGTTTATACATATGAATAGTATAATGCAGGAAAGCATGAGAGAGAGAGAGAGAGAGAGAGAGAGAGAGAGAGAGAGAGAGAGAGAGAGAGAGAGAGAGAGAGAGAGAGAGACGTACATATATGAAGACAGGTAGACAGACAGACAGTGAGACATAGAGTGAGCATTTTATTATAACATATTTTAAACATAAAGTTGAATTTTATTTGTGGTAACTAATATGATGATAGTAAGGAAAAAACAGATAATGGATACCTTCCCATTATAATTCGAGCCACAATTATTTCACATTGCAGATACAGTTCTAAAATGCAAAATGCAATAGGTCACAGTGCAACTCAACTTAGGTGACATGTAGGTAACACGAATCAATATTAGGTATACATTTTAGCTCAGTGAAGAAGGTTATTTTGAAATATAATATATTTCCGTCATTATTATGTAACAGTAAATAGCGATCAGAAGCTGACTCTCACTATTGCTACCTCAAGGCTCAACTCAACTATTATGACCTAACTTATAAAGTGTGTAGAGCAGCGCACCGATTGTTGCAGCTCTCTCTCTCTCTCTCTCTCTCTCTCTCTCTCTCTCTCTCTCTCTCTCTCTCTCTCTCTCTCTCTCTCTCCGTAGTTACGATATTTAATGTTCCTTTAACTTGATCGCACAACTTCGATTATGGGAAAGCTCTCGTCTTTACTCATGCATTAAATGCGAATTGCTATGTTGGAGAAAGAAAGACAGGCAGACAGACAGACATAATGATACTTTTAACATGTTTTAAATATAAGTTTCTTTAAATTCACGAATGTGTGTGAATATATGAGAGAGAGAGAGAGAGAGAGAGAGAGAGAGAGAGAGAGAGAGAGAGAGAGAGATAAATGATTGACATATAGAATGATAATTTTATTTTGATTTATTTCATTCTTTGTTTAGCATAACAAACATGCTGTAATAATGAAGTAACAGGTAAAAGCAACTTGTCCGCTTAAACTCGATTCATATCGCAGATACAGTTCTATCACAAAAGTAATTGCCTGAGTGCAATTGAAATTAGATATCATGTCGGAAACACAAATCAGTATAGTAGAATTTAAAGCTGATTGAAGAATGGGATTTTCAAAATATAACGCAATGCAGTCATCATTACGAAGCAGTTTATAAGAAACAAATTACCTTTAATATTTGTTTATGCTATAATTGTTGTGTAGAAAACGCAGGCTTGTATTTCAACATTTAATGTATCCAAGTATACCAGTAACGATTTGTCCTGCTACATCACGGTTCGTCTCAACTATGATATGACCTAACCTGAAAGATGTTTATAGCTTCCCAAGATATTATTACGAAAAGTTTTGTTTTAATGTGGCTGTAATGATTACTAGCATCGCATATGGACCAATCATTACCTGTGTGATACTAATTCGTGTATTTGTTTCGTGCTCTCTCTCTCTCTCTCTCTCTCTCTCTCTCTCTCTCTCTCTCTCTCTCTCTCAAATATATGTCTGTACTTAGTTAAGAAGGTTACTGTTCATCTAACTTTTCGCACAACTTCGCTCTCACTACATATCTCATATTAACCTATTAATATTACAATGGAGGCACGCACGTCATTGTGTGTCGATATGTTGGAGAGAGACGGAGAGACAGACAGACAGAATGATAATTGTATTAGGATACGTTTTGGCAACTAGTATCTATTATATTTATGGTAACTAACATGCTTTAGTAATAAAATGGAGAGGACAGACAGACAAATATATTTAATGTGAGACATGGTAAACATTACGTTATATTTTAAATAATCAAATAACAGATTCAGCTACTTTCCGATTATAATTCCAACGAGAAAAAGGTCTATTTTGTATGGATAGTTCTATTAAGAAATGGTCCAGTAAGTACAACTTCAATCAGGTGAGAGGTCAACAATAGTGACTTTACGTCTTCGCTGATTTAATAAAGAGCGATTGACAGTCTATAAGACCAGAATGTCTTACCACTGTAAATCTTCCATTAGACTGGCTGGGTCTTCAAAGTATTTAGTTAGACTGAAACACTCAGTCTATAAATTAAAAATACCTCTTTTGGAGGTTTATGTAGCTTCAGACGGTGATCATTGGTTCCATATGATGAAATCTGTTCCAAGCTAAAATTGATCATCGTATTGTGGTTGAAGTGCTATTATCCAGGCGTGCCATGAAAAGTGTAGCAGACGACACTGAGAACTGCGAAAAAGTAACAATGCCAAAGGTATAACGGTAATAATTGTACAGTCCTACTTGTGCGGAGCTTAAAGGTGTGAGGGACCTTTTATTCAGAAATAAACATCACTAGCTGTTATTATTTTGAGTTGTACTTTCTGTTAGGTTTTTAGAAAAAGTTAATCCTCCTGGCAACATGTGAGATTAAGTTAATTAATATCTAGATCCTTTATTAACATGTGGTACAGGTGGCTGAAAATGTGTCTGTTGCGGCTAGAAAATTTTACATTTCTCTAGTTCTGGTAGAGTTATATCTATTACATGCAATGGAGTACCTGGTTTAGTATTTGCCAAATTAACATTGTTCTTTATGACAGTGTGCGACATGCATGCTGAGGTAGGATAGAAAATATATTTATTTCACAAAGCATTGTCATTGATGTCTATGGAAAAAACCAATTGGTACCATGATACCAGAAATGTTTGTATTTTAAATTTATTCTCGCAGTTAGGCTTCCATGACTTATCGAGCAAGACATATATACTATTATGACTATGACTATGCTAATATACATTCTACAATCTACTGCATATTCGCTTATAGGTTGTGACTCTACTGCATAGTCGCTTATAGGTGTGACTGAGATATACTCTTGTTAGCTGTGATTAGTCTTGATAATGTTTGTTTTATCCAGATCATTTATATTCGATATTGGTAAATTTGGTGAAGAAATATTTCTCATGAGAAAGGCGGTTATATCATTAGTACATACTTTTCTCTTGACTTCTCTTTTCTCCATTCCTTCACAGGCTGAAGAAAACAAAATCCCTGAACTGTAATTTAAATCATTTTAAGTTTTATTTGAGGCAAATACAACAGTGTGAGTGTGCCAAGAAATAAAACCCACGATGAGATTATTTTAAATAAAAAACAACACGTAACAGGGATTAAACATCACATTTAACTTTGCATGACGTTGAACTCATTTAAATCATATCTCAATTGCTTTAATTTTTACAGCTGCAGTGTTTACAAGTTGAATATGTTTGATTTACATTTGGTTTGGTTTTTATTCAATCTAATAAGAAGCATTGATGGCCGAAAATCAAGGGAATGAATATAAACACAAATCATTTTTAAAAATTTCGCTAACTCCACTGGGAATATGGTGGGAGCTCCGAGTGGCCGAATGGTCTACAACGCTCACCGTTACGGATCACTGCCATCTCACTTGCGTGGGTTCGAGTCTCTGGTTCGGCCAATGTAGGTATATGAGAAAGCTTGTCTGTAGCTTCTCGTGGGCCGGTGTTTCTTTCCTGGGTTTTCCCTGGTTCTTACTCCACCATTTATACTGGCCGCCATGTATAGACTATCTTGTGCAGATAAATGTCGTTAAACCATTTAACACAAACAACAACACCCACACGAACGTATTCCTTTTACACCATACACTCTAAAAACATCTTGACTTTTTTAACGAAATTGTTTAAGGTGAAATGCTAGCTTTCAACACAGTCATTATGTTTGGAAATAATGGTCAAATCGGGTATTGATTAGTGTTGTTTGCCAACCGAAATTAATTGTCAATTGGCATATCGGTGCAGCGTCTATTACCGAACTGAACTTTCAGCTTGCAAGGACAAACGTGACTCGAAACACAAGATCCATACAAGCAAACTGACAATAATTAAAATGTTTTGCATAACGAGAACTCTCTGAAATCTGTCGGTTGCTACAGTTCGGTAATATATCTGCATCATCACAACCCCAATAATATTTAGTATATCAATCCATGCAAGAAATAGATTACCAAAACCGTTCACATTTTCAATTAAAGAAGACATTCAATACTTTCACCAAAAATATAATCTGAAACATTATTTATATAAACCCAGTCTTACAAAGGTCCATGGCTTTAAATTGTAATATTTAGGAACATTTTTTTTCTTGATTCAGAATGATGTCGTAAATGGCATTGCCACAAAACGAAGAATACAATCGATCCAAATCGAGAGTTCTTAGATTACAAATTTATGATCAAACTAAAGTCTACCTATTGTTTGTAGATATAAGTAAATATTTTAGATGTGAAGTTTAAACAATTTCTATTGTGAATCATGAAATATTTCTACCTCTTTTCACTCAATCGTGTATGCAAAAATATAATTGTAGGAAAACATATGAACTATATGCCTCTATCAAAGCGAATATCTAATCGATTGTAGGGTGGGGTGGGTGGGTGGTTTAGCTTATTTTAAGTTGTGAGAACTTGCAGTCCTTTCCGTTTGTTAAAATGTATTTATATTTTTAAGTTGATCCAGTTTTCTTCTTGTCTATTCTTTGTCTACCACGCGTCGTGTCAAAGTTGGTTTGAAATTATCATTCAACGACATGAACTTTTGCAGCAATAAACGGAATGTTAGTGAATTGCAAAGAGCAAATTACACCAAACAGAAACTGATACATACATGAAGAATGATGTCTTATTATCTACCGTATGCTGCTATACTTTTGAGAATATGACCTAATTGCCTTCAACGGAAAATATACGTATAGACATTTTGTCCCTACTTCATTTACTCTTGCAGACAATGTCACATTGTATCAATCATGTTTCCTAATCATGTGTCCCATATATGTATGTATGTATGTATGTATGTATGTATGTATGTATGTATGTATGTATGTATGTATGTATGTATGTATGTATGTGTGTATGTGTGTGTGTTTGTGTGTGTGTGTGTGTGTGTGTGTAATTATGTTGATCTTGTGCTCTGTGTTGACGTCATACTATGTCTGATTTCTGTATTTATGTTGTTTTTCTTTTTCTTTCATTATGCTTGGAAAATAATCACGTTTATGTCAAATGTCTACCCTAATTGTAGTCTAGAAAATGCCATCATATGAATGGCTGTCGAATGCACATCCAAAGTAGTCAATAAAGCAGACGGACGTGAAGTGGGAAATCGATATTTTACGTAAACATTACACACCTGTATGTCGTATGATTTACAATAACAGGCCTGGATATCATTTTGACTGACAAGTAAGGTAATTGTTAATTAAGACAAAATGACACCCAAACTGGTATAGTCAACTGGATTAGTAGTTATCCTTGTATCTAAGACACTGTTCATAAAATCAAAACAAAAAAATATTCGTTGGCACCATTTATTAAATCTGTTTGACTTATATTCAACATAATAAATAATGTAAATCGACTTTTACTATATACAGTTCACCAGTCACATCAAACAGGCTTCTATTTGTCTTGACTAATGTGCATCCTATGAAATATATGACAGTATAAATAAAACGTCACATGGTTGCATATGAACATGTAACTCCTATTTCATCTCAAAACGTTATACTCGTTATATTTTACAATTTTACAAACTATTTGCAATATAGGTAAGATCACAATGATTTACCAAGAGTATATAATGACCGAGTATTGTTTAAGGATTGTAGATATGATAAGAAATGCATATACAGTCAAATATAAAAGTAAGAATAAAATTCGCATAAAAATGAATCTTTTTCAACAATGCTTTTAATGGGCCTAAACAACAGTGTGGAACTTATATGAAGAGGTACAGCGAGTTTTGTCACATAAAAAAGGAAGATACATGATTAGTTATGTTGGTTCTCTCTAGGCTGGCAACCAAACTAAATGACAATATATTGTTTGGAGCTACATACACAAAGCATAATTACTACTATATGGATTTTGTTTACCTCTGAGTTGTTTCATGGCATAATAAGCCAATGCTTTAGCTTAGTTTATTACTAAAATTTAAACTTAAATAAATATCAGCAGGCTTTATTTCAGATTAAAAATATACAGAAACATGAAGCAATGAATGTGATCAGAACGTTCCAAACAGTTACAACAAAGTATTATCATAGGACTGATCTATTATGTATCATCAATTATAAACTCAGTGCTCATGCCAACAAAAGTTAGGGAGGGAAAAATCTGTTGCTTCTGGAGAACCTTAGAAAATAAAGATTAAAACTATTCAGTGACGTTCATAACTTTTATTACATGAGTATAAATGTAAGATTGTATGTGTCACAAAATTAGAAAGAAAAAATAACTTTTGTTATGCCTGAGAATTTTTTGATTAATTTTGTTGTGCATGCGTACAACGTTATCTAGGGTGAACAAGTGTTTTTTCAGGTAAGTGACGGAACCAACATGTATCTCGCCGGAAATTACTTGCAACGAGGGACATTATAATCAGGATGTGCAGGGTATTTTACCCTTAATATTACTCACTGTTCTATGAATTTAAGCAAGGTCAATTTATAACCGACACACTGGTCGCTATGGATCTTGACTAGGAGTACACGTATCTCCATTGTAGTCTATAGCCATACGGGTGAGTGGTGAATTTATATTTCATTTGATATGCGAAGTTTATTGAGTTTGTATTGTCATATCGTGTAATGATTCATTTATTACAACGCAGATTTGAAACGTTGTGTACTGTGAATTTCAAGTTGCTATTAAGAGTTTAATGTATTAGCATTTTCCAGAACTCATTATTATTACCAGTTTTGATTTTATTGTAGATATCGAGTCTAACGGGTGTAACGAGGCTAACTAGTGTAACGAATCTGATGAGTTTAGCTGATGAGTTTATCTGACGAGTTTAGCTGCTGACGAATTTAGTTGACGTGCAGAATAATCTTCAGATGTCTATATGTATGTACGTATCTGTACATGTGGTGTAGCCGCGACTATAGACGTAGCTAATACAAGGGTACTGTATGTTGTCTATACGTGTGTATACGTATGACTTTACATGTGGTGGATCAATGAAGAACTGAACCGCTACCCTAAAGGATAAATTATACGGTCAAAGCCATCAGCAAACAAATTGTTTGGAGTGACATTGTACTATGCTATTTACTATTAGATCAGTTGATTCCAACTAGCTTATGTCTCATCCACAATAATGCCACATACTAACAGTGTTATTGTAGTCCTAGACATATTTTACACCCCCCTCTCTCTCTCTCTCTCTCTCTCTCTCTCTCTCTATATATATATATATATATATATATATATATATATATATATATATATATATATATATATATATATATATATATAGTGTGTGTGTGTGTGTAATTTTCCAGCATTCTTTGTACATACGAACCTTGTACATTATAACATGTTCGATATATCTTTCTGTCTTCAATCATATATTTTGCAGGAGCGTGAGAGATAGATGACTCCGTCTTCTTGTTGCCTTTTACGTTTCATTCCTTGTATTCCATTCCTTCTAAGAAGTGTTTGAAAAATAAGTTTCACTTAGGATTAATTGTTGAATCGAACATATTCATAAATTCAAATGATGAACTGTTTCATATTAAATCAATTTCCTTATCTGTTGCAAGACACTGTAAAATACGGTGCTGTGATAGTTTGAATTCAGGAAGAGAAATCGTCAAGTGATTATCACTGGATGATTTACCAAAGATGGCTGCTAGATGCGTTGAATTTAAAAATCACTGTAAGAGTGCTAGATTAAACGGGTGAATATCTCTAACTTCTGTTGACTTATCAGAACATGTAATGATATGTCATTTACGCATTAACATCTACGCCATGGAACGGGATATTCATAGTACAGAAGCTACAGACTTTTGCAGCATCATGTTGATTGTGACGTCCGATATGATTTCGTCCAAGAGAACAACTAATATTTTATTTGAAGTGATATCTAGAATATGTGGCATAAAGCGATATGGCATAGAATGGAAGTTACTAGTTTGCTATATACTATATTTATCATTCAGAAATTGGCTATTTATGCGTTCGAAATGAGACATGGGTTTAAGCCTAGGACGAATATTATGAATATGTCTAGAAAGTCAGCAATCAAACAGATGTAGGTCTCATTAATGGAGGATAAAGCTATTGGAGTTCCGATGTCGATGTTTTGGCCTACTTTCGATGCGTTGGAAATCCTCTATGGCCGTAATGCAATGGGCACAATGTAAAGAGATTAGCAATACCCGAAATGATTTATTTAAATGTAAACTTTAAAAGTTATTTCAATAGTTAACGTAATTATTCATTACTTCATTTAGCATAACACACATGCTTTAATATTGAAATAACAACTAAAAGAAACTCGACCGATGCGACCGCAGATACAGCTCTAATAAAAATGAGGTGCCTTAATGTAAATTCAATCAAATATCATGTCAGAGTCAATAAATAATAAAACAATGATCATTATGGCACAATTTTTAGTTCAGAGAAGTAGGCTATTTTTAAAAGATAAGGTAAAGCATCAACATACTACTACTACTGCTACTACTACTACTACTACTACTACTACTACTACTACTAATAATAATAATAATAATAAAGAGGATTTTGTATGGCGCCTAATCTTTAGAAGCTCTTAGCGCTTTACAACATCTATTTTGATATGACTACAAAAAACAAAAACAAACACCATGAACTAAGAAAACAGAGCAGTTGCTGAAAATATTTAAGGTAGCAAACATTATTAGGTCTTTAAGTTTGTTCTTGAAGTCGATAAAGGTGAGTTTTAAGAGCACTCTTGAAAGGGATCAGTGTGTCTTTGTGTCTAATTTCACTGGGCAATTCATTCCACGATGCTTGACCCTGGTATGCAAAATAACCTTGTCCAAATAACGTTGTTTTCATAGTGTGAATAATGAGTAAATGATTATCAGAAGAGGAGCAAAAGTATCTTGCTGGTGTATACACATTGGTGAGGTCCGATAGGTATGCTGGTCTGCAGTCAGTCTGTCTAATAGGAAACAAACTACCTGTCATATTTGTATATACTATAATCGTTGTGGAGAAAACACAGGCTCTTAATTCTACATTTAATTTACCCAAGTTTACCACTAACAATTTGTTCTGCTACATCACTATATAGTATGACCTAACCTGAAAAGTGTTTAGAGCTTTTCAAGATATTACTACGAACATTATTATTCTGAATGTGTCTGTAATGATTACTAGCAACGCATAAGGACCTATCATTACGTGAGTGAAGCTTATTCGTATATTTGTTGCGTTGTTCTCTCTCTCTCTCTCTCTCTCTCTCTCTCTCTCTCTCTCTCTCTCTCTCTCTCTCATTTATATTTCTGTGCTTAGTTTACTGTTCACCATATTTTATCGCACAACTTTGCTTGCACCACATATTTCGTATTTACCTATACATTTTTCAATCCAGGATTACCGGCGGTTTCTAGAGGTCCTCCGCGCTATCTATATTAACATACACGGAAGAGAAGATATATTAAACACAGTCAAAGGCACAAAGAAATTATAAAGAATATGTCAACAGGACCATACAAGCCTACAACTCTAATAATAAGGTTATGAGACCGACCAAAATTACGGTTAACACATCTGTTTAAGGTGTCATCTTGTGGCTTACGGAAAGAACAAGAATGACGTAATCGGAATGTTATAGACAATTCATATGACAAATCTGATTACGAAAGCTCTTGTGTAATTAATAAATTAATTAATTAATTAATAAATAATAATAATAATAATAATAATAATAATAATAATAATAATAATAATAATAATAATACTTTTTCAAATTCCATACATTCAGTGAATAATATGTCTTCGATAAAAGCCTAATGGTTATTCTCTTGTAAATATTGACCTCCAAGGTTGATATCTCGTAAAATATACGTCTTAAGTTACATTTGTTTTTCTAATGATATGAAACGTTCCTGCTTGAAATATATTTAAAAGAAATTTTGCTTTTTTAGTTAATATTTCATATTTCTGATTAATTACAAATGCCACAGGGAAATCGCATATAGATAAATATGCAAACTATTTCAATGTCAGAACTAATCCCTTTGTATTTTCTATACCTATGGCAATACGATTGTTACAGTGAAATCAGAATGGTACGTCAAATGTGTTTCGTACGGTAGAGATGTAGAAGCCTCGAACATGGCTACAACTATGGAGATATTTATCAAATAGTAGATCACATTTCAAGATTGGCTGCCATGTTGCCGAATTGGATATTAATTTTAAAACCACAGGCCAGGTAAATTGAAACCATTTTTTTTGTATTTGAAGTTGTTACAAAAATCAAGGAGAAATTTGGCATACCAAATATAAGTCTTGAGTCTTTTATAGCAAAGTATAATGTAGGGCCATATAAGCTGTTACGGATATCTTAACCATGTATTAAATTTATAATATATTTGTATAGAATATATATAAAGTTACACCGCCTTTGTTGCATTAACTATTTAACTACATTTTGCAGAACGCTTAATACTGATAAGATCTCTGCTTTCAAGGGAGACGACTTATCTGACAGTGTGTAAATATATTGAGATCAGTCAAGTTGATAATATGTCAGGTTTCTTTTCCGTCGAATCATAATGTATTCAATGTGTGTGGATTTGAGAGAGAGAGAGAGAGAGAGAGAGAGAGAGAGAGAGAGAGAGAGAGAGAGAGAGAGAGACAGACAGACAGACAGACAACACTACCTTTTATCTGAGACATTACATTATATCTTATTAAGGATGATTAAAATGTGGTAATACTGAAATAACAGAGAAATCTACTTTCCGATGATAATTCCAGATAGAACAAGGACGAGCTGTTATAGATAGTTCTATTAAGAAAAGAGCCAGTCAGTTCAAATTTGATCAGGTGACATGTCAACATTACTGACTTTACGTCTTCGCTAATTTAAAGAAAGAAGTCGACGGATTGGCATTCTATAAGACCGGAGTATCTTACCACTGTAAATCTTCCGTTATTAAGTCATAATATATGCATATATTTTGTTTATTATAAATTCATAACTAGAAGAATGTATGGTTAATAGTGCATTTATTAACATCCTTTACGAACATCGCATTCTATATCGTTGCATATTAAATCTCTCGTTCACTTAGATTAATCTCAGCGATTGTATTGTCTGTTAGATGCTCTTTGTCTTCTTCCATAAATGTGTCGAAAGTCATATGTTGATGTCTATTAGACCATTCATGGTATTTTTGATTTTATCCGATTTACTGCTGTCCCATAAACATCACATTGGCCACAAGTCGTTTTCTTATCACATCGATCGCATTTGTTTCTGTTTACGTAATGTTACCATATTTGATAGATGTTGTATATTATTTGTTATATATATCTGACTAGCATATAAATTCCCATATTTAATTTTTTTTTCTTTCTTCTGTCTTGTCACTTCCCATGAATTTCACCTATTCTTCCTTTCACCCTTCCTTATACTCAAGTCTCATCTGAAACTGAGTTTGTATAATGTCGGACTCGAAATCCAGAAGTCGAGGGTTCGAGCGCTGAAATGGCTGCCTCTGTGTGTTCTTACGAACGGCACATAGCTCCCATTTTCTCGGCATGATATAGTCCATAATACGTAAAAAATGCCTTAAAAATCAACCAATAACTAAACAAACCAAGTACACAAAAAATAACAAAAAACAATATATGATACGTATTATTTGAGTCAAGCAGTGAATTTTTAAAACGTAAGATAGTTTAATCTCCTGACAGGCATCAGAAAGTGTGTGTCATTATTGTTATAAAAAACAAAACCAAAATACAAAACACAAAAAACATTTTTAAATAAAACAAGAAATGTAGGCTCTTAGTTCTAAATTGGATTCACCTATCTTTGCCAGCAAGGAGTGTCCCGCTAATTCAAGGTTCATCGTAACTATAGTACGTTGAAACAACAACCTGTCACATCGAGTTGGAAAGACTGGTAAAGGATGATAAACTGGTTATCAAAGTAACAATCATGGCAGTTGAATAGATACCGTATGTAATTTGAAAAGGACTGCTCGGACAAGAATAAATGCTTTGACATGAACATGGCTGGTTCATAATGAAGAATTACTAGCGATATAGATTATCACAAAACATCTGCAGAAGATCACGTCATGATAGCTAATATATGATGAATGAACAACTGCTATATAGTTTTGGAAGAGATTAGTTTACTTATGTGACTGTCTCATTAAAACAATTTATCCTAATGTAGTAATACTTAATTAGGAGGCTTAGTTTTTGTTGGTTTAATAGATTGCTCCGTGGTTCAATTAGGTAAACATTTTTGTTAAATCGTTATTTAAGCTAAACGGTAAGTTTGTGGTTCTTTTCAGAATATTGAAGTACTGACATTTAAATGCTTTGATCCATTTTATATTGACTATTGTATTACACGATTATCTTGACAGAAGCATTGACAAATATTCAATTGACATATTCACCTGCTATACGATCAATTAGGTAACAAATATTTATATATCAAAAGCCCTTGCCGATAAGAAAGTGTATTTTGAAGAACAAAGTGATCACACATGATTTAAGCTGTGAATCTAGTCTGAAAATCAGATATCGAAATCTATGTCGTGTCATGTCGTGGTTCAGTGAGGGAGGAATGCTGGATAGCTGTTATGAAGATACATTAATTGTCTATACTCGGTATTTTCTCACCCATATGAGACTTAGTTTGTATTGAATTACGTTTAGATCATAGCTGACATGACGAGCGAGGGGATAGTGTTCAAAAGAATGTGTCTCATTTCACTCTGTTTGCATAACATATTTAATTGCTTCATTCTGCATACAGCGGCTCGTGTGGTTCTAATTTATATTTATTCTCATGTCTCTGATTCTTTCACCCATTAATTTCATATTTTATCTTTTTACTCGAATAGGGCAACACCCTTATGAACGATTATCCACTAGATAACGATAACATCAAACCAACATGTCAATAAAGCTTTGTTACTGTTCATTCGAGCCTAAGCACGTAACATAGAAAATGGGAGCTCGTCCAAAATTGAGATTGGAATTTGACTTAAAAAATTTCAGAAAACTTTTGTTTTAAATTTTAATTCCCCTAGTTTTTGAAATTTTTAAACATCTTTAGTAAGATTGACAGGTCTGTATTAAAATGACATCTAAAGTAGAAATATTTCTTTCGAATCCTACTCAGGAGCATTTAGATCTTTTTAAAAAAGATGAATTGATTCAACTTGCCAGAAAATATGATCTTTCTGAAGTCAAGGCTTCATTAACGAAACAAGATATCAAAACGATTTAGTCCATTATTTGGTAGAAAAGAATGTTTTGGAAAAAAAGTACATTGATCTCGGTCAGTAAGTCTGCATCAGACTCTGGCATTAAACTATAGGAATTAGAGTTAAAATTCAAGATGAAATTAGAGTTGAAGAAGCTGGAATTTCAGGCAAGGGGGCCAGAGAGAGAGAGAGAGAGACAGTAAATGGAGAAAGAAAGACAATATGACAAAGAGGAGAAAGAAACACAATTACAATATGAAAAAGAGCAGATGCACATTAGGTTACAAGAAATACAAATTAATAAAAGAGAGAGAGAGAGAGAGAGAGAGAGAGAGAGAGAGAGAGAGAGAGAGAGAGAGAGAGAAGGAAGAAAGGGAATATCAATGTAGAATGAAATAATTAGAGCTGGCAAGTGAAATCCACCTTCATACATCAAATCCAAATTTAAATTTTGATTTAGCAAATAATATTAGATTAGTGCCCCCTTTCAGAGAAGAAAAAGTAGAAAAATATTTCATTCATTTTGAAAAAGTTGCAGAAAATTTAAAGTGGCCAAGGGAGCATTTGACTCAGTTATTGCAGTGTGTATTCACTGATAAAGCTAGTGAGATTTACATTTCACTGTCTGTTCACCAAAGTGGTGACTATGATGTGGTTAAAGAATGCATTCTAAGGGGCTATGAGTTAGTCCCTGATGCTTATCGGCAAAAATTCAGAAATTACAGAGAAGAAGCTGGACAAACTCATGTTGAATTTGCTAGAGAAAAAAAGCAGTTGTTTGATAGATGGTGGTTAGTCAAGAAAGTTGAACAAGATTATCAAAATCTCAAGCAAATGATATTAATTGAAGAGTTCAAAAAACTGTGTCCATAGTGACGCTAAAAATTATCTTGATGAGCATAGGATTGAAACCTTGGAAAATGCTGCTCGAGCTGCTGACGAATATTCTTTGACACAATAAGTTAATTTTGTTAACAAGACTTCTACTCAACAGTCTTCTGGCAGAAAAGTATTTCAGCCTAATACCAGCCCTTTTAAAACTCAAACTAGCACAACTTTCAAAATTCAAACTTCATAGAAGCTTGATTCTAGATCTTTGTCTCTTTCGACGTGTACCTATTGCAAGAAAAAAGGACACGTTATTTCTGATTACTACAAATTGAAAAATAAGCATCAGAATCAAGACAGACCTGTTCCAAATACTCTTATTTCTAAGAGGTCAAGGTCACGGTCATGTATTGAAAGCAATACATTTGTTGGTTCTAATAAATCCCAGTCTGATTTTATTATGGAGAATTATCAACCATTCATATCGAAGGGTTCTATATCACTCTTAGGTGATTTAGCCAATCCCACCCCTAATAAAATTTTTAGTGACACAGAAGCTTCTCAGAGTTTTTTATTGTCAGGTACTTTGCCTTTTTCTGAGAAGTCTTCTTCTAATGAAAGTGTTTTTATTCAGGGAGTAGAGTGCGGCTTTGTTAATGTTCCTCTCCATTGTGTAAATTTGTCATCAGACTTAGTATCGGTATCATTTACCGGTTGAGGGCATTCATTTATTGCTAGGCAACGACTTAGCTCGAGACAAGGTTGTGGTTAATCCACTTGTAACTGACAAGCCTGTAGTGGATCAGAAAGTTGATCCAATTGAAAAAGAACTCCATGAAATGTTTCAAGCTTGTGCCGTTACCAGAGCTATGGCAAACAAAGCTCTTGAGAATGATGTTGATGCAGTCAGTATTCCTTTAGCAGACACGTGTATAGGTCAGGCTTTTGACGAGGTCACTTCTTCTCCTTGTTTAGATCAATCAGAAGGTATTGATCATAGTGATCCTCATTTAACAACTCATTCTCTTTATTCTAATCAGGTTGATAAACGACAGTCAGTTGTCGTCGAACAGGAAAAAGATCCTGAGATCTCCTGTTTGTTTCAAAGGGCCATACGTGAGACTGAAGCCACTGAAGTTCCTGTCTGTTATTTCATTAAAAATGGAATTCTTATGAGAAAATGGAGACCTCCCGAGATACCTGCTGGTGATGAGTGGTCGGTGAACTATCAAATAGTAGTTCCAAAACCTTACAGACAGGAAATACTTAATCTGGCCCTTGAAACTCCTTTGGCTGGTCATTTAGGGATTAATACAACATATCACAAGATCTTGACTCACTTCAATTGGCTAAAAATCAAAAGTGATGTTGCCAAATACTGTTGATCTTGTCAAACTTGTCAAATGGTAGGTAAACCCAATCAGAAGACACCTAAGGCTCTTCTGCAACCTATTCAAGCCTTTGACGAACCATTTAGTAGAATTATCGTAGATTGTGTAGGTCCCTTACCCAAGACCAAGTCAGGTAACCAATACCTGTTGACCATTATGTGTGCGTCAACAAGGTTTCCAGAGGCAATTCCGTTGAGGAATATAAAATCTAAAACAATAGTAAAAGCTTTGATAAAGTTTTTTACTCAGTATGGCCTTCCCAAATCTGTTCAGTCTAATCAAGATTCAAACTTCATGTCTGGAATATTCCAACAAGTTATGCATGAATTGGGCATTCAGCAATTCAAATCTTCTGCCTATCACCCTGAGAGCCAAGGAGCATTAGAAAGATTCATCAGACTTTGAAAAATATGATCCGATCATATTGTTTTGATACGAATAAAAATTGGGATGAAGGCATTCATTTACTATTGTTTGCTATTAGAGAATCAGTTCAAGAATCTTTAGGCTTCAGTCCCTTTGAACTGGTTTTTGGACACACTGTGCGTGGACCATTGAAGTTATTGAACGAGAAACTTCTCTCTAATGAAGATACTGAGATGAATCTTCTTGATTATGTTTCTGATTTTCGATACAAGTTGTCAAAGGCTTGTGAGGTCGCAAGAGCAAATCTGTACTCTGCTCAATCTAAAATGAAATCAAGATATGATAAAAAAAATCGAAGGAAAGGAGTTTTCAGCCTGGTGATAGAGTCCTGGCTCTCTTACCAATGCCACAAAATCCTCTTCAGGCCAAATATTATGGTCCCTACACAGTTGACAGGAAAATTAATGACTTAAATTACATCATAAATACTCCTGGGAGGCGCAAACAAAAACAACTCTGCCATATAAACATGCTAAAAGAGTATATTGAAAGAGATGTTAAACCTGTAATTAATTTAGTTGTACCTGTCCCACTTAGTGAAGGAATATCATCAGATTCTATTGATATTGGAATGACGAATCTTTGTAATTAAACAATTATGAAAGATCTAGAACAGAAACTTTCACATTTATAAGTGTCAGAAAGAAATAAACTGAAACAGTCATTATTTGAATATGAGCACTTATTTCCAGATTTTCCTACAAGGATAAACAAAATTTTTCATAACGTTGAAATTGTAAATTCCAAACCTGTCAAACAACATCCATACAGAATGAATCCACTCAACAGGAATACTTAAAAAAGGAAATTCAATATTTGCTGGAGAATTATTGTATCGAGCCCAGTAAATGTGATTGGAGTTCACCATGCATATTTCTTCCAGAACCAGATCTAACTTTCCGTATGTGCACTGATTATGGGAGGGTGAACAGTGTGACAAAAACAGATTCATTCCCATTACCAAGAATTGACGATTATATTGATAAAATCGGGAATTCCAAGTATGTCACCAAATTTGACCTTCTGAAAGGATTTTGGCAGATTCAGCTAACGGAAAGAGCAAAGGAAATCTCAGCATTTGTGACTCCAGATGAACTTTACCAATATAAAGTAATGTCATTCGGGATGAAAGGTCACCAAGTACATTTCAACGTCTTATGAATATGATCACCTCTGGTCTAGAAAATTGTGATGCCTAATATAGATGGCGTCATCATCTACAAGGACACCTGGATAGAACATCTAGCAACAATTCGAAAATTCTTTGACAGACTCACTGATGCATGTTTGACTGTTAATTTATATGTAAGTGAGTTCTGCCGTGCTATTGTGACTTTCTTAGAACATATTGTGGGACATGGACAAGTTAAACCAATAGATGATCTTTCCCGTGTATAACAAAATATTATATCATATACACTTTAATTTATTCGAGTCTTTTTAACCTCAGGTGTAAATTGGCTTGTGGTAAAAAGAAAGTTTTATCATATAAATCTTTCTTTTTATTTTATGGGGTTTGGTGTTACGTATATTTGATATAAGTCATTTATATTGACATTTATTTTTATTTTTGTTTGTTTGTTAGATTTAAATTTGGCATTTTAAGTTTTAAGATTCGTTCATTGAAGGATGTTGGGGGGGTGACATGTACTTTTACAGAGTAAACACCAGGTGTTGACCTCATTTCTGACCTGATTTCAGAGTTGTAAACAAGCTTTTAAAATGATTGGTTGTTTCGATGGACACTGTAGAGTTTTAGATAAACATATTTCTATTTTAGTTGGATCATACGCTGGGTACGTGAGTTTTTGAACGTAAAATTATTCTGATACTTTCTAGAAGATCACGTGTTTACTTAAAAACAGATATATAAGCTATGTTTTGGGAGCGAGCTATTCAGTAGAAAATTGGGCTGTTAGAACATTAAGTTGTGTCATTTTGAGTTAGTATAAATTACCTTAGACTGGAAATTGTGTCAATTCGTTTGGATCAAGAGGAATTATTTTATTGTATATCTGGAAACAAAATTGTGCTCATAGATATTTTTGTTAACAAGAACTGACTTCATCAAGTAACATCATTTTCCATATTGGATACTTCGCTGGAATTCGAACTTAGAATTATTTGGACATTTTATTACCAGGACTTTTGCAATTTCTCTAGTGGATAATATTTTTGATTATTTTTGGATTAATTTTGGAATTGATTCTTAAAACCGTTAGTTTTTTTTTCTTTTCTGAAATATATTTGTCCTCAATAAATTGTTTATTAAATTTTACAAGCTTGTTATTTTCACTCTTTCTATGGTACTGTTTAATCGAGCCTAAGCACGTAACACTGTGTATGAACAATCACAATAACAACAACAACAACAACAATAATACAATAATGCTCGTCATTAATAATAATATAATAATAATTATTATTATAATTATTTTTATCATTATAATTATTATTATTTTTATTATTATAATTATACTATCTATATTATAAGAATTGTTATTATTATTATGCGTATTATTATTAACATTATTATTATTATTATTATTATTATTATTATTATTATTATTTGTAGTAGTAGTAGTAGTAAGAGTAGTCGTATTAGTATAAACAATATTGTTGTCTCCATTACGACCATGCGGATAAAATTTCATCATGGAAACATATTTGCTGGTGTCCATTTCTATATCTGTGGTGAAACCGATCCCCTTTTATTTCGTGATGTTTTCATGTCAAGAAAAACAACCTCACCATTATAGTTCACACTATTTAAAAAAAAAAAACAGGTAAATTTCTCATATGAAAGCTGTTAGAATTGCTTAAAGAATGTTAAATAATTTTGCTGCTGACATGTCAGGAGAATGTAATCGATAATAAGCCACAGTCGGTAACTCGAGGTTAAATATTTAAAAAAATGTACATGCATGCATTTTAAACGAAAATGTACATGCAAAATTAAATTTACTTTATCAGTAGTCCTGACACATTTTAGAATAAATATGCATATATAAGCTTTTTGGCAATTGGAGTTTAAAACCGCATTTAAAGATTTAATTAAATGATTCTTTGATCTTTTAATTTGTCGATAGCTGTTTGCCTGCGTCAAACTGCCTAGAATCACTGCTTTGTAATACAATGTATTAAAAATTACATTGTAACACATTATTCACCAGAGTTGTTGTGGATTCGACATTTTTGTAACTTCTGGCCCTTTTCTCAACAGATGTACATTGTGTATGTATGTATGTATGTATGTATGTATGTATGTATGTATGTATGTATGTATGTATGTATGTATGTATGTATGTATGTGTGTGTGTGTGTGTGTGTGTGTGTGTGTGTGTGTGTGTGTGTGTGTGCAAAGAGAGAAAGAGTTTGTTATGAAATATCGCAATGCATTTCAACCACTTAGCTTCAGCTTTGAAATAAACTTCTATGCAAGAGAGGAGAGCAGTGTTAATTTAAGAATGTTATTCCTCACGTTTACCTTCCGATTTTCTATTACGTTATTTATTACACCAGTAACACCAGTGTGTGGTGTATATCATAGAATTTGGAAATGAATGATGTATGCATGTAACTGAAACACATTTTAAACATAATTATTCACCTTTCTTCTTCTTCTTGCTTGTGGCTTATCGCTTTTTATCAATGCAATGAAGCCTATATATAGATATATATATATATAGATATATATATATATATATATATATATATATATATATATATATATATATATATATATATATATATATATATATATATATATATATATATATATATATATATATATATAGATGGTGGCTAATATAACGTTGGAGAAAGAACCCGGTAACCACAGACCTGAGAAAATCTACTATTGGACAAGCGCGGAACTTAAACCGACGCTGACAAAGTGAGATGACAGTGATCGCTAGGAGTGAGTGCTTTAGACCACCGGACAACCCGGGGCCCCTAGTAAGGTTGGTAAAACAGATCAGAGATTGACAAAGAAACTCGTCCTTACTTTTCTTAATAGAATGTGATATTGATGTTTCTCTTTATCAGAATATTTATACTGGACGTTTTTTTTTTAGAAGGAGATGCACTTCCTAAAATACAGTACAGAACAATACAATACTGTAATGGGATATAACAATGCATGAACAATATTTTAACATGTACATTGAAATGTATATTTTGCAATCTTGCAAAGGCATCATATCTAAAAGTACTGAATTTGAAATACTACTACTACTGCTACTACTACTGTTAATAATAATAATATAAACAATAGTGGTAGAAATAATGATGGTGATGATGATAAAACGTCTGAGGAAGGGCTGGATGGCGCACATTACCATATACGAGAATTAAAACTTGTAGAGTGGGTTGTTTATAACCAATATATTCCAAAGAACAATTAAGTAACAATAGGAATAAGGGAAATTCTTAAACCCTTCGGTCACATTTTGTTGGCATTATGAATGGATTATGTTTACTAAGTACGCTTTATTTGTCCCCACGTGCTTATATTGTTGCTACAATTCATTTATGTAAAATGACTGTTACATTATCCTTTCTTTAATTTTCAAAGTATTGCATTAGCTGATCATACAGATGATCATTTGACGAAACTGGAACATGATTAGGAAATAAAAAAAACAATCAAAACTGCGATAACAGAACTATTCAGCTGAAAAAGGTCATCTTGCATTTAATTTTTTTTTACGAAAATAACTCCTAAGGAAACGGCAATTCAAAATTATGTGGCAAGAAGGGGAAATAAACATATAGAGATAGACTATAAAAAAAACAATAAAATAGAAATACCTTACTGACCATTAAATTAAACATTTTGCAAGAGCTATTGATGTTGGTCATGGATTTTTCAAAAATATTATTTAAGGAATTGGATCAAGACATCACGTTTAAGAATGTTTAACACTGATTTTAAAATTTTCTTTTAGAGATTATGTTTGTTTGTATGAAATGTTTCAGTCATATCACTACGATGTCTTCAGTGATGCAGTTTATAGTGATGTCTAACACTGGGCATCATGCTGCAGACATGTCCCACCCTGTCACATTATCCTGTCACCAGGCCGTCCAGTCCTAACACTAACCTCTTAACGCTTTCCGGAGCGGTGGTTTAGACTTTATGTTTGTTTGTTTGTTTGATTAGGATTTTTGTAAGTAGCTTTTAACAATTTTTCAGTCATATCGCTACGATGTCTGCAGTGAGGCAGTTTATAGCGATGTCTAGCACTGGGGGCACCATGCCG
>JARLTB010000435.1:250000-289861 GCA_030141615.1 Unio pictorum
GAGAACGACTACTGACAGTCTATAAAACCAGAATGTCTTACCACTGTAAATCTTCCATTAGTAAGGCATATACATATTTTGGTATAAATTAAGAACTAGAAAAATGTATGTTCTTTATGCGCAAATCTCATCTGGGGATTCGTTGAAGGTGATTTGGTATAATGTCGGACTCGAAATCCAAACGTCGAGGGTTATATCGCTTACATGGTTACCTCTGTGAGTTTTTCGGAAAGGCACTTAGTTCACATTTCCTCGATATAATCCATAACATGTAAAAAGTGCAGTTAAAATCAACCAAAATAACTAAACAAGCATCCTAATTACAAAAATAGCACAAAACTATGATGGACTCGTATTAGTTGAGTCAAGATGTGAATTTGCAAAGGATAAGATAGTTTAATCTCCTGACAGGCATCATACAGTGAGTCTCATTATTGTTTATATAAACAAAAAACCCCATAAAAACCCCACACAAAACGCAGGCTACTATATCTAAATTTGATTCACCTAACTTTGCCAGCTACGATTGCCCCGCTAACTTAAGGTTCATCTTGACTGTATTATAACATAATTTGTAATTTATCTGTAATAATTACTTGCAATGTATTTGCATCTACCAGTATTATCTGTACGACACTTATTCGTGTATTCTATTCATGTCCACTCCACGTCTCTGCTATCTATAAGTCTGTACCTTCTTAACACGTTTAGCGTTCACCCAATGTTATCGTACTTTGCTTAGGCTAAATATTTAGTTTTACTTTTATACATATAATGCAGGAAAGCATGAGAGAGAGAGAGAGAGAGAGAGAGAGAGAGAGAGAGAGAGAGAGAGAGAGAGAGAGAGAGAGAGAGAGAGAGAGAGAGGAATGAGAGAGAAAGAGAGCGAAAGATAAAGAAAGAAAGAAAATAGAGATACATGTATAGAATCAGAGATACGAGATAGACATAGAGTAGGCAGAGAGTGATTATTTTACTACATCTTTCAAACATAAATTTGCATTTAATTTATGGTAGCAAATATTGTGTAGTAAGGAAAAGTAGATAAAGGCTATCTATCTCTCGATTATAATTCCAGCTAAAAATGTTTCACATTACAAATACAGTTCTAATATGCAAAATGTTCCTGAGTGCAACTCAACGTAGGTGACATGTCGGTAACAAGAATCAATATATACCATACCTTTTATCTCATCGAAGAAGGTTATTTTTAAAATATAACATAATTCAGTCTTTATTATGTAACAGTAGATAACGATCAGAAGCTGACTCTCATTATTGCTACCTCAAAGTTCAACTTGATTCTCTATTAATAACTATCAATTGTTGTATATGGAAGACTCCCACGTGCTCAGTTTAAAAATGAAAAAATACAGTGAATGCCATGTGCCTGTCGAAGTCTTCCGATGTTCTAAAGGTTCCAAAGTGTATGAGGACCGACATCCACATAATTTTCAACTGTTATGATTTTCTCTCATATAGGCCCTAAATATTTTCAATTTTATATTTCTTTTCATGGCTTAAGTTTCCATTTGAGTGATATTGTAAATTCTTCATTTTTATATTTTTAAAGACAAGCCTTTCCCCCACCAGACTCGTACTATTTACGGCTTATACACCGTTATGTATGACTTCACTTAGTGAACGAAGAACGTGTAATGTTAAGAGCCTAATCAAATTTTTCTTCAGTCAATTAAATCATCGTATACACACCATAATCAAACAGAACAACGCTTTGATCGGTCTCATATCAATAAGTGTACTAAGTCCATATAATTATCCAGACACATATCGTTATAATAATAATGTGAAAATATCGGTACTTAAAATAGTAACAGCAGCATCATCACTATTTACTATCGAGCAATGTGATCCGATGTTTTTAATTTAATTGGTACTTTAATGGTGATTTGGGCAATTCTTAGAACGAAGAAAACGCAAGAGGAGAATAACAAGAAACTCCGAATAATACAAATCGGCCAGTTTATACTGTTGTCTAGCTCAGAACTGGCTGGGTCTTCAAAGTATTTAGTTAGACTATGAATTAAAAATACCTCTTTTGGAGGTTTATGTAGCTTCAAACGGTGATCATTGGTTCCATATGATGAAATTTGTTCCACGCGAAAATTGATCATCGTATTGTGGTTGAAGTGTTATCATCCAGGCGTGCCATGAAAAGTGTAGCAGACGACACTGAGAACTGCGAAAAAAGTAACAATGCAAAAGGTATAACGGTAATAATTGTACAGCCCTACGTGTGCGGAGCTTAAAGGTGTGAAGGACCTTTTATTCAGAAATAAACATCACTAGCTGTGATTATTTTGAGTAGTACTTTCTGTTAGTTTTTTTTAGAAAAAGTTAAGCCTCCTGGCAACATGTGAGATTATGTTAATTCATATGTAGATCCTTTATTAACATGTGGTACAGGTGGCTGAAAATATGTCTGTTGCGGCTAGAAAATTTTACATTTCTCTAGTTTCGGTAGAGTTATATTTATTACATGCAATGGAGTACATGGTTTTGTATTTGCCAAATTAACATTGTTCTTTATGACAGTGTGCGACATGCATGCTGAGGTAGGATAGAAAATATATTTATTTCACAAAGCATTTGCATTGATGTCTATGGAAAGAAAAAAACAATTGGTACCGTGATACCAGAAATGTTTGTATTTTAAATTTATTCTCGCAGTCAGGCTTCCATGAATTATCGAGCAAGACATATATAGTATTAGGACTATGACTATGGTAATATACATTCTGCAATCTACTGCATATTCGCTTATAGGTGTGACTCTACTGCATAGTCGCTTATAAGCGTGACTCTACTGCATATTCGTTTATAGGTGTGACAGAGTTATACTCTTGCTAGCTAGGATTAGTCTTGATGATGTTTGTATTATTCCGAGTATTTTTGATATTCAATATTGGTAAATTAGATAAAGAAACGTTTCTGATGAGAAAGGCGGTTATATCGTTAGTACATAATTTTCTCTTGACACCTCTTTTCTCCATTCTTACATATGCTTAAGAAGAAAAAACAATGCTTGAACTGTGATGTCAATCATTTTAAGTTTTATTTGAGGCAAATACAACAGTGTGAGTGTGCCAAGAAACTCACGATGAGATCATTTTCAAGAAAAAACGTAACAGGGAACGTCAATTTTGAAATACGTTTAACTCATTTAGAACAGATCTGAACTGCCTTAATTTTTAGAGTTGCACTGACTTCAAATTGAATATGTTTGATTTACAATTGGTTTGATTTTTATTCAATCTAAATAGAAGCATTGAGGACCAAAAATCTAAGGAATTAATATAAGCACAAATCTTTTTGCCTCACACAAAAGTAACACTGCATGAATATTATAATCATTTTCTGGCACTGTATGACGGTTATGTTAATTTTGTTACATTGTAGGAGGATTATATTCATTGTGGCTCAGCTGAGGATTATATTTCACTTCGATGTTCAGTGGTCTAAAAAGAAGACACTCGGGTCGAAACGCGAAATAGAAGATCGTAGTGAACTTAAATTGTTATAATTCCAGCCGAAAGGTGGAGTTGGCATAAAATGACATTGTTGCTTAACTGAAGTAAATTATTCTCGCGTAGTTATAGCCAGTATCCTTTGTTGATTATTGGCGTACATTTTAGTAGCATAGGAGAAAAATGATATAGACACAGTAGTAATATCAATCTAAAACTATTTTATCGTCTTATTTAATAAATAAATCAACTCCTATGCATCAAATGAAAGTATACATTTCCATATCTAGATTTTATTTTTCTTCTGTTTTTTCCTAATTTTTTCTCTCACTTCCACAGGGTCTCTATTCGTCATGGACCGCTCCTGTGTCCTCAAGGTTAGAGCATCCGCTTCGTATATGGGAAATCGCGGGTTCGAATTCTTGCCGAGTCATACCAAAAACGTATAAACGTATGGTACTTGCAGCTGCAACGCTTGTCGCTCATCATTAAGAAGTTAGGGTTAGGACTAGTTGGCCTGGTGTCATGATAATTTGTTTTGGTGGGATATGTATCTACATATCTGCAACATGATAACTCAGTGCATGCTATCATTATTAACTGCTACACTGTAGACATTGTAGCGATATGACTGAAAATTTTATAAAGCTGCATTATCAATGCAGCTTAAGACTGGACTATTGTACCTTAATTCTGTCTGGTTCGTCACAATATTTACTCCACAAACATCAAAAAGTTCAAAACACAGCTGCACGGATCATCTTTAGAGTACCTCGATCAGAGAACACCTCACCACTGCTCTGTACCCTACACTGGCTATCGATTCGATACAGAATCAAACACAAAATTTGTTCTCTGTGCTATGTTTGAATGACAGACTCCAGTCCAACATAACTATCCAGCCTCACCCATGTGTACACACCAGCTAGATACTTTCGCTCTTCTTCTAATAATCGTATACTCATTGTTCACACGGTGGAAACAAAGTCATATGGACAATGTTCGTTTGCATACCAGGGCCCGGCGACGTGGAACGAATTGCCCATTGAAATTAGACACAAAAACACATTGGTCCCTTTTAAGAGTGCTCGTGAAATTCACCTGTTTCGACTGCAGGGACAAACTTAGAAACCGAATTGTGTTTTGTATCTTATATGTTTCCAGCATGTTTTTATGTTTTCCAATTTCATTGGTTTTTTCATTTGTTTGTCTGTAGTGAAGTCATATAATTATTGAAGGTGTAAAGCGCTTAGAGCTTCGAAAGATTAGGCGCTATACAAAGTTCTCATTATTATTATTACTATTATTATTATTATTATTATTATTATTATTATTAAAGACACGTTCTTTATCTTTTGTCTTTTATAAAATGCGTCAAGATTGTAAAATATTAAACTCAATAAGGAGGTGCCATATAAATGTCTAAAAGCGAACACCAAACAACATAGACCTCAAGAATGATGTGTTCTTAATATTAATTTCCCCACATGAACTATGCAGCTTATTACTGACTGAACTTACTTCAACTTGTCTATTTTCTTTATTCTCTGTCACCCAAATGGTGGGGGCCCCGAGTGTTCGAGTGTCGTGTTCGGTCAATGTAGGTATGTGAGAAAGCTTGCCAGTAGCTTCTCGTGGGCCGGTGTTTCTTTCCTGGGTCTTCCGGAGCTCATCCTCCACCATTTATACTGGCAGCCATGTATAGTCTATCTTGTGCAGAAACATGACGTTAAACCCTTCAATACCAACAAGAGCACCCATATCAACATTACACAACTTAATGCCTTGTGGCTTACAATAACAGGCCTGTGTGTCATTTTGACTGACAGGTACTTTTTTTTTTAAAAATTAAGTCAAAATGACACCTAAACTGGTAATGTCACCTGGTATAGTTATCATTTGTGCCTATGACACGGTGCACAAAATCAAAACAACAATATTTTGTAGGCACCACTTGTTAAATCTGTTTGACTTATATTCAACATAATACATAATCTAAATCGACGTTTACTAAATACGTTTCACTAGTCACATCAAAAAGGATTCTGTTTGTTTTCTCTGATGTGCATCGTATGAAATATATGACAGTATAAATAAAACGTCACATGGTTGCATATGAACATGTAAGTAACTCCTATTTTCATCTCAAAACGTTCTACTCGTTATACATTACAAACTATTTGCAATATTTGTAAGAACACAATGATTTACTAAGGGTATCTAATGATTGAGTATTGTTTGAGGATTGTACAATTGACAAAAAATACATGTACAGTTACATAGAAAAGTAAAAAATAAAATTTACATAAAATTGAATCATTTTCAACAATGCTGTTACTGGGTCTAAACAACTGTGTGGAGATTATACGAATAGGTACAGCGAGTTTTGTATTCAGGAAGGAAAAGGAAGTACTGTTGTTTCTCTCTAGGCTAGCAACCAAGTGAAATGACAATATATTTTTGGAGGTACATACAAAAGCATTATTAATAATATATGATTTTTACCTCTGAGTTGTTTAATGGCATAATACACCGAAGTATTAGTTTAGTTTGTTACTAATGTTAAAACCTGAATAAATATCAGCAGGCTTTATTTCAGATTAAAGACTTCAGAAGGGAAACCTCCTTGTCCGTGACCTGTTCATGATCAATAAAAAGGAACAAATTACACGCATCTATTATCTAAGAAAGAACTCCACTTTAAGTTTAAAATGTATAAAAAGCTAGAGAAAGAAACAAGTTTGTATCTCTTTACTGCAATATTTAGACTGTTGTTACCTTTCTCTGTTTCAGTCTCCATTTTGGCTTGGTGCTTGTTGTTGTTGTTATTTTCTTTTTCCAAGCTGAACATCCAAAAATATTAATGAATGAGAACAGCTAAAGGACAAAGTAAACCACAATATGCTAAGATACAACAAACTTCGATCTTTAATATGGAAAAAAGGAAAATAATTGTCTATCACAGCACATCTAATGCATATTCGAATGCTTACATAATGTTTTAATATATTGCTTCATGCTAAATGCATAAAAACAATTAAAAGAGTTACATGCGATGATAAATGAAGCAATGAATATGACCAGAACATTTCAAATAGCTACAACAAAGTATTATCATTGGATTGATGTATTATATATCCTCATTTATAAATTCAGCGCTCATGCCAACAAAAGTTAGGGAGGGAGTTGAAAAATCTGTTATTTATGAGAATCTTAACAAATAAAGATTAAAACTATTCAATGACGTTCATAACTTTTATTATATGAGTATAAATGTAAGATTAAATGTAGCGTCTGACAAATACCCGACACTGATTTGATTGATTTTATAAAACTGCAAAGAAATTGAGTGAAATGACTTCATGAATATTTGAATAACTTGATATTAAGCATTTGTTTGGGGGCAAACTCGATGTCAGTTGTATCATAATTTGTGTAATATATATACAAAAAATAGTAATAAACATGCATTATATATATATATATATATATATATATATATATATATATATATATATATATATATATATATAGGGAGACAAAGAACACAATTGTTACGTTATAGACCAGAACTTTAATGTGTAATAGCAAACGTTATATATATTCACTTTTGATATATCTATTTTGATTGAGCATCACAGTGACGTTCCCAATCAGACATGAATTATGACTTACCGCGACCCATGCTGCTCTCGTGCTTTTTTATGTTTTGTCACGTTACAGGGATAAAAGAAATCTCCAAACTCAGTTAATCAGAAAAATGTCGATTGAGCGGTTTTGATTGAGCGTGGCAGTGACGTTCATTATCAGACCTGAACTGTGATGTCCTCGTGCTTGTTTGTCACGTTACAGAGTAATTAGAATTCCACGAACTCGTAACTGATCTTAAAAAATACCTGTAAAACAGCTGGATTGATTCTATCAATATATTGCACCAACTGAAATGCTAGGAAATTTTAAATCGAATCGGAAAGGTGGAATAAGTAACAAACCTTATATCACTCAGAAATAACGTTAAGGTCACAGGCGTTAAAAAAAAGTTTGTTTACAGTCCAGTTTTTAAATAGAGTCCAAACCAAAGTGTACATATCTAACGACTATTCCATAAATATTCTTTAACTTTCTTGTCAGAAAAGAACCGCTTACGTAAAGGACAAAGGCTGAGGTCAAATTCATCAGTAAACATCGTGTTTGGAGTGGCATTATATTACCATTTACATCAATATTATATCCGTTGATTCCAAGTAGCTTATGTCTCATCCATAATAATGCCATATATTAACAGTGTTATTGTAGTCCTAGCCAAAGTTTACACACACACACACACACACACACACACACACACACATACACATACACACACACACACATCTTCACCCTGGCATGACAGTCACAACAATATTTTTACATGTCCTCATAATTGAAATGCAAGAGTAATAAAGGATTCCGTACGCATTATAAATTCACCGCCATGTGCTATGCGCCGAGTGGCTTTGTTGTATAACCATAGTAAGGATGAAAAATAGGAATCAAAACCTTCGCAGATTAGTACCTTGGCTGTATATTCGATATTGTCTGCTACATTGTTACAAATGACGACTTCATAGCAAAGTTTCAACGGTGCCTTTAACCTCATATGAGTAAGTCTCTCTCTCTCTCTCTCTCTCTCTCTCTCTCTCTCTCTCTCTCTCTCTCTCTCTCTCTCTCTCTCTCTCTCTCTTACTTAAAAATAAATTCACAACAGTTACTGTGGATCATGCTTCAGTTGCATCAATTAGTAGCTGAAACACTTGCGTTAATCTAATGACTGTAGTTTGTCGATTTAATTACGCATTAAACACTGACAGTAACTTTGTAGGTTGTCGTTAGTACATTTCATTATAACCATTCAGAATCACATTCTTAAATCTCTTACTATTGTACTTCCCAAATATTAGTCATTGAAAATGTATTGCCACAAATTCCAATAGATTGGAAAGATTAGCTATCAAAAATCTCTAAGCATATTTAAGTACTCTCCGATAAGAGAAGTTGCTCTTGTGTGAATCAAGGTACGTATAATTTATTTACACTATCATGACAAGTTTGTAAATGTGTAACCATTTTAGATACCATAAATTCCGCTTTAGACGAATCTATTTGTCAGTGTTAGCAACCACATACACATAATGCAAAATAACGATAACAAATTAAAATCCACGCTGTTTACATGGACACATTATTTGGAATTTACGATACAACAATTAGCAATCTAATTCTACGGCTTTTATGTTACATTAACGTTATATGTATTGTGTACCTGTATTAGGACATTTGCTTTTGGGACATAATTCTAATTCGTAATATCGCACTGAACACAAACTTATATAAAACGTTATTTGCATTCTATTATATTCGATATAACATTTTTCACCGTACATATTTGGAGAATATCGTAATGTTGTTACTTGATTCTCGTCTTTTTTCAGGGACAAAATGAACCAGAACTTAATAAATAAAAGGTAGTAGAACTTATTACACAAGCGAAATTACAAACAATGTCATGCTATTATATACTGGCATGAATAAAGCACTTTATTGCTTTTTAACAGTAACAGAGAGAGAGAGAGAGAGAGAGAGAGAGAGAGAGAGAGAGAGAGAGAGAGAAACATAGTTTTGGGTGTTTTGGTGAAAAGGCCTAATGAAGGATAAATCAATATGCAAAGGAAACACACATATAGTCATAACAAGGTATTGTTGTTAATCAACGATGTTTATGTTAAGTAGAGGTGCAGGTGCACATACGCAGAAAACTTGTGCATACTAGACTTGTGAAAATCTGTGTAGATAACATCTTTTTATATAACTTAAACAAGACTGTTTTTCTGCGTCATGCAATTCTAAATCTCTGACTTTTCTTAATCTCATTTTTTCATTGAAAAGTGATATCTCTCGAGGTAACATATACATCCCATATGATACTAGTCGGAAGAGAGAATAGAATCCCGATTGATATGATTATAACATGATCTAAATTAAATATAATGATGTACTTTACCCTATGATCGTGAACGTCGTACCCTATGATATTGAAAGTCGTATTTATCACCACCCCATAGGTTCTTTGTTCTGATATCAAGGCCGGGAAAAAGATCCTTAGAGATAGCATGGAAGTCATATTTATTATAACAAGATAAGGGCCAATTTTTATGTATCTTAAGAAAATGTATCTTTTTCCCTTCACCTATAACCAAAGCTTGACCTTGAATGTGACCTGTTTATTTTAGTCTAGATAATGCAATATGTATTTAACGTGGTAAATACACTAAAACAATTTAGATTATTTTATATTTGTAAATAGTTTCGTGCATCTCTGCTAGATTCTGTAACATATCCATATTTGTTAATGTTGCTCGTTAGGTACGCTTCGAGTTACTGATATATCTATTCACTTTTTTATTTTATACTTTTACCATTATGTTCAACAGATTTGTCGATGACATGCATCTCTGAGACAATTCTAACTAATTTTCATGTTTTTGTGCTGAATGTATCAGGCCTATATTTATTCTGATCGAAAAGTAGGTTATTTTCTATTCGATTTATTAACCTTCGCATAGGTCTAATTCTGAGTGTATAAAGTAATATGTCAATTTTAAACTCAACATTATTTTCTAGATATCCTTGCTTGAGTTTCATATACAACAGACATGAAAATAACCTCAAAAATATTGTCACGTTTGCTTAGCCCAGATATATAGTCATATATAAGTTTTAATATTAACGCGGCCGTGTGTTTTATTTCTAACTATTGTCGAGGGATAGTATTGATCTCTTAACGCGTGGTTACCGTGGGTTCCAAGGTTATTATCGCCGGGGTGGATAAGCACCCACTTCTCTTGGAAAACCACCAATGGCTTGCATTTGGTAGAACCTCTGACAACCAAATCCACATCCAGGCCTTCACGAGTGTCTTAACTAAGACATGCGAAACTTGTTTAAACGGACTAGGGAAGGGATGACAGGCAAGGTTCTAGCGCCCCGAAAGCAGTCTCTTTGGCCAGAGAGGGCTCGTTAACCTTGTGTGGTCGCCCGTCTAGAAGAAGGTAAACTCTGACTTCAAACTTTTGCTGCGACTCCACTGGCACCAACTGGACTTGATCATTACCAGACGTAACTTCCACAGCGCTGAATGTGACACTTACCACTCGCTGGTGTGCTGAAAAATTAAGATTCAGCTAAAAAAAAGATACACCGCTCTAGGCAGGAGGGTACACCATGCATTGACGTGAGCAAAACGTATTATCCAGACAAAATTGATGGGTTTACTTATTCCCTCTACAAGACCTTTGATTCAGAGCCTTTCAACGGCATTACCGAAGACAGATGGGTACATATCAGAGGAACTGTGTCCAGCACAGCCACTCGGATCTTTGGCAAGAAACTGTCAAAGAACAACGACTGGTTTGAGGCTAACACCGCACACTCACGTCATCCATAGAAGAGCGTGGCAGTGCTCACGTGGAATACAAAACGATCCCCATGCCAGAGGACTCTACAGGCATGCTGTCCTACCAGCAGCAAATTGCAGAGGTTAGCACGGCAGTGCGCCAGTGAATACTGGCTTTAGCTCTGTCAGATCATCCAGTCAACTGCATATATCGGAAACATCACAGGCATGTACGATGGTATACAGAAAGTAATGGGTCCCACGAAAAAAGAAATAGCACCACTGTCGTTTGCCGCAGTCGATACCATCCTCAACAAGGGCAAGCAGACAGAGCTTCGGGTGGAGTACTACTCTGAACTGTACACCAGAGATAACCACGTGACCAACGATGCCTTCAATGCCATTGAAAACGTTCCGCTCATGTTCGAACTGTACGAGAAACATACTGTGGCAGAACTAAAGGAAACCTTAGAGAAACTCTCGTTAGGTAAAGCCCCAGGGAGGGATGGCTTCACAACAGAAGTCAGTAAGTGTGGATGCCACGTGCTGCTCACACAACAGCACGACATTGTCTGCAAGTTTTGAGATGACGGTGCAGTGCCTCATGACATGAGAGACGCTAACATCGTAACCCTGTCCAAGAACAAAGGCGACTGGCAACTGCAGGAGAAATGCAGAGAACAACACAAATCCCTCTTCCTGGCCTTATAAACCTCACCAAGGCGTTCGATCTGGTAAGCAGAGACCGATTCTTCATGATTCAGACGAAGATTGGATGCCCTCGAAAGCTGCTAAGCATGATCCAGTCTTTCAACGATGATAGGAAAGGCACAGTGCAGTACGATGGCTCAACGTCTGACCACTTTAACCTCCGCAGAGGAGAGAAACAGGCGTGAGTCCTAGCCTACACATTATTCGTCATCTTCTTTGCGGTCCTGCCAGACGGGATGAACCTTCACATGCGATCAGACGGCAAACTGTTCAACCTGGAACGACTAAAGGCAAAGAGGAAACTGCGTGAAGCACCCATCATGGACATTCTCTTCGTAGATGATGCCGATGTATGGAACAACAGTATGCTGACCCAGAGCACTAAGACCTCCGTGTACGGTGCTTGTTTGCGAAGCACTCTCCAATATAACATAAGAACATGGACTCTGTACGACTCACAAGAGAAAAAACTAAGCGTTTTTCACATGCGATATCTCTAACGCATACTCGGGATCACTTGGAGTGATCGAGCAACAAACAACAAACAACAAACAAACAACAAACAAACAAACACATGCGATATCTCTAACGCATACTCGAGATCACTTGGAGTGATCGAGCAACAAACAACGAGGTTCTTGATGTATCCACGATTCTCAGCATGGCCATATTCCTCCACCAAAGTTGCATCCGATGGCGGGCCACGTACTTCTGATGGATGACGAACGGATCCCCAAAAACCTTATTTATTCGGAACTTGCCTCTGGCAAAAGGTCTATAGGACGGCCACATCTCCGCTTCAGTGATGTCTGCAAGTGCGACACGAAGCCCTAAACGTCGATGTCAACACCTGGAAAGAGCTTGCTCTAGAGAGGCTCAATTGGCGACACGATTTGATAACCAGCGAGGACAAGTTACGCTTGCTAGCTGATGAAAAGCGATCTCAGAAGAAGAAGAAGCAGCTTCAACCGAAATCAGACCCAGATTTCATGTGTATCAAGTTGACAAGGACTGTCACTACTGTGTTGGACTACATAGCCACTACAGATGCTGCACAGCCAGCAACCGGGACATCTCTCATCGATGAACTTTCATCGTCTCTCGAGAATAACGGATGCTAACAATCGTGTTCACCCAGACAGAAATCTTGAATCGACGAATTCGACCGGAGACTGCCACTCATAATTTGGGGGTAAAACCTAGAAGTAGAGTCTAAGAAAAGAAAACGCTTCGAAAAGGTCAGTAAGTAATTTGCTCGTTTGTCGCAGAATAGTATGGCATCATAATTGTAATTATTTGCAGTATGTATACTTAATTTGCATCGTTAGTATATAGAAGTACCTTTGTAGTGTTTCATTTACATACATACATACATATTTGAGAAATTGGCTTAATGTGAGAATTATGTAAATTGTTAGCTTGTGGTCAGACTTAACTTTGTCATTTGCTATTATGTTACTTCGTAAACTAGTGCATGTATTAATGCGTTATGTCAGACTTTGCACATGCTTGAATTGTGAATTTAGATAAGTTGATGTATATAAGATTAGTTACTATGGACGTATAAATATATCAGAACATGGATATTTGAATATTTGTGTACTTTGTTTGGGAGGAAGGTAAAGGAATGCGTCTTATTATTGTGATATTGTTTAGTATAACGGGATTAGGAATATGTATTGATGTGACATAATTTATTGATATGTGTATAAGACGTATTTGATACCGTGCTGTATTATGACGATTGTTTTACCATACAAAAACGTATGGGTATCTCGATGTGAATAACTGCGGGACAGGATCATTGTAATAGCCTATGTTTTGCCATACAAGAACCAATGAGTATCATGATGTGAATGAATGCGTGACCAAAACAGTTTAATAGCCGTTATCTGATGATATGCTGTGTGTAGTGTGAGATAAGAGAGCTAAGGGAAATGATTTTACCGTCCTTGGGTTGTCTCAGAACATTTTTAAAAGGACACAGAACTTCGGGTACAATTGAGTGCTAAGTTTTTAAGAGCTGGAGACGGAAACAGTTGAAGTCGACGGGAGTCTTTTCGGTAGAGAGAAGGAGGAGAAGGGGGTAAAGGAGTCTGGGGGAGGAGAAGAAGGAGAATAAAGAAGTCGAGGAGATGAAGAAGGAATTTACAGGACGTCGCAATAGAAGAGCAGAAGGAATTTTGACAAAGAGGACAGAGAAGAATACCACAGATGAGTAGAATACAAAGACAGGTGGAAATCGACCTTACATTGCTAATCTACTGATGCAGTATGTTATAAATAGGTCCAGAGGAAAGGGTGTAATTGGACATTTGAAGAATCTGATAATTGAGTTCTTATTCAATTGTTATTCATTGAATTTAAACATTTTTGTATATTAAACTATCTGACCGTCGGCATTGGTGACTGGGGGCTCTGATCTTTACTCTATAGTTCATTAATTTAATTTACAACCAGAAGCGAGCCTGTGTGGGACTTCCATATTAGTTTTCTTTAAAAACTCCATGACGACACAAATGTGGAACGCTTAGAATCTTCTAAGTTAGTACACTTTGTCAATGATAATGTTGCATAAACAGAAGACACGGTTCAACATGGCAAACTAAAGAAGTCTATGTTCATGTACAATATTTGTGTTCATAAAAGTAATGCCAATTTAAACATCTGTGCTACTTTTAGCATCAGTTCATAGGATTAAGAAAGCAACCGTTTATTTCAGCGTCATGATACACGCCATATCAAATATCGATGACCTTACTCTAATCATTTAATAAAACAAGTACCTATTGTAAATTTGCAGACTTTTCTAAAAAGAAACACATTTAATTTCATTTACCTGTATTAACCAATCCTTCAGAATTTTCCTTTTTGGTTTTTTCATTCTTACTCAATCAGACCATGAAGATGGACGTTTACATAAAAGTGCTATCAAAACGGAATTAAATTAAAAATATAGAAATTTATTTTATTGGATCATGTACTTGTTGTTACAGCTAAAGAAACGCAGCATCGAGCTATGTTGGATACTGCATTCCATAATACTTGTCGATCTCATATTGACTGACAAGTAAATATTGCATTTCATGTTTATAACTACTCCCCCTTATGCAAATATCGTTTCAGAAGCTATGGTGGGCGGGACTTTGTTGAACTGGTGATTTATAAGGAAATCGCGCTGGATCTTTTTCATATAGTGGTACCCATTCGAGCGAACCATTTCCCAGTGAGAGGTTTACTTTGGAGTCTCATTGTTGCTACATTCCTGACAGGTAGGTTGTTTTTAAACATTCTATTTAGATCCAATAAAACACATTTTGTAATCCCATGCTAATGCGCAGCATTACCACTTGTCTATGGTAACAGCTAAAGAAACGCAGCATCGAGCTATGTTGGATACTGCATTCCATTATACTTGTCGATCTCATATTGACTGACAAGTAAATATTGCACTTCATGTTTATAACTACTCCCCCTTATGCAAATATCGTTTCAGAAGCTATGGTGGGCGGGACTTTGTTGAACTGGTGATTTATAAGGAAATCGCGCTAGATCTTTTTCATATAGTGGTACCCATTCGAGCGAACCATTTCCCAGTGAGAGGTTTACATTGGAGTCTCATTGTTGCTACATTCCTGACAGATAGGTTGTTTTTAAACATTCTATTTAGATCCAATAAAACACATTTTGTAATCCCATGCTAATGCGCTGCATTACCACTTGTCTATGGTAACACATTAAAAAGTTGATCCAGTTCGTTATGAGAGAGATAATGGGGATGTGTAACATATATACGCTTTAAATAACTCTTTCATTCAGACTGCAATTAGTTAAAACTTCAATTGAAAATTTGCTTAAAGTAGATATCTAAGCATGTCATTATCCTCGCAAACATAGATTTGTCGGTCACAAATACAATTCTGCACGCCAACAGCCTTTCTAGTTTACTTTAGAAATGACAGTATGTATAGTTCTAACATGTATTACTGTGTTGTAACTTACGTTCGGACAGTCATTTGCAATGGTTATGAATGACAGAAGATATAAAAAAAAACGTTAATTTGAAGACACCCTGATAAAATAAAACGATAAGGATATTCTTAATTGAAACTTCGTTCATCTGTTGTTAGTGTGTCGAACAGAATGTGAAATTTACATCTTAAAATGTATTAGAGGCAAACAGGTTTGTGAGCAGTCTTTCTTGTCTTGCCATTTTATTTCTAATTCAAAGTCACACCGTATTGTGTGAGCCGCGTATCACTTATACTTTGTTCTCTTTTGATTATTGTTCTTTTCTATAGTATGTCTTCCGAAGACAAGCTACGTTTACCTACTCACAACGAAGGTAGAGTGAGACTTGTTTCATGCAAGTATAGACAAAGTGGATGCAATGTGAAATTAACGATGGAAGACATGAGTGAACACGAGAGAAGCTGCCCATTTAGAAACACTACAGGTCAGACTGATGATACCTCGTGCATACGGGCTTCACCACAAAATGATGTTAAATGTCAATTTGAAAGTATCGGGTGTGATTTTAGTGGAACCGATACAGAACTGTTAGTTCATGAACATACTTCACTACAGAGTCATTTAAAGTTTCTGCTTACGTTTTGTTTGAAATCTGATCTGAGGGCTCTAGAGGCGCATACAAAATTACAATCTGTTTCTTCCGATCTCCCTCATCAGATACAGCAGTATACTATAAGCCTGAGAAACTCGCACGATGAGCGTCAAGCGGACCACATAATGCTGACAAGCCTGATGGAACAAATCGTGGTAGTGAAAAGAAACTTGGAAGAAAATAATGTACATGCTCATGAGCGAATTGTTGCCACGGAAGCAAATTTGAGGCGAAAGGATGAACAGATAGCCACATTACTTAGACAACTTAAAGAAATATCCGATTCAAATGTAGTAATAAGCTTTCGCGTTGGAGTACTGGAGACCTATGTATTTGAGCACCTGACAAGATTTTGTCCTCGTGCTCTACCAATGCAAATGATACCAGATCAAAGGCAAGTTGGAGTGCACGAGATGGGAGGTAACATTATGGAAATCTGTAACTTTGCAGAGAAGAAGAGAGAGGCCATGACAAACAGGCATTTGGCACTAATAAGCGATCCGTTCGTCACACCTAATTGTGTAAAGATGACATTGAAGGTATTCTTAAATGGCGAAGACGTCAAAGGAGAAAATTGTATGACAGTATATATCGTAATTGTCAGAGGTCTAGACGATGAAAATCTGAATTGGCCATTCATGGGAAAATTTACATTGTATGTCTTTGACCCAGAGTCAAGTAACTATAAATTTGTTGACAGTTTCGATGCTGATCCAAGCCATTTTAGCTTCCAGAAGCCTTGCTCAGAAAGAAATATAGGATATGGATTTCTGAGATCAATCCGTCACAGCCAGTTGGAAAGGTTGGTAAAGGATGATAAACTGGTTATCAAAGTAACAATCATGGCAGTTTAATAGATACCGTGTGTAATTTGAAAAGGACTGCTCGGACAAGAATAAATGCTTTGACATGAACATTGCTGGTTCATAATGAAGAATTACTAGCGATATAGGTTTGTAGAAAACATCTGCAGAAATTCACTTCATTATAGCTAATATATGATGAATGAACAACTGCTATATAGTTTTGGAAGAGATGACTTTACTTTTGTGACTGTCTTATTAAAACAATTTATCCTAATGTAGTAATACGTAATTAGGAGGCTGAGTGTTTGTTGGTTTAATATATTGCTCCGTGGTTCATTTAGGTAAACATTTTTTATTAAATCGTTATTTAAGCTAAAACTATTCTTGGCCGAAAATTAAAACAAAGTTACTTTTAGTTTAGGTTACGTATTGGTTATGTTTGAGAATCCGGTAAACATTGCTAGTGCTATACGGAAGGGCTTTCATATTCTTTTTTCTGATGTGCTGTACATATATCCTTATAAATATAGCCTTATAAACATAAACCAACTTTGAGACGTTGCTGGTAAACATTGAAACAATTTATTTCCTAAAATTAAAAACTATTTTCAGTTTTGGTGCTGAGATTATATAAAACTTGTTTCATAGTTAATGTATGCTATTTATTAACTGCACAATGGACATACTGGAAAGTAAACGATGAAATGTTTTGCACCATCATCATCATCATCATCGTCATCATCATCATCATCATGTTATTCTTCTCTTACATTTTTTAGAAATAAATCTATGAAACGGATTTGCTAATTATACTGTATACACCACTATAGACCAGTTCAAGGTAATTATCTCCTTTTGAAAACACAAGAGGGCGTCTCGGCGCAGCTCACAACCGCACAGTTCGATCAATAAAGATGGCAGATGTAGATCAAGAAAATGCGACAGACCGCTCACATTCAAGTGCGTGGATGATATTAAAATCAATATTTTTTTATGTTCATAATTCAGCTTAGCTGATTTAACAGATACGATTCTTGATACATTGCAGCATATAACTTTATTTTCTCTCACTCCCATCATATTGGCAGCTCATTTTTGAAGCCAATATTTTAGTGAAACACAACTGCCTCTTATCATAAAGAAGAATCCAAGTACTGCCTATCTAGTTTAATATTGTAAGATATATCTTATTATTCCTGCTTCCTCTTCCACGTTATACTACTACTACTACTACTACTACTACTACTACTACTACTGCTGCTACTACTACTACTGCTACTGCTACTGCTACTACTACTACAACTACTACTACTGCTGCTACTACTGCTGCTGCTACTACTACTACTACTAATAATAATAATAATAATAACTATTCGTCTACTACTTCTTGTTCTTCTTCTTATTATTGTTGTTGTTGTTATGGTTGTTGTTACTGGTGTTGTTGCACATGTATGATGCGATCTCTTATACTACAAATTGTATCAAACAATTTCAAAATTATAATTCACAAAACATCAAACGAACTTCCAGGAATTAGAGTTGAGACCATTCCTTCATTTTATCTTTCAAGTCTATCAAATTAGTTAAGAACAAAGTTGACATCTTCAATGGTGCAATTTTTTATAGATATTTTCGCGGTACATATAACAATTAAGAGTGATATATGGAGTTGGCTCGCAATAAATTATGTCTGCGAAAGATGGGATATGCTCCGTTTGGGTCATGAGTGGAGTTTGATTAGGACCTGCGCAGATAACGGAAAGACATATATGTCAACGTAGGGTTAAGTGTAGGAAATGGCGGGCTTGAGACAAATTTTGGAGAAATATTGGGGCGTTGGAAACGGTGTTATAAAATGATATTTTCAAGAATAATTATTAATATATACGGACTATTGAGTATTTTATGACATCAATCGGAGTGTTAAAAGTTTTGCGATCAGAGAAAGTTAATTCCGATAGTCAAAAGAGCGGGGATGTGTTCCATGACGATGTTCAAGCTTTCAAGTAATCTCCCAAGCGAAATTTGTCAGTCTAACTTTCTGAAGGGAGCCAGAATTTTGCTCTGGTAATAAACAAGTATTTCTCGTTAAATTGTCAACGGACGAGTACCTGCAATGTTGAAGACAGGCAAAAGAGAGATTCGGCATCCAAGGAAGGAAGCAAGTTTCGGATAAGGCCCAAATGTATCGTCTCAGTTATCTAAACTATGTTCATTGATACAAATCTTTGATAAATTTTTCAATTAATTAAGTTTAAACTTACACTGCAAGCTTTCTTGAATTCCAAATATAGTCGTACTTTCACGATCTTTTATGTTATATAACACATGTCCTAATCATGCCATACAATGTGTTCTGATTGAGTAATTTGTATGTAATACAAATAATATATTAAATGAATTTCATGTATTTCAAATTCTAAGAGTAAATTAATCTCTCTTAAATGATATGTATAATGTTAGCTAACAATTGATTTTATCATGTTTATATCAATGACTCGCTTGTTATCAAATAGTGTAATTGATACATGTTTTAAGGTCCATTAATTCATTTGTGTAATTAAGTTTTGAATTATTTCAATGGGGAATTGATAGTGTTAGCATTAGGAACTCATCATATGGGCCCCATTTTCATTCAAGACCAACCATGCATTATTAGAAGCATTCTAGTCTATAACAGTGTGAACTATGTCGATATTCTCGCAGCACATTTTGCTAACAGTGTGACATGCACAAAATTAAAATTGACTAACTGGTTATATATCATATTCATGCGCTTAATTCGATGGTTTTAACATTCATGACTTGGGGCGTAATTGATTTTTAATTGGGATGACTGTAAGATAGATGGACGTGGAAAGGTGAATTTGGGTTTAAGCAGCGGAAAAGGACAGAGTTGAGACGATCCATAGACAATTGTGTTTATCAATTTTGACTAAGTGTCATAAGTAATGTTTTTGGGAATCTGTTTATATAATAATGGGGAAATAGAGATTATTATTCTAACTTCAATGGGCGTATCTTCTTTTTTTGTGGTCTGATGAATTTATACCTGATTGGCTAGGTTTAATAATGGGGTATTTCAACAATAACATTCCATGTTTTACGCATTATACCTGAATAAAAGTTAGATAATCTCAGTTTTAAAAGCTTTGAAGTCTTAGCTCTGAGATTAGTTGGATGTGCATTCTTGTGAAATTTGTCCAAGGGATGGATGTCTGGAAGTTTGAGGGACACGGAACGTAAAGGTAGAGACAGATTAGGCTAGCGAGCGATTCCAGGTAACCACACGTTTTATCTCATTCTCATGCAAGTTGTACTTTGATATGAGTTGGTAATTATTTATTGATTGTGTTTATTTTAATGTCACACAACATTTTCCTTTTGATGAGTTCGTAAGATGATTATTTGCATTAATTTGTCTTGAATGTTTTAGGACACTTCTATTCCACGAACTTCATGCACTATGTTTATGATACAAGTTTGTGAAAATTGTGTGAATTTATCTGTCGTAAATGAAATGAATCATAGACACTAACAGTTGATACAAGATCGCATGGCGACCGATATTTAGTTCAGTTTGTGATTTATATTCTGCATCAAGGAGTAGTATTAGTTTAGTAAGAAGGGTTTAGATCATGTCGTGGTTCAGTGAGGAATGCTTGATAGCTGTTATGAAGATACATTAATTGTCTGTACTCGGTATTTTCTTACCCATATGAGACTTAGTTTGTATTGAATTACGTTAAGATTATAGCTCACATGACGAGCGAGGGGATAATGTTCAATATCGTATATTTTAACAAATTAAATAGCTATATATCTATATAAACAATAGTGGTAGTAATAGTGATGATGATGATGATGATGATGATGATGATGATGATGATGATGATAAAACGTTTGAGGAAGGGATAGAAGGCGCACATTACCATGTACGAGAATTAAAACTTGTAGAATGGGTTGTTTATAACCAATATATTCCAAAGTACAAGTAAGTAACAATAGGAATAAGGGAAATTCTAAAACCCTTCGGTCACTCTTTGTTGGCATTATGAATGGATTATGTTTACTAAATACGCTATTTTTGTCCCCACTTGCTTATATTGTTGGTACAATTCATTTATGTAAAATGACTGTTAAATTATCCTTTCTTTAATTTTCAAAGTATTGTATTTGCTGATCATACAGATGATCATTTGACGAAACTGGAACATGATTAGGAAACAAAACACAATAAAAACTGCGATAACAGAACTATTCAGCTGAAAAAGGTCATCTTGCATTTAAAAATGTTGTTTTGTTTTAACGAAAATAACTCCTAAGCAAACGGCAATTCAAAATTATGTGGCAAGAAGGGGAAATAAACACATAGAGATAGACTATAAAAAAACAATAAAATAGAAATACCTTACTGACCATTAAATTAAACATTTTGCAAGGGCTATTGATGTTGGTCATGGATTTTTCAAAAATATTATTTAAGCAATTGGATCAAGACATCACGTTTAACAATGTTTAACAATGATTTTTAAATTTTCTTTTAGAGAATATGTTTGTTTGTTTGTTTGTTTGAAATCTTTCAGGCATATCGCTACGATGTATTCAGTGATGCAGTTTATAGTGATGTCTAACACTTGGGCATCATGCTGCAGACATGTCCCACCCAGTCACATTATCCTGTCACCAGGCCGTCCAGTCCTAACACTAACCTCTTAACGCTTTCCGCGGCGGACGATCTAACCACGAGGCCACCGGAGCGGTGGTTTAGACTTTATGTTTGTTTGTTTGATTAGGATTTTTGTAAGTAGCTTTTAACAATTTTTCAGTCATATCGATACGATGTCTGCAGTGAGGCAGTTTATAACGATGTCTAGCACTGGGGGCACCATGCCGCAGACATGTAGCATGATGTCCAATCCATTCACATTATCCTGACACCAGGCCGACCAGTCCTAACACTAACCTATTAATGCCGAGGGGCAATGTTAGTACCATTTTTGTAAGTCTTTGTATGACTCGGCCGGGGATCGAACCCACGACCTCTAGCTTCCGCTGCGGACGCTCTAACCACTAGGCCACGGTCGGTGGCTTATAAATTAAACATTTTGGTTGATATATTTCGAATGTTAATAAATGCATGCTTGTCTGTTGATATCTAGCTTGTGTCTATTTTTGTTTAAATGTTGAATTATCAATCATTTTAACTTAACAATAATATTATCCTATTTTTCTATATTCACATAATAAATAAATAATTGATTCTATTCAGTAAAGCGGAGAAATGTTTGATACAATTTTTGTTTGGAGTTTTTTGTGTTGATTTAAGATTAAAAATGACTTGGTAAGTAAGGAAGATATATAATATGTACAAGGATTCTTCAATTAGCTGTCAGTTTTTAATCACTCATTATACCAGCATTGAGTTCCAATTACATCCATACATTGTTTTATTATTTTTAACTCACGACTAAATTCAAAGTTACCACCACAAGCTATATTGTGCACACCTGCTTGGTACCTAGGTCTGAATTACTTGAATTACACCAGATTGTTAAAAAGAGACCAGATACACGTATTTGTACCTTATCTACTACATCAGTTTGTAACATTTAAGTTCTCCCCATGCTTCTAAAGCACGTGAACAATACAAAATGTATTTTACAGTTAAATGATCGTGAGTCTATTGATAAATACGTAAGGTCTAAAATATTGTTGAAATCACTGTTTCAAAAGAGAAATCCATTTGAGTGCTATGGGTGTCATATTTCTAAACTAGCATCCATTCCATGCTTTAACTCAGTACAGAGGAATCCATTTGAGTGCTATGAATGTCATTTGTCTAAACTAGTATCCATTCCATGATTTTACTCAGTACAGGTGTGTGGAGGATGGTATCTGATTGTGAAGAAATGGCAACAAAATTTACGGTAATAGCGATGATCCATTTTCTTCGGTTCGGTATTCTGTTACACTTAGCAGTTATCTTGTGACGGTATAAAAATTCCATATGTATTTGTATCCACAGACTTTACATCAATATCGGGACTATGTGCTTTGAAACTGAAGCGTCATGGACACTAAGGAATATTTCACTGAGTGGCAAGGATAAATTGATTTTGCTTTAAACTTTAAGAAATTGAACTCAAATTGTTTTTATACGTATAATGTTTATATTTTTGTCAGTCCTCATCAGCAATGAAAGCATTTACTAGAAAAAGTTGAGACCTGCACTCGCAAGAACAATTAATTGTTGCTGATTACAATGACACAACTATACATCTAACTTAAAAATAATAATAATAATAATAATAATAATAATAATCATAATCATCATCATCATCATCAAAACATTTTCAGTGCCACACATTTGTATGATCCCTAGAGTGAACAGCATGGAATATTGTCATATCTCTATTCTTATGCAGTGCTACAGATGATATATCTATCTATCTATCTATCTATCTATCTATCTATCTATCTATCTATCTATCTATCTGTCTGTCTGTCTGTCTGTCTGCCTGCCTGGCTGCCTGCCTGCCTGTCTGTCTGTCTGTCTGACTTATACAAATGGTACGAACAGCAGCCTCGCTTGGCGCTAAGCATTAAGAGGATAGTGTTAGGATTGCTCGTCCTGGTGTCAGGATAATGTGACTGGGTGGGACATCATACTTTATGCATGCGGCATGATGCTCCAGTTCTATACATCACTATAAACTGAGACACAGAAGACATCGTAGTGATATGACTGAAAATTTGTTTAAGCTTCGTTAAAAATCCGAGTCAAGCAAACGAATATCTATCTATCTATCTATCTATCTATCTATCTATCTATCTATCTATCTATCTATCTATCTATCTATCTATCTATCTATCTATCTATCTATCCATCCATTCATCAATCCATCTATCTATTACGTCTGTCTACCTGTATATCTGTATGTATGTATGTATGTATGTATGTATGTATGTATGTATGTATGTATGTATGTATGTATGTATGGTATCATAATTCTTTCCAGGTGCAATCTTTAGGAACTAAAACTATGTTTGGCAGCAAATAGTGTGGTTGATTGTCGGCATATATATATATATATATATATATATATATATATATATATATATATATATATATATATATATATATATATATATATATATATATATTTATATATATATATATATATAATGGACCCAACCCAACGCCTGAGCATAAGTACCGATGTGCAATTAATTAGCAAAGAACACCATATCGAAACAAATTGACTACCTCATGTGAATTAGTGTACAATCATTTTGTGCATGCTAAAAATGTCTGAAAACTATATGAAATATAATGCCAGTAAGATAGATAATGGATATTAGGCATACATTCGTATAAAATCTGCAAAATCTTCGTTAGTAACTATAACCACGAACTGGTCATAAGTTTTGACTTGAGTACTAAGTAAACACGTTACGTATGCGTCATCCTGTAATTGGGTAGGGCTGGCTTTAGATAATAAAGGTTCACATAAATATCAGACAAGCTTCCAGTTAGGCCGATAAATCAGCACGAAACCTCGTAAAGATTATCGGATCGGCCTAGCTGCCAGTTAGCCAGTAAATCAAGTGTTGCTCAATCTTTTGCCAGCCACACCATTGTTTGACGGTCTATAGATACAGGTGTATATTAGAGACGGCGTGATATATGTTAATTTCTTTTAGCTTGTCACTACTACAATTTTAATTAATCCATTTGAGATCTTAAGAAAGACTCAATTTACAACTATCTCACCGGAAAAGCAATCGACAGGTAAGTATAGTCTTTTAATTGAATAAATCTCTAATTTCAGTAGTAGGCAGTTGATACAGAAAAACTGAAACATAGTTCCTGGGTATATACTGGAAAAGGTAGATTATATTCATGAACATTAATCAGTCACCGTGGCGGCACTTTATTATCTAATTAAAGAGTTTACCAAAATACAACCTAATATCAATGTAAAATTATTCTACTAAGTCATGTTTGATGGCTAGTATACTGCGACTGTCGCGTGTAAATGTATTTTCAATGGCGTGTAATTCTAGTGAAAAATATTACATTCTAGGTTGTATGTCTCTGAGACGAGTACATCTAGCATATTGTGGACATGTTTTGAATATAACAAATTATCAGCTCTTGTCATGCAGGAACCCCATTTATCCTTGGAATAAAAAATAAGCTCATGATCCACGATCCCTTCTTCCCATACTGCCTCTGGTTCTGTGTCTGGAAAATTATATTGGAGTCAACAAGTACACTTCCTTACAGTTTTTGGTTTCAAAAAAATGTATCAACTAATCGCGACTAATATTTCTAACGCATTCCGTTATTCTCTCTTCTGGTTCATAGCAATCTTTCTTTTGTCAATTTTTATTACAAAAAGCCAATCATTTGTAACTTACTTTTATGACCGGATTTGATCCTGTTACATTCATATGAAATGGGTAAATTTTAAAATCAATACTTGGTCAAAGCCAATGAAAACACTTCTACATGCCTACAGAAAGCCCTTGCTCAGTTCTATAGTACGTTAGAAATGTAATGTAATCGCACATGTCTGTAATTGCATGTACTAATCCTGCACCGGATCGAGTCCCCGATTGTTTCTTAGATCATAGTTTGAAAAAGTGTGGATAAGTTCGTACTTGAAACACTTATTGTTACAGTTTTTATTCCATCTCATTTGTTTTAATCAAACGTTACCCGATTGACTATATATTTCAAACATACGATTCAACACTTCCATTTCTCATTACCATAGCTGACCGGAGGTTCATAACCCTATATGATGAGATCATATTGTAAAACAACTTTTGTTGAACCGTTGTTTATCATTAAAAATTGTGTACTATCATCTTTGCTTCATATTTATAATTTGACATGATCCGCGACCTGAATTTCCGCGAAGCATGTGTGTGTGTGTGTTTGGGTTGAGGAGACAATGTCTTTCAAATGATAGAATTGAGTTTTGAAATTAAATCTGCATGAACTAAGCCACTATTTATATCCTTGATATAACTACTAATTTTCTTTCTCAATAGTATGTCTGCCGAAAACTGAAATAGTTGTAATGCATCCATCTGAGGGTGGGATATTAGTTCAATCCACGTATAAATCACATGATGTTAGATTGAGATGCTACTTGAAAATATGAATGAACACAGTCTCTTGCCCATTTAGAAACACCACACCTCAGCTTGTTGGAGTGGAGGGGCACAGGCATATTATATTAATAGCCCCATAATGTCAAGTGGCCAATTAAATGTTTGCGGTGCAATTTAGTCGGAATATGTAAGGAGTGTGTAGAAAACTTACACAATGCAATCAAGAATCATCTTGAACATCTTATTATTTTGGCAAGAATAACCCTATGATAAATCCGAATTCAAGAAGACACCAGAGAAATTACAATTACGTAGAAATTGTAATGTAAGATATACAAGTATAGATACCACATTCTCTATCACATTCCACATTTCCAGGTTCACTCATCCGTGCAAATATACACTTCTATATTTACATATGTATATGCATATACCCATACGCCTGTTTACATAGACCCACATACATATATGACCATAGGTAGATATAACTGAGGTACAATGATAGGCGGACAGACTGACAATAAAATCGAAACTGCATTCCTGCATGAACGGTGTATAATACAAAGTGAATTTGTTTGTTGAATCAAGTGGATGAGCTTCAGTGCAGGGTCTTTTTGGAGAAACAGAAGAAATGTAATTAACATTTAAGCAGTATTCAACATGCTATACTTAATAATATCATAAACACATTCTAGATTAAATAGTACATTGTAATGCATATGTTAAATAAAGAAAACTTTAATGTTACTTTACGCAGTATTTTACATACATTTTAAATACATACATACATACATACATACATACATACATACATACATACATACATACATACATACATACATACATACATACTCGCATAAGATAATCATGGGACATGTGATTTTGGACAAACACATATAATGAATTTCAGATAATTACCCAAAATGCTATTCTCAGTGTTGTGAAGTGACTGAAACGAACAGTTATGGTATCACATGCTTTATACCTCAATAATTGCATATTTTGTTCTTTAATCGTTACTTTGAATTGCGTATTTAATTCCTCTTTATCCCAAATTTTGGATTATACCATCTTGTGTCTGGAATAATACATAAACAAAGAATACTCTTGCAACTTTAAAAACGCACCAAGAGATGACGCGAGTGAACTGGCACAAAAGTTAGTTACCACAAAATCAGTCCAAATTAAAGATATCCTCATCTGTATGCGTGTAATTTATAACAAATTGAAGGTATATCATCAGAATGAATTAAAATGGTACATGATACATGCTCTTTCAATAGATACATTAGTATGAAAGTAGGTCATTGCGGTCATAAATGATATTTTTGGGTAATAACTTAAGTGACAAAATGTTGTCTTTTAGATTATTCGTGATATTAATGCCGTTACCCAAAATAACTGCTGTCCCATAATCAGCAAATAGTGATTATAATTCTCTTTAATGGTTTTCATATCACATTCATCGGATTTGTTTTCAGTTTGCCTAAATTTACAGGAAAAAGTTATATTTTAACGATTGTAATTTATTTCTTAACTAATATAGTCAGTTCTACAAATCAGAGCAAACGTTTTAATCAAGCAACTTGAGGGTTGGATTTGCTTTTAAATCGCATTCTCACACCTTTCCCACTAAAACTGCAATGATCAGTTTCACAGTTCATGCCTGATCTGAAAAGATAGCGCATATAACATCTTGTAGCCGTATGATCTTAAATGAACAATTATATTGTACATTATGGTGTCTACAACGTGTCATTTTCGTTAAAACGAGCAACAACAGTTGTTACTTCCGAGGGACCTAAATAAACTACGTAACAAGGAAAGGTAAAATCCAAAAAGGATTCTAAAGTCCAAAAAATAAATTTAGTTCCCTAACATATAAAGTCAAAAAAAGTGAAAAAAGTAAAACTAACGAACGGCATTTTATGAATTCCTGCAATTTCGTAAATGTACTCTTTCAAAGTAATACGGGAAAGCTCCAAAAAAAGTCAGGCAGAAAATCCTAATGTGCACCACAGAACAGAAGAAACACTTTTTTAGTATCCATATAGTTTTACTTCAAGATAAATCAATTGAAAGTCGAATGCTATAAATAATCTCGAATGTTCCGTCGTAATCCAAAGGAATTAATAAATATAAATGTCATTGAATTGTTCACAATAATCCAGCAAGCTATTCTCCTTTTAGAATGAATATTTTAACTCTGCAATTTCAACGATCAATAAATAAATAAATAAATAAATAAATAAATAAATAAATACATGAATAAATAAATAAATAAATACATAATAAATAAATAAATAAATAAATAAATAAATAAATAAATACACGAATAATTAATTTCCTCTCTTACTCTCACAAGACTGAAATATAACTTAAGAAGGAAGGCAGCGTTTCTGATTGCTTTATATAATCACTTTATATACAGCACATAACAAATCTGAATCATAGAAGATAATCCCACGTATTTAATTGATTTGATATTGCTTAAATCTTAACAGTCAACACTTTACTTTCCTATCATTTAACCAATCAGCAGCTAGGACAGTTACAATTTGCAAAACGAATGTAATTCCTAAATCACGCGATGTGGACTTGACCTGCATTCGACACTCATGACCTATTTAGACTGAAAATAGGCTGTTGACGTTAACTTGGCAATTCCACAATTGTTTATGAATATAAATATTACAACGTATTGTATATTACTCTATACATGAGATACGGCCTTACATTTAAATTGAATTCTATAATTTGAGATCACCACCAATAAGAATATTGACATTAATAAAAGTGACTCAAATGAAAACTATATTATAAATATGGTATGCGACACCAATCTCTTGAAGACATTATACACTTTTCCATGCACAATAGGCAGCATTTGATACGTTTTATTTGTTTCAGCTATTTTCAAAACAAAATTAAAACTTGTCAGGGTTGTTACGATCTTTTTCGATTACACGTTCGAGATCGTATTTGCAGATACAATTATCATTTTCCAAGCCTATTAAGGACATAAACGTTGATCAAGCCTTGAAGGAAACCTTCTAAAACTGCTACGAATTTTGAATTTCTAACCACACTGCGTCCTCTTTTCAGTGGTATAGATATAAACTAATTTGACCACGAGCGTGTCTGTCATGCATGCAGATAAACTGTTTTGCTAACTAACCTCAATATATTGGCAAGATGTACCTAAACTTATTCTGGTTAGTTTTTTAAAATAAAAAATTACATTGTGTAGGGCAACATTAACATTTTTACTGGCAACAATAAAGGATATAAAGTTTCATTATCCATGTCAACTTGTGACTTTTTTGTACATGTCATCACTATGTTATTCAAACGACATGAATAAGGATTAAAAATGATATTTTCTCATATTGTCATTTCATTTACAAGTGTTTGTTATATTTACTATGTGTATTTACACTAATATTCGTGTATCCATTCTAGACTTTCCAAGTAAAGAAATCATATAGAATGTTTGCATGTTTCAATACTCTGAAAACAAAGAGGTCATACAATCATATATCGTAGTGTGTGAGAAATGAGCTTAACGTAGAGAATTATGTATAATATTAGCTTGTAGTCAAAATTAACTTTCTACTTCGCTATTATGTTGCTTTGTAAACTATTGCATTTATTAATGAGTGTTGTTATAATTTACACATGCTTTGTAAACTACTGCATTTATTAATGCGTGTTGTTATAATTTACACATGCTGGATTTGTGAATTTAGATAGGTTTATGTATCTAAGATTAGTTACTATGGACATATGAATATATCAGAGCAAGGGTATATGAATATTTGTGTAATTTGTTTTGGGAGTAAAGTAAAGGAATGTGTCTGATTATTGTGATATTGTTTAATATAATGGGATTAGGAATATGTTTTGATGTGACATAATTTATTAATGTGTATATAAGACGTATTTGATATCGTGCTGTATTATGACGATTGTTTTACCATACAAGAACGTACGGGTATCTCGATGTGAATGAATGCGACAGTAGAAGCGTAATAGCCGTTATCTGGTGATATGCTGCGTGTAGTGTGAGATGAGAGGGCTAATGGAAAAGTTTGTACCGTCCTTGTGTTTTCACAGAAAGCATTTAAGGGGACAGAGAACATTGGGTACGATTGAATACCGAGTTTTTAAGAGTTCGATACGTAAGTGAGACTAGCTATAACCGTCGAAGTTGACCGAAGTCTAGTCGGTGGAGAGAAGGTGGAGGAGGAGGAAAGGGAGTCTGAAGGAGGAGAAAAGGTGTTTGAAGACTACGAGGAGGAGAAGAAGGAATTTGTAGAAAGTCGCAAAAGAAGATGAGAAGGAATTGAGAGAACAAGTATAGAGAAGAATACCAAGATGAGTAGAATACAAGGACAGGTGGAAATCAAGTTTTTTCACTGCTAATCAAGTGATGTAATAGGCTATAAAAGGATCGAGCGGAAGGGGTGTAATTGGAAATTTGAAAAATCTTATTATTGAATTGTTATTGAATTGTCAGTCATTGAATTTCAACCTTTTTGCACATTTAATATTCTAACCGTCGGCAATGATGACTGGGAGCTCTGAACTTTACATCTATAGGTCACTAATTTAACTTGCTTTCAAAAGCGAGCCGGGGTGTGACTTCTATAATAGTTTATAGAGAATAAATTACACCTAAACGACACAAAAGTGGAACTCTTAGAATCTTCTAAGATAGTAGACTTTGACAATGGTTATGTTGCATAAACAGAAGACAGTTCAGTTTAACATGGCAAACATGAGAAGTCCATGTACATGTAAGTTATACGTACACTATTTGTGTAAATAAAAGTATTGCTTATTTATACATCTGCACTATGTTTAGCATCAGTTCATAGCATTAAGAAAACATCCGTTTATTTCAGCGTTATGATACACGCCATATCACATATCAAACACCTTACTCTTATCATTTAAACAGCTTTTTATTACTCAATAAGTTCCTATTGTAAAGCTGCTGGCTTTTCTAAACAGAAACACATTTGGTTTGATTTAACTGTATTAACCAATACTTCAGAATGTTTGTTCTTTTCTTTTTTTCAGTCATACCTGATCAGACCATGAACGTGGACGTTTACACAAAAGAGCTATCAAAACGGAATTAAATTAAAAGTATAGAAATGCATTTTTATTGGATCATGTACTTGTGCAGCTAAAGAAAAGCAATTCGAGCTATGTTGGGTAGTGCCTTCGATAATACGTGTCAGTCTCATCTTGACTGACAAGTGAATATTACATTTCATGTTTATAACCACTCCACCTTGTACAATGATCGTTTCAGAAGCTCTGATTGGTGGGGCTTTGTTGCACCGATGCTATATAAAGACAGCGCGATAGATTTTACGCATATAGTGCTAACCATTCGATCGATCCATATCTCAGTGACAGTTTAACTTTGGAGTCTCAGTGTGGCTATATTTTTGACAGGTGAGTTGTTTTTAAATTATTCTATTTAGATCAAATACAATACATTTTGTAATCCCTTGCTCATGTACTGACGTACTGATTGTCTATGTTACAAACATAATACTATGATCCAGTTCGTAATGAGAGAGTTAATGGGGATATGTAACTTAGATACGCTTTAAATGATACTTTCATCCAGACTGCAAATAGATAAGAAATCAATTGAAAAATAATGTGTTTGCTTTACTTAGATCGCTAAGCGCGTCATTATTCTCACAAATATTTGTCAGGGATAAATACATTTCTGTACGAAAACAGTCTTTCTAGTTTACGTTAGAAATGACAGTATGTATAGCTCTAACTTGTATCACTGTGTTGAAACTTACATTCGGACAGTTATTTGCAATGCTTGTGAATGTCAGAAGAAATGCATAAAGACGTTGGTTTAAAGACGACAATACCTATTCCACACTGATAACAAAATAGTTAAAGATATTCTTAATTGAAACTTCCTTCATCTGTTATTAATGTATCAAACAGAATGTTAATTTTACATCTTAAAATGTATTAGAGGCAAACAGTTTTGTGAGCAGTCTTTCTTGTCTTATCATTTTATTTCTAATTCAAAGTCAAACAGTATGGTGCGTGACACATTTACTTATACTGTGTTCTCTTTTCATTTTTTTTATACAGTATGTCTTCCGAAGAGCAGCTACGATCACCTACTCACAACGAAGGTACAGTGAGACTTGTTTTATGCAAGTATAGACAAAGGGGATGCAATGTGAAAATAACGAAGGAACGCATCAGTGAACACGAGAGAAGTTGCCAATTTAGAAACGCTACAACGCAAACCTATGATACCTCGTGCATACGGGCTTCACCACAAAATGATGTTAAATGTCAGTTTGAATGTATCGGGTGTGATTTTAGGGGAACCGATACAGAACTGTTAGAACATGAATATACTTCACTACAGATACATTCAAAGTTTCTGCTTATTTTTTCTTTGAAATCTGATTTGAGGGCTCTAGAGGCGCATACCAAATTGCAATCTGTCTCTTCCGATCTCCGTCATAAGATAAATCAGTATATTATTAGCCTGAGAAACTCGCAAGATGAGAGTCAAGCTGACCACAGAATGCTGACAAGCCTGCTGGAAGAGATCATTGTAGTTAAAAGAAACTTGGAAGAAAATAATGAACATGTTCGTGAGCGACTTGTTGCCGCGGAAGCTAATTTGAGACGAAAGGATGAACAGATCGCCGCATTACATAGACAACATCAAGAAATATCCGACTCAGATGTAGTACTCCGCTTTCGCATCGGAGTACTGGAGGATTTTGTATTTGAGCACCTTACAAGACTTTGTCCTCGTGCTCTACCAATGCCAATGCTAGCAGATCAAATTCAAGATGGAGTGCACGAGATGGGCGGTAACATTATGGAAATCTGTAACTTTGCAGAGAAGAAGAGGCAGGCCATGACAAACAGGCATTTGGCACTAATAAGCGATCCTTTCATCACACCTAATTGTGTAAAGATGAAATTGAAGGTATTCTTAAATGGCGAAGAAGTCGAAGGAGAAACTTGTATGACAGTATATATCGTAATTGTCAGAAGCCTGGACGATGACAATCTGAATTGGCCATTCAGGGGAAAATTTACATTGCATGTATTTGACCCAGAGTCAAGTAACCATAAATTTGTTGACAGTTTCGATGTTGATCCAAGCCATTACAGCTTCCAGAAGCCTTGCACAGAAAGAAATATAGGATATGGATTTCTGAGATCAATCCGTCACAGCGAGTTGGAAAGGCTGGTAAAGGATGATAAACTGGTTATCAAAGTATCAATCACGGCAGTTGAATAGATACCGTGTGTAATTTGAAAAGGACTGCTCGGACAAGAAGAAATGCTTTGACATGAACATTGCTGGTTCATAATGAAGAATTACTAGCGATATAGGTTTGGAAACAGCATTTGCAGAAGATCACATGATGATAGCTAATATATGATGAATGAACAACTGCTATATAGGTTTGGAAGAGATGAGTTTACTTTTGTGACTGTCTCATTAAGACGATTTATCATAATATAGGAATACGTAATTATCAGATTTAGTGATATATGGTTTTTAGACTGCTCCATGTTTCATTTAGGTAAACATTTTTGTTAAATCGTTATTAAATCTAAACAGTAAGTTTGTGGTTCTTTTCAGAATAATGAAGTATTGACATTTAAATGCGTTGATCCATTTTATATTGACTATTGCATTACACGATTCTCTTGAGAGCAGCATTGTCAAATATTCAATTGACATATTCAACTGCTAAACGATCAGTTAGGTAACACAAATCTATATGTTAACAGCCCTTGCCGATAAGAGAGTGTACTTTGAAAAGTGAGCTATTGAACCCAGCGCCGGATTAAGCACCGTGGAGGCCCATAGGCAGTCAAACCCACGGTCACGATCTCATGGGGGCCCCTGGGGGCCTCTAATGGGGCCCATAAAAGTCGCGGGTCCCATAGGCAGTTGCCTACTCTGCCTAATGGGTAATCCGGGTCTGATTGAACCCTTTGAATGCCAGATGCTCAGTCCTATTTTTATCTGTTTATGTCATCTAAATTTAACATGGTAATGACAACTAGTTCAAAACATCTAATACGTTTATACAACGTCTCATCTTTGTACGTTTCTCTTGACAGCATTGACAAATATTTCGACTTTGTGCCCATATATCTTATTTTCAGGACTTATTGCAATACAAACATAACTATTAAGCTATATATTTTAATGAGATTGTAGATTTTAATTATTACAAATGAGTGTTCTCCTCTCTCTCTCTCTCTCTCTCTCTCTCTCTCTCTCTCTGTCTCTCTCTCTCTCTCTCTCGACCGATTTATGAAGGTTCTTAATTTGATCTGACTATGAGAATGTACTCCAAGGAAGAAATTATATTTCGACGGATCTGATTATACTCGTATGATTAAAAGATGGTTTGAAAGCCTTGTAGTTTATTAGTCATTTATCTCTCTTCTAGTTTAAATCTGGACACACTGGGACTAAAACCTGTATAGGATATAAAGTTACACCTCCTTTGTTGCATTAACGATTTAACCACATTTTGCAGCACGCGTAATACTGATAAGATCTCTGCTTTCAAGGGAGTCAATTTATCTGACACACACTGTAAATATATTGAGATCAGTCAAGTTGTTAATATGTCAGGCCTCTTTCCCGTCGAATCACCATATATTGAATGTGTGTGGATATGAGAGAGAGAGAGGAGAGAGAGAGAGAGAGAGAGAGAGAGAGAGAGAGAGAGAGAGAGGGAGAGAGACAGACAGACAGACAACACTACTTTTTGTGTGAGACATTACATTATATCTTATTAAGGACGATTAAGATGCGGTAATACTGAAATAACAGAGAAATCTACTTTCCGATGATAATTCCAGAGAGAACAAGGTAGAGGTTTTATAGATAGTTCTATTAAGAAAAGAGCCAATCAGTTCAAATTTGATCTGGTGACATGTCGACATTACTGACTTTATGTCATCGCCAATAAGAATACACCCACTGCTTTAAAATATCATTGTCAGTGTCATATATCACCCAGACAGATTTATCTGGCGATATTACATAATTAACTCCGTTTTTTTATATTTGTTAATCTATAGCTACTTGGTGGTTCAAATAGCGCTCTCGAAGCGAACGACCGTGACCAACACTCAATAATACCTGTCATTGAAAAATTAAAACAAGTAGTTTGAATACCTGTATCATAAATATAATCACCGTATTTCGGTTTCTCTTTATATTTTCCTTCACGGTATTCATCTAAATAATTCTTTTCCGATACAATATATTTACAATATTTGCGATCAATCGCCATTTATAATTATAAATCTACTTAAATAAATATTACTTTAAATGTAACTGGAAGATAAAAATTAGAGCAAGGGTTTAAAAAATCTGCATAGAAGGGTTGACTAATAATAATAAAAGCTCTAACGAAGAGCGCAATATACAATTTCCATTCTGCGCTTATAGCCTCATTTTACCTTTCTTCTGGAGTTTATATGAAGAGGTACAGCAAGTTTGTTCCTATAAAGCAGGAAGATAAAGGGCGAAGTACTGTTGTTTTTCTCTACGCTGGCAACCAAGTTAAATGAGAATATATTGTTCGGAGGTACATACACAAAATATAATAGCTAATATATATTGTTTTTTAACCTCTGAGTTGTTTTATTGCATAATACGCCAATGTATTAGCTTAGTTTATTACTAAAATTTAAACTTTAATAAATATCAGCAGCCTTTATTTCAGATAAAAAAATACAGGAACGAAATCTCCTTATCCGTGACATGCTCAAGGTCAATACAAAGCGAAAAAATTACATGCATCTACTTTCTAAGGTAAAACTCCACTTTCAGTTGGAAATGTTTAAAAATCAGATAAAGGAACTAGTTTGGATCTCTATACTGAACCATTTAGACCGTCTTTTTCTTTGACTGTTCCAGTCTTCATTTTGGCATTTATACCATGTAACGTTTCTCTGTTTTTCTTTGCTTGTTACTTGTTGTCGATGTTGTTTTCTTTTCTTTTTCAAAGCTATACATCCAAGAATATTAATGAACGAGAACAACTAAAGGTCAAAGTAGACCCCAATGTGCTGAGATAGAAATGTTTCGCTCTTTAATATTGAAAAAAGTGGAAATAATCTCTATCACAGCACATTCCAAATAGTTGAACAAAGAATTATCATAGGATGTATTATGTATCATCAATTATAAACTCAGTGCTCATGCCAACAAAAGTCAGAGAGGGAGTTGAAAAATCTGTTATTTCTGAGAACCTTAGCAAATAAAGATTAAAAATATTCAATGACGTCCATAACGTTTATTATATGAGTATATGACAAATAACCGACACTGATTTCATCTTATCAGACTGCTAAGTAATGGAGTAAGTTGAAACATCTGTTGCTTCTGAGTCTGATTTAAGACCGCGATAAATTGACCACTATTCTTCTTAGAGCACTGCATGAAAGATGTGAAGAGACTCACGTAGTGCGGATGTCTAATTCAAGTCCTGAATTTATTTCAGATTATAATAGTCAATTACTATTTTTATGAGAGAATTCCTGTGATGGGAGGCAAAAGTGATTTCTTCTGTTGCATATACGGGCAACATAACAACAATATTTACCGAATCATCACCCATCCAAATAGTTTGAAGGAAATTTTGGTAGTGACGTAGAGGAGAACGAGGGAAAGAGTAGGACGGACAAAATGTGGGTATCACAGTATCACAATAACACACAATAAAGTGTTGGAATAAAAATGATGCATGTCAATTTAATGAGAAAATATAAAACTTCTAGTCACACACATACACACACACAGACACACACACTATCTATCTATCTATCTATCTATCTATCTATCTATCTATCTATCTATCTATCTATCTATCTATCTATCTATCTATCTATCTATCTATCTATGATACCTTCACCGTCGCATCGACAGTCACAACACTATTTTTCTTTTCCTCATAACTGAAATGGAAGACCAATAACTCATTCCCTACATAATATAAATTCACTTCCATAAACTATGCGTTTAGAGGCGTTTTGTATACCCACATTACGGATGTCAAGTGATAAAGTAATCCCAGTAGATTAGCAGATTGGCTGTATTCGATATTGTCGTATACATTGATACAAATGACGACTTGATAACAATGTTTTAACGGTGCCTTATATCCTATACGAGTCTCTCTCTCTCTCTCTCTCTCTCTCTCTCTCTCTCTCTCTCTCTCTCTCTCTCTCTCTCTCTCTCTCTCTGTACCTGTTTGAACGAGCAACATTTGTAACGTTTATTCTAAATTCAATATTTTCTTCCTTCAATTATATCCTGGTTTACAATTGTAATGAATAATCAAACATAACACTGATTAACTTATTCTGATTTCGACCATGGCAAAATGCATTTATACATGTATTTGCACAGCGTGAAAGTAAATCGAGAATTAGAAACAATATAGCAATAGTTCCCCATGTCATTTTGGGCTGATTGGTGACTGACAGGACATCTGAAAATCATATTATTCTGGGCTACAGTCTGGTTCACTTTAATAAACTTTAAATAGTATGGAATTGTAACCTTTCTCATTCTTGCCTAGCTCTTTGGGTATATGAAATTGTAATTACATGTTTGACTCGTTAATTATTTATCGTAAAGAAAACTATATTGTTTTAGTCATGGAAAACACCAGCGTGCTCAGTTGAAAAATTTAACCTGCATAGAATGTTTCTACGCATTTTTAAGTCTTCAAATATTATCAGGTTTCAGGGAAAGAGTACAAGTGACTTGCTCCCCCCACCCCCGCGCACCATATTTTCAAACCGTATATCATTTATTTTATATTTTAAAATGACAAGATCTTTTCACCCCTAACTTGCACTGTTCTGTTGAGTTTAGTTTTTATATTGAACCACCTGAGACAGTAAGATAGACACGTGTCATTATAACAGGTGTGTGACAGTCTCGGTAATTATTGTTCAGGCCTGCCATGTAAGGCGTAGAAGACGACTTTGATAACCGCGAAATCAAGAAATACTACAGAAGTTTCGTTGTTTATTTTCTTGTATCAAAGCTTCCATGAATATTGGAACAAGAAAAGACTATTATGACGACTAGAACATCATGCAAAATAAACCATGTAGCTATTGATCGCTTGTTAAAAACTTGTGAAAAAGTGTTTCCTTTAGAACCTTAATTATGATCGCGAATGCTGTGTATCTAATATATTTCTAGCTCCCAAAAGCACGAATATCAAACCGTTCCCTTTGATCTAACAAACTAGAAATGTCAAACTCTGTGTTTTGTATATTACCTGTTTGACGCTTTCTTAGATACCTTAGAGGGACCCCGAGTGGCCTAGTAGTCTAAAACGCTCATCGTTACTGATCATTGCCATCTCACCTTTGTTTGCTTGGGTTCCATTCTCGGGTTCGGCCAATGTGGGTATGTGAGAAAGCTTGCCAGTAGCTTTTCATAGGCCGGTGGTTCTTTCTGGGCGTTTTCCGGGTTCTTCCGCCATTATTGCAAATGTCTGGAAGAAAAGCGTTCGTACATGTTTTTTAGGATAATTTTCATTTAAAATATATGAAGGCTGAACTCGAATCTGTTGAACATCCAGTCCTGATGAACTGTTTTCTGTCTTTAACCAACCTTATAATATCTGTAACTTTTTTCGGTCCACAAAATGTCATGCATGTGTGATGCTACAGTCCAAGTATTGCATACATTCTTAATTTTGTGCGTGGGAAGGCGTACTCGGTAATGGTGTGCCATTGTTTTCTTGCTGATATCAGTCTCGATATTGTTTTCATTTTCCATTATTATTCATGTTCAATATAATTTTGGACTAAGTATGCGGACCAATTGTACACCACCAGAATTCGGTCTTAAACCATTTTAAGTCTTTTATACGATAATACGTTAACTGTATCTAATGAAATTATTAAGATGAATTAGTATTTAAACTAAAGCACTATATCGCTTGATGACAAATATATCATTTAAATTCAGAATTGCATCATTACATTTTATTGACTAAGATGATCAAGTCCCACTTTGGCTGTAGAGAGAGAGGAAGACGAAATAATAATGAAACAGAATATGTGTATTTTATGTGTGGTCTTTTGTGCGTTATGGATTTAAATAATTGCGTGTGTGTGATTTGGAGTTTTAACATAGCTTTATCAATTTTTCAATCATATTGCTACGATGTATGTGACAGTTTATAGCGATGTCTATCACTGGAGCATCATGCTGCAGACATGTAGAATGATGTCCCACCCAGTCACATTATCCTGACATCAGGCCGACAAGTCCTAACACTAACTTTAGTAAATTTTGTAGCCTTTACAAATCATTTTATTATATGGTTGCCATAAAGTGCAAATTCTTTAATATAGTATTCTTTAAACTCATGTATATTCTTTCAAAAAGAAAATCAAGCAGTGTATAATATTGGGAATAGCACGGTTTATGGTTTGACAATGCTTGCAATGACATAACGATTGTTTTAACTAAATTAGTCCTCAAAAGTAAGATTCGATTGTTACTTCCTGATCAGATACAATGTCGTAACCGAACCAATCTTTTCGTGTATTTCGTAGTTATTACCATCTCAGTCATTTCGCACC
>JARLTB010000436.1:0-71363 GCA_030141615.1 Unio pictorum
TATGGATCAGTTGGGCTTAGTTAAAAAGCGGTTAAAACCCTTTTCCCCGCTTGGATTTTTTTTAATACTTGTTTATTCGCTGCGCACTATTGGATAGTATACGTCACCATACTTTCAAAACCGGTTCCCACCATTTTTTTCAGCATGACTTTTGATGAAAAACGGACTTTTGGGTTTTTCATGTTATGGATCAGTTGGGCTTAGTTAAAAAGCGGTTAAAACCCTTTTCCCCGCTTGGATTTTTTTAATACTTGGTTTATTCGCTGCGCACCATTGGATAGTACGTCACCATACTTTCAAACCGGTTCCCACCATTTTTTTCAGCATGACTTTTGATGAAAAACGGACTTTTGGGTTTTTCATGTTATGGATCAGTTGGGCTTAGTTAAAAGCGGTTAAAACCCTTTTCCCCGTTTGGATTTTTTGAATACTTGGTTTATTCGCTGCGCACCATTGGATAGTACGTCACCATACTTTCAAACCGGTTCCACCATTTTTTTCAGCATGACTTTTGATGAAAAACGGGACTTTTGGGTTTTTCAATGTTAAGGATCAGTTGGGCTTAGTTAAAAGCGGTTAAAACCCTTTTCTCTGCTTGGATTTTTTTAATACTTGGTTTATTCGCTGCGCACCATTGGATAGTACGTCACCATACTTTCAACCGGTTCCCACCATTTTTTTCAGCATGACTTTTGATGAAAAACGGACTTTTAGGTTTTTCATGTTATGGATCAGTTGGGCTTAGTTAAAAAGCGTTAAAACCCTTTTCCCCGCTTGGATTTTTTTTAATACTTGGTTATTCGCTGCGCACCATTGGATAGTACGTCATCATACTTTCAAACCGGTTCCCACCATTTTTTTCAGCATGACTTTTGATGAAAAACGGACTTTTGGGTTTTTCATGTTATGGATCAGTTGGGCTTAGTTAAAAGCGGTTAAACCCTTTTCCCGCTTGGATTTTTTTTAATACTTGGTTTATTCGCTGCGCACCATGGATAGTACGGTCACCATACTTTCAAACCGGTCCCACCATTTTTTTCAGCATGACTTTTGATGAAAACGGACTTTTGGGTTTTTCATGTTATGGATCAGTTGGGCTTAGTTAAAAGCGGTTGAAACCCTTTTCCCCGCTTGGGATTTTTTTAATACTTGGTTTATTTGCTGCGCACCATGGATAGTACGTCACCATACTTTCAAACCGGTTTCCACCATTTTTTTCAGGCATGACTTTTGATGAAAACGGACTTTTGGGTTTTTCATGTTATTGATCAGTTGGGCTTAGTTAAAAGCGGTAAAACCCTTTCCCCGCTTGGATTTTTTTAATCCTTGGTTTATTCGCTGCGCACCATTGGATAGTACGTCACCATACTTTCAAACCGGTTCCCACCATTTTCTTCAGCATGACTCTTTGATGAAAAACGGACTTTTGGGTTTTTCATGTTATGGATCATTTGGGCTTAGTTAAAAAGCGGTTAAAACCCTTTTCCCCGCTTGGATCTTTTTAATACTTGGTTTATTCGCTGCGCACCATTGGATAGTACGTCACCATACTTCAAACCGGTTCCCACCATTTTTTTCAGCGTGACTTTTGATGAAAAACGGACTTTTGGGTTTTTCATGTTATGGATCAGTTGGGCTTAGTTAAAAGCGGTTTAAAACCCTTTTCCCCGCTTGGATTTTTTTAATACTTGATTTATTCGCTGCGCACCATTGGATAGTACGTCACCATACTTTTAAACCGGTTCCCACCATTTTTTCAGCATGACTTTTGATGAAAAACGGACTTTTGGGCTTTTCATGTTATGGATCAGTTGGGCTTAGTTAAAAGCGGTTAAAACCCTTTTCCCCGCTTGGATTTTTTTAATACTTGGTTTATTCGCTGCGCACCATTGGATAGTACGTCACCATACTTTCAAACCGTTCCCACCATTTTTTCAGCATGACTTTTGATGAAAAACGGACTTTTGGGTTTTTCATGTTATGGATCAGTTGGGCTTAGTTAAAAGCGGTTAAAAATCCTTTTCCCCGCTTGGATTTTTTTAATACTTGGTTTATCGCTGCGCACCATTGGATAGTACGTCACCATACTTTTAAACCGGTTCCCACCATTTTTTTTCAGCATGACTTTTGATGAAAAACGGACTTTTGGGTTTTTCATGTTATGGATCAGTTGGGCTTAGTTAAAAGCGGTTTAAAACCCTTTTCCCCGCTTGATTTTTTTAATACTTGGTTTATTCGCTGCGCACCATTGGATAGTACGTCACCATACTTTCAAACCGGTTTCCACCATTTTTTTCAGCATGACTTTTGATGAAAAACGGACTTTTGGGTTTTTCATGTTATGGATCAGTTGGGCTTAGTTTAAAAGCGGTTAAAACCCTTTTCCCCGCTTGGATTTTTTTAATACTTGGTTTATTCGCTGCGCACCATTGGATAGTACGTCACCATACTTTCAAACCGGTTCCCACCATTTTTTTCAGCATGACTTTTGATGAAAAACGGACTTAGTGGGTTTTTCATGTTATGGATCAGTGGGCTTAGTTAAAAGCGGTTAAAACCCTTTTCCCCGCTTGGATTTTCTTAATACTTGGTTTATTCGCTGCGCACCATTGGATAGTACGTCACCATACTTTAAACCGGTTCCCACCATTTTTTTCAGCATGACTTTTGATGAAAAACGGACTTTTGGGTTTTTCATGTTATGGATCAGTTGGGCTTAGTTAAAAGGGTTAAAACCCTTTTCCCCTGCTTGGAATTTTTTTAATACTTGGTTTATTGGCTGCGCACCATTGGATAGTACGTCACCATACTTTAAAACCGGTTTCCACCACTTTTTTAAGCATGACTTTTTGATGAAAAACGGACTTTTGGGGTTTTTCATGTTATGGATCAGTTGGGCTTAGTTAAAAGCGGTTAAAACCCTTTTCCCGCTTGGATTTTTTTAATACTTGGTTTATTCGCTGCGCACCATTGGATAGTACGTCACCATTTTTTTAAACCGGTTCCTACCATTATTTTCAGCATGACTTTTGATGAAAAACGGACTTTTGGGTTTTTCATGTAATGGATCAGTTGGGCTTAGTTAAAAGCGGTTAAAACCCTTTCCCCGCTTGGATTTTTTTAATACTTGGTTTATTCGCTGCGCACCATTGGATAGTACGTCACCATACTTTCAAACCGGTTTCCCACCATTGTTTTCAGCATGACTTTTGATGAAAAACGGACTTTTGGGTTTTTCATGTTATGGATCAGTGGGATTAGTTAAAAGCGGTTAAAACCCTTTTCCCCGCTTGGATTTTTTTAATACTTGGTTTATTCGCTGCGCACCATTGGATAGTACGTCACCATACTTTTAAACCGGTTCCCACCATTTTTTTCAGCATGACTTTTGATGAAAAACGGACTTTTGGGTTTTTCATGTTATGGATCAGTTGGGCTTAGTTAAAAGCGGTTAAAACCTTTTTCCCCGCTTGGATTTTTTTAATACCTGGTTAATTCGGTCCGCACCATTGGATAGTACGTCACCATACTTTCAAACCGGTTCCCACCATTTTTTTCAGCATGACTTTTGATGAAAAACGGACTTTTGGGTTTTTCATGTTATGGATCAGTTGGGCTTAGTTAAAAGCGGTTAAAACCCTTTTCCCCGCTTGGATTTTTTTAATACTTGGTTTATTCGCTGCGCACCATTGGATAGTACGTCACCATACTTTAAACCGGTTCCCACCATTTTTTTCAGCATGACTTTTGATGAAAAACGGACTTTTGGGGTTTTTCATGTTATGGATCAGTTGGGCTTAGTTAAACGCGGTTAAAACCCTTTTCCCCGCTTGGATTTTTTTAATACTTGGTTTATTCGCTGCGCACCATTGGATAGTACGTCACCATACTTTTAAACCGGTTCCCACCATTTTTTTCAGCATGACTTTTGATGAAAAACGGACTTTTGGGTTTTTCATGTTATGGATCAGTTGGGCTTAGTTAAAAGCGGTTAAAAACCCTTTTCCCCGCTTGGATTTTTTTAATACTTGGTTTATTCGCTGCGCACCATTGGATAGTACGTCACCATACTTTCAAACCGGTTTCCACCATTTTTTTTCAGCATGACTTTTGATGAAAAACTGACTTTTGGGTTTTTCATGTTATGGATCAGTTGGGCTTAGTTAAAAGCGGTTAAAACCCTTTTCCCCGCTTGGATTTTTTTAATACTTGGTTTATTCGCTGCGCACCATTGGATAGAACGTCACCATACTTTCAAACCGGTTTCCCACCATTTTTTTCAGCATGACTTTTGATGAAAAACGGACTTTTGGTTTTTCATGTTATGGATCAGTTGGGCTTAGTTAAAAGCGGTTAAAACCCTTTTCCCCGCTTGGATTTTTTTAATACTTGGTTTATTCGCTGCGCACCATTGGATAGTACGTCACCATACTTTCAAACCGGTTCCACCATTTTTTCAGCATGACTTTTGATGAAAAACGGACTTTTGGGTTTTTCATGTTATGGATCAGTTGGGCTTAGTTAAAAGCGGTTAAAACCCTTTTCCCGCTTGGATTTTTTTAATACTTGGTTTATTCGCTGCGCACCATTGGATAGTACGTCACCATACTTTTAAACCGGTTCCACCATTTTTTTCAGCATGACTTTTGATGAAAAACGGACTTTTGGGTTTTTCATGTTATGGATCAGTTGGGCTTAGTTAAAAGCGGTTAAAACCTTTTCCCCGCTTGATTTTTTTAATACTTGGTTTATTCGCTGCGCACCATTGGATAGTACGTCACCATACTTTCAACCGGTTCCCACCATTTTTTTCAGCATGACTTTTGATGAAAAACGGACTTTTGGGTTTTTCATGTTATGGATCTGTTGGGCTTAGTTAAAAGCGGTTAAAACCCTTTTCCCCGATTGTATTTTTTTAATACTTGGTTTATTCGCTGCGCACCATTGGATAGTACGTCACCATACTTTCAAACCGGTTCCCACCATTTTTTTCAGCATGACTTTTGATGAAAAACGGACTTTTGGGTTTTTCATGTTATGGATCAGTTGGGCTTAGTTAAAAGCGGTTAAAACCCTTTTCCCCGCTTGGATGTTTTTAATACTTGGTTTATTCGCTGCGCACCATTGAATAGTACGTCACCATACTTTTAAACCGGTTCCCACCATTTTTTTCAGCATGACTTTTGATGAAAAACAGACTTTTGGGTTTTTCATGTTATGGATCAGTTGGGCTTAGTTAAAAGCGGTTAAAACCCTTTTCCCCGCTTGGATTTTTTTTAATACTTGGTTTATTCGCTGCGCACCATTGGATAGTACGTCACCATACTTTCAAACCGGTTCCCACCATTTTTTTCAGCATGACTTTTGATGAAAAACGGACTTTTGGGTTTTTCATGTTATGGATCAGTTGGGCTTAGTTAAAAGCGGTTTAAAACCCTTTTCCCCGTTTGGATTTTTTTAATACTTGGTTTATTCGCTGCGCACCATTGGATAGTACGTCACCATACTTTCAAACCGGTTCCCACCATTTTTTTTCAGCATGACTTTTGATGAAAAACGGACTTTTGGGTTTTTCATGTTATGGATCAGTTGGGCTTAGTTAAAAGCGGTTAAAACCCTTTTCTCCGCTTGGATTTTTTTAATACTTGGTTTATTCGCTGCGCACCATTGGATAGTACGTCACCATACTTTCAAACCGGTTCCCACCATTTTTTTCAGCATGACTTTTGATGAAAAACTGACTTTTGGGTTTTCATGTTATGGATCAGTTGGGCTTAGTTAAAAGCGGTTAAAACCCTTTTCCCCGCTTGGATTTTTTGAAAACTTGGTTTAATCGCTGCGCACCATTGGATAGTACGTCACCATACTTTTAAACCGGTTCCCACCATTTTTTTCAGCATGACTTTTGATGAAAAACGGACTTTTGGGTTTTTCATGTTATGGATCAGTTGGGCTTAGTTAAAAGCGGTTAAAACCCTTTTCTCCGCTTGGATTTTTTAAATACTTGGTTTATTCGCTGCGCACCATTGGATAGTACGTCACCATACTTTCAAACCGGTTCCCACCATTTTTTCAGCATGACTTTTGATGAAAACGGACTTTTGGGTTTTTCATGTTATGGATCAGTTGGGATTAGTTAAAAGCGGTTAAAACCGTTTTCCCCGCTTGGATTTTTTTAATACTTGGTTTATTCGCTGCGCACCATTGGATAGTACGTCACCATACTTTTAAACCGGTTCCCACCATTTTTTTCAGCATGACTTTTGATGAAAAACGGACTTTTGGGTTTTTCATGTTATGGATCAGTTGGGCTTAGTTAAAAGCGGTTAAAACCCTTTTCCCCGCTTGGATTTTTTAATACTTGGTTTATTCGCTGCGCACCATTGGATAGTACGTCACCATACTGTCAAACCGGTTCCCACCATTTTTTCAGCATGAATTTTGATGAAAAACGGACTTTTGTGTTTTTCATGTTATGGATCAGTTGGGCTTAGTTAAAAGCGGTTAAAACCCTTTTCCCCGCTTGGATTTTTTGAATACTTGGTTTATTCGCTGCGCACCATTGGATAGTACGTCACCATACTTTTCAAACCGGTTCCCACCATTTTTTTCAGCATGACTTTTGATGAAAAACGGACTTTTGGGTTTTTCATGTTATGGATCAGTTGGGCTTAGTTAAAAGCGGTTAAAACCCTTTTCCCCGCTTGGATTTTTTTAATACTTGGTTTATTCGCTGCGCACCATTGGATAGTACGTCACCATACTTTCAAACCGGTTTCCACCATTTTTTTCAGCATGACTTTTGATGAAAAACGGACTTTTGGGTTTTTCATGTTATGGATCAGTTGGGCTTAGTTAAAAGCGGTTAAAACCCTTTTCCCTGCTTGGATTTTTTAATACTTGGTTTATCGCTGCGCACCATTGGATAGTACGTCACCATACTTTTAAACCGGTTCCCACCATTTTTTTCAGCATGACTTTTGATGAAAAACGGACTTTTGGGTTTTTCATGTTATGGATCAGTTGGGCTTAGTTAAAAGCGGTTAAAACCCTTTTCCCGCTTGGATTTTTTTAATACTTGGTTTATTCGCTGCGCACCATTGGATAGTACGTCACCATACTTTCAAACCGGTTCCCACCATTTTTTTCAGCATGACTTTTGATGAAAAACGGACTTTTGGGTTTTTCATGTTATGGATCAGTTGGGCTTAGTTAAAAGCGGTTAAAACCCTTTTCCCCGCTTGGATTTTTTTAATACTTGGTTTATTTCGCTGCGCACCATTGGATAGTACGTCACCATACTTTCAAACCGGTTCCCACCATTTTTTTCAGCATGACTTTTGATGAAAAACGGACTTTTGGGTTTTTCATGTTATGGATCAGTTGGCTTAGTTAAAAGCGGTTAAAACCCTTTTCCCCGCTTGGATTTTTTTAATACTTGGTTTATTCGCTGCGCACCATTGGATAGTACGTCACCATACTTTCAAACCGGTTCCCACCATTTTTTTCAGCATGACTTTTGATGAAAAACGGACTTTTGGGTTTTTCATGTTATGGATCAGTGGGATTAGTTAAAAGCGGTTAAAACCCTTTTCTCCGCTTGTATTTTTTTAATACTTGGTTTATTCGCTGCGCACCATTGGATAGTACGTCACCATACTTTTAAACCGGTTCCCACCATTTTTTTCAGCATGACTTTTGATGAAAAACGGACTTTTGGGTTTTTCATGTTATGGATCAGTTGGGCTTAGTTAAAAGCGGTTAAAACCCTTTCCCCGCTTGGATTTTTTAATACTTGCTTTATTCGCTGCGCACCATTGGATAGTACGTCACCATACTTTCAAACCGGTTCCCACCATTTTTTTCAGCATGACTTTTGATGAAAAACAGACTTTTGGGGTTTTTCATGTTATGGATCAGTTGGGCTTAGTTAAAAGCGGTTAAAACCCTTTTCCCCGCTTGGATTTTTTTAATACTTGGTTTATTCGCTGCGCACCATTGGATAGTACGTCACCATACTTTCAAAACCATTTTTTTCAGCATGACTTTTGATGAAAAACGGACTTTTGGGTTTTTCATGTTATGGATCAGTTGGGCTTAGTTAAAAGCGGTTAAAACCCTTTTCCCCGTTTGGATTTTTTTAATACTTGGTTTATTCGCTGCGCACCATTGGATAGTACGTCACCATACTTTCTAACCGGTTCCCACCATTTTTTTCAGCATGACTTTTGATGAAAAACGGACTTTTGGGTTTTTCATGTTATGGATCAGTTGGGCTTAGTTAAAAGCGGTTAAAACCCTTTTCTCCGCTTGGATTTTTTTAATACTTGGTTTATTCGCTGCGCACCATTGGATAGTACGTCACCATACTTTCAAACCGGTTCCCACCATTTTTTTCAGCATGACTTTTGATGAAAAACGGACTTTTGGGTTTTTCATGTTATGGATCAGTTGGGCTTAGTTAAAAGCGGTTAAAACCCTTTTCCCCGCTTGGATTTTTTGAAAACTTGGTTTAATCGCTGCGCACCATTGGATAGTACGTCACCATACTTTTAAACCGGTTCCCACCATTTTTTTCAGCATGACTTTTGATGAAAAACGGACTTTTGGGTTTTTCATGTTATGGATCAGTTGGGCTTAGTTAAAAGCGGTTAAAACCCTTTTCTCCGCTTGGATTTTTTAAATACTTGGTTTATTCGCTGCGCACCATTGGATAGTACGTCACCATACTTTCAAACCGGTTCCCACCATTTTTTTCAGCATGACTTTTGATGAAAAACGGACTTTTGGGTTTTTCATGTTATGGATCAGTTGGGCTTAGTTAAAAGCGGTTAAAACCCTTTTCCCCGCTTGGATTTTTTTAATACTTGGTTTATTCGCTGCGCACCATTGGATAGTACGTCACCATACTTTTAAACCGGTTCCCACCATTTTTTTCAGCATGACTTTTGATGAAAAACGGACTTTTGGGTTTTTCATGTTATGGATCAGTTGGGCTTAGTTAAAAGCGGTTAAAACCCTTTTCCCCGCTTGGATTTTTTTAATACTTGGTTTATTCGCTGCGCACCATTGGATAGTACGTCACCATACTTTCAAACCGGTTCCCACCATTTTTTTCAGCATGACGTTTGATGAAAAACGGACTTTTGTGTTTTTCATGTTATGGATCAGTTGGGCTTAGTTAAAAGCGGTTAAAACCCTTTTCCCCGCTTGGATTTTTTGAATACTTGGTTTATTCGCTGCGCACCATTGGATAGTACGTCACCATACTTTTAAACCGGTTCCCACCATTTTTTTCAGCATGACTTTTGATGAAAAACGGACTTTTGGGTTTTTCATGTTATGGATCAGTTGGACTTAGTTAAAAGCGGTTAAAACCCTTTTCCCCGCTTGGATTTTTTTAATACTTGGTTTATTCGCTGCGCACCATTGGATAGTACGTCACCATACTTTCAAACCGGTTTCCACCATTTTTTTCAGCATGACTTTTGATGAAAAACGGACTTTTGGGTTTTTCATGTTATGGATCAGTTGGGCTTAGTTAAAAGCGGTTAAAACCCTTTTCCCTGCTTGGATTTTTTTAATACTTGGTTTATTCGCTGCGCACCATTGGATAGTACGTCACCATACTTTTAAACCGGTTCCCACCATTTTTTTCAGCATGACTTTTGATGAAAAACGGACTTTTGGGTTTTTCATGTTATGGATCAGTTGGGCTTAGTTAAAAGCGGTTAAAACCCTTTTCCCCGCTTGGATTTTTTTAATACTTGGTTTATTCGCTGCGCACCATTGGATAGTACGTCACCATACTTTCAAACCGGTTCCCACCATTTTTTTCAGCATGACTTTTGATGAAAAACGGACTTTTGGGTTTTTCATGTTATGGATCAGTTGGGCTTAGTTAAAAGCGGTTAAAACCCTTTTCCCCGCTTGGATTTTTTTAATACTTGGTTTATTCGCTGCGCACCATTGGATAGTACGTCACCATACTTTCAAACCGGTTCCCACCATTTTTTTCAGCATGACTTTTGATGAAAAACGGACTTTTGGGTTATTCATGTTATGGATCAGTTGGGCTTAGTTAAAAGCGGTTAAAACCCTTTTCCCCGCTTGGATTTTTTTAATACTTGGTTTATTCGCTGCGCACCATTGGATAGTACGTCACCATACTTTCAAACCGGTTCCCACCATTTTTTTCAGCATGACTTTTGATGAAAAACGGACTTTTGGGTTTTTCATGTTATGGATCAGTTGGGATTAGTTAAAAGCGGTTAAAACCCTTTTCTCCGCTTGTATTTTTTTAATACTTGGTTTATTCGCTGCGCACCATTGGATAGTACGTCACCATACTTTTAAACCGGTTCCCACCACTTTTTTCAGCATGACTTTTGATGAAAAACGGACTTTTGGGTTTTTCATGTTATGGATCAGTTGGGCTTAGTTAAAAGCGGTTAAAACCCTTTTCCCCGCTTGGATTTTTTTAATACTTGGTTTATTCGCTGCGCACCATTGGATAGTACGTCACCATACTTTTAAACCGCTTCCCACCATTTTTTTCAGCATGACTTTTGATGAAAAACGGACTTTTGGGTTTTTCATGTTATGGATCAGTTGGGCTTAGTTAAAAGCGGTTGAAACCCTTTTCCCCTCTTGGATTTTTTTAATACTTGGTTTATTCGCTGCGCACCATTGGATAGTACGTCACCATACTTTGAAACCGGTTTCCACCATTTTTTTCAGCATGACTTTTGATGAAAAACGGACTTTTGGGTTTTTCATGTTATGGATCAGTTGGGCTTAGTTAAAAGCGGTTAAAACCCTTTTCCCCGCTTGGATTTTTTTAATACTTGGTTTATTCGCTGCGCATCATTGGATAGTACGTCACCATACTTTTAAACCGGTTCCCACCATTTTTTTCAGCATGACTTTTGATGAAAAACGGACTTTTGGGTTTTTCATGTTATGGATCAGTTGGGGTTAGTTAAAAGCGGTTAAAACCCTTTTCCCGGCTTGGATTTTTTTAATACTTGGTTTATTCGCTGCGCACCATTGGATAGTACGTCACCATACTTTCAAACCGGTTCCCACCATTTTTTTCAGCATCACTTTTGATGAAAAACGGACTTTTGGGTTTTTCATGTTATGGATCAGTTTGGCTTAGTTAAAAGCGGTTAAAACCCTTTTCCCCGCTTGGATTTTTTTAATACTTGGTTTATTCGCTGCGCACCATTGGATAGTACGTCACCATACTTTCAAACCGGTTCCCACCATTTTTTTCAGCATCACTTTTGATGAAAAACGGACTTTTGGGTTTTTCATGTTATGGATCAGTTGGGCTTAGTTAAAAGCGGTTAAAACCGTTTTCCCCGCTTGGATTTTTTTAATACTTGGTTTATTCGCTGCGCACCATTGGATAGTACGTCACCATACTTTTAAACCGGTTCCCACCATTTTTTTCAGCATGACTTTTGATGAAAAACGGACTTTTGGGTTTTTCATGTTATGGATCAGTTGGGCTTAGTTAAAAGCGGTTAAAACCCTTTTCCCCGTTTGGATTTTTTTAATACTTGGTTTATTCGCTGCGCACCATTGGATTGTACGTCACCATACTTTTAAACCGGTTCCCACCATTTTTTTCAGCATGATTTTTGATGAAAAACGGACTTTTGGGTTTTTCATGTTATGGATCAGTTGGGCTTAGTTAAAAGCGGTTAAAACCCTTTTCCCCGCTTGGATTTTTTTAATACTTGGTTTATTCGCTGCGCACCATTAGATTGTACGTCACCATACTTTTAAACCGGTTCCCACCATTTTTTTCAGCATGACTTTTGATGAAAAACGGACTTTTGGGTTTCTCATGTTATGGATCAGTTGGGCTTAGTTAAAAGCGGTTAAAACCCTTTTCCCCGCTTGGATTTTTTGAATACTTGGTTTATTCGCTGCGCACCATTGGATAGTACGTCACCATACTTTTAAACCGGTTCCCACCATTTTTTTCAGCATGACTTTTGATGAAAAACGGACTTTTGGGTTTTTCATGTTATGGATCAGTTGTGCTTAGTTAAAAGCGGTTAAAACCCTTTTTCCCGGTTGGATTTTTTTAATACTTGGTTTATTCGCTGCGCACCATTGGATAGTACGTCACCATACTTTCAAACCGGTTTCCACCATTTTTTTCAACATGACTTTTGATGAAAAACGGACTTTTGGGTTTTTCATGTTATGGATCAGTTGGGCTTAGTTAAAAGCGGTTAAAACCCTTTTCCCCGCTTGGATTTTTTTAATACTTGGTTTATTCGCTGCGCACCATTGGATAGTACGTCACCATACTTTTAAACCGGTTCCCACCATTTTTTTCAGCATGACTTTTGATGAAAAACGGACTTTTGGGTTTTTCATGTTATGGATCAGTTGGGCTTAGTTAAAAGCGGTTAAAACCCTTTTCCCCGCTTGGATTTTTTTAATACTTGGTTTATTCGCTGCGCACTATTGGATAGTACGTCACCATACTTTTAAACCGGTTCCCACCATTTTTTTCAGCATGACTTTTGATGAAAAACGGACTTTTTTGTTTTTCATGTTATGGATCAGTTGGGCTTAGTTAAAAGCGGTTAAAACCCTTTTCCCTCTTGGATTTTTTTAATACTTGGTTTATTCGCTGCGCACCATTGGATAGTACGTCACCATACTTTGAAACCGGTTTCCACCATTTTTTTCAGCATGACTTTTGATGAAAAACGGACTTTTGGGTTTTTCATGTTATGGATCAGTTGGGCTTAGTTAAAAGCGGTTAAAACCGTTTTCCCCGCTTGGATTTTTTTAATACTTGGTTTATTCGCTGCGCACCATTGGATAGTACGTCACCATACTTTTAAACCGGTTCCCACCATTTTTTTCAGCATGACTTTTGATGAAAAACGGACTTTTGGGTTTTTCATGTTATGGATCAGTTGGGCTTAGTTAAAAGCGGTTAAAACCCTTTTCCCCGCTCGGATTTTTGTTATACTTGGTTTTTTCGCTGCGCATCATTGGATAGTACGTCACCATACTTTTAAACCGGTTCCCACCATTTTTTTCAGCATGACTTTTGATGAAAAACGGACTTTTGGGTTTTTCATGTTATGGATCAGTTGGGCTTAGTTAAAAGCGGTTAAAACCCTTTTCCCCGCTTGGATTTTTTTAATACTTGGTTTATTCGCTGCGCACCATTGGATAGTACGTCACCATACTTTCAAACCGGTTTCCACCATTTTTTTCAGCATGACTTTTGATGAAAAACGGACTTTTGGGTTTTTCATGTTATGGATCAGTTGGGCTTAGTTAAAAGCGGTTAAAACCCTTTTCCCCGCTTGGATTTTTTTAATACTTGGTTTATTCGCTGCGCACCATTGGATAGTACGTCACCATACTTCTAAACCGGTTCCCACCATTTTTTTCAGCATGACGTTTGATGAAAAACGGACTTTTGGGTTTTTCATGTTATGGATCAGTTGGGCTTAGTTAAAAGCGGTTAAAACCCTTTTCCCCGCTTTATATTTTTTTAATACTTGGTTTATTCGCTGCGCACCATTGGATAGTACGTTACCATACTTTCAAACCGGTTTCCACCATTTTTTTCAGCATGACTTTTGATGAAAAACGGACTTTTGGGTTTTTCATGTTATGGATCAGTTGGGCTTAGTTAAAAGCGGTTAAAACCCTTTTCTCCGCTTGGATTTTTTTAATACTTGGTTTATTCGCTGCGCACCATTGGATAGTACGTCACCATACTTTCAAACCGGTTCCCACCATTTTTTTCAGCATGACTTTTGATGAAAAACGGACTTTTGGGTTTTTCATGTTATGGATCAGTTGGGATTAGTTAAAAGCGGTCAAAACCCTTTTCCCCGCTTGGATTTTTTTAATACTTGGTTTATTCGCTGCGCACCATTGGATAGTACGTCACCATACTTTCAAACCGGTTCCCACCATTTTTTTCAGCATGACTTTTGATGAAAAACGGACTTTTGGGTTTTTCATGTTATGGATCAGTTGGGCTTAGTTAAAAGCGGTTAAAACCCTTTTCCCCGCTTCGATTTTTTTAATACTTGGTTTATTCGCTGCGCACCATTGGATAGTACGTCACCATACTTTCAAACCGGTTCCCACCATTTTTTTCAGCATGACTTTTGATGAAAAACGGACTTTTGGGTTTTTCATGTTATGGATCAGTTGGGCTTAGTTAAAAGCGGTTAAAACCCTTTTCCCCGCTTGGATTTTTTTAATACTTGGTTTATTCGCTGCGCACCATTGGATAGTACGTCACCATACTTTTAAACCGGTTCCCACCATTTTTTTCAGCATGACTTTTGATGAAAAACGGACTTTTGGGTTTTTCATGTTATGGATCAGTTGGGCTTAGTTAAAAGCGGTTAAAACCCTTTTCCAAACTTGGATTTTTTTAATACTTGGTTTATTCGCTGCGCACCATTGGATAGTACGTCACCATACTTTCAAACCGGTTCCCACCATTTTTTTCAGCATGACGTTTGATGAAAAACGGACTTTTGCGTTTTTCATGTTATGGATCAGTTGGGCTTCGTTAAAAGCGGTTAAAACCCTTTTCCCCGTTTGGATTTTTTTAATACTTGGTTTATTCGCTGCGCACCATTGGATAGTACGTCACCATACTTTTAAACCGGTTCCCACCATTTTTTTCAGCATGACTTTTGATGAAAAACGGACTTTTGGGTTTTTCATGTTATGGATCAGTTGGGCTTAGTTAAAAGCGGTTAAAACCCTTTTCCCCTCTTGGATTTTTTTAATACTTGGTTTATTCGCTGCGCACCATTGGATAGTACGTCACCATACTTTGAAACCGGTTTCCACCATTTTTTTCAGCATGACTTTTGATGAAAAACGGACTTTTGGGTTTTTCATGTTATGGATCAGTTGGGCTTAGTTAAAAGCGGTTAAAACCGTTTTCCCCGCTTGGATTTTTTTAATACTTGGTTTATTCGCTGCGCACCATTGGATAGTACGTCACCATACTTTTAAACCGGTTCCCACCATTTTTTTCAGCATGACTTTTGATGAAAAACGGACTTTTGGGTTTTTCATGTTATGGATCAGTTGGGCTTAGTTAAAAGCGGTTAAAACCCTTTTCCCCGCTCGGATTTTTGTTATACTTGGTTTTTTCGCTGCGCATCATTGGATAGTACGTCACCATACTTTTAAACCGGTTCCCACCATTTTTTTCAGCATGACTTTTGATGAAAAACGGACTTTTGGGTTTTTCATGTTATGGATCAGTTGGGCTTAGTTAAAAGCGGTTAAAACCCTTTTCCCCGCTTGGATTTTTTTAATACTTGGTTTATTCGCTGCGCACCATTGGATAGTACGTCACCATACTTTCAAACCGGTTTCCACCATTTTTTTCAGCATGACTTTTGATGAAAAACGGACTTTTGGGTTTTTCATGTTATGGATCAGTTGGGCTTAGTTAAAAGCGGTTAAAACCCTTTTCCCCGCTTGGATTTTTTTAATACTTGGTTTATTCGCTGCGCACCATTGGATAGTACGTCACCATACTTCTAAACCGGTTCCCACCATTTTTTTCAGCATGACGTTTGATGAAAAACGGACTTTTGGGTTTTTCATGTTATGGATCAGTTGGGCTTAGTTAAAAGCGGTTAAAACCCTTTTCCCCGCTTGGATTTTTTTAATACTTGGTTTATTCGCTGCGCACCATTGGATAGTACGTTACCATACTTTCAAACCGGTTTCCACCATTTTTTTCAGCATGACTTTTGATGAAAAACGGACTTTTGGGTATTTCATGTTATGGATCAGTTGGGCTTAGTTAAAAGCGGTTAAAACCCTTTTCTCCGCTTGGATTTTTTTAATACTTGGTTTATTCGCTGCGCACCATTGGATAGTACGTCACCATACTTTCAAACCGGTTCCCACCATTTTTTTCAGCATGACTTTTGATGAAAAACGGACTTTTGGGTTTTTCATGTTATGGATCAGTTGGGATTAGTTAAAAGCGGTCAAAACCCTTTTCCCCGCTTGGATTTTTTTAATACTTGGTTTATTCGCTGCGCACCATTGGATAGTACGTCACCATACTTTCAAACCGGTTCCAACCATTTTTTTCAGCATGACTTTTGATGAAAAACGGACTTTTGGGTTTTTCATGTTATAATCAGTTGGGCTTAGTTAAAAGCGGTTAAAACCCTTTTCCCCGCTTCGATTTTTTTAATACTTGGTTTATTCGCTGCGCACCATTGGATAGTACGTCACCATACTTTCAAACCGGTTCCCACCATTTTTTTCAGCATGACTTTTGATGAAAAACGGACTTTTGGGTTTTTCATGTTATGGATCAGTTGGGCTTAGTTAAAAGCGGTTAAAACCCTTTTCCCCGCTTGGATTTTTTTAATACTTGGTTTATTCGCTGCGCACCATTGGATAGTACGTCACCATACTTTTAAACCGGTTCCCACCATTTTTTTCAGCATGACTTTTGATGAAAAACGGACTTTTGGGTTTTTCATGTTATGGATCAGTTGGGCTTAGTTAAAAGCGGTTAAAACCCTTTTCCCCGCTTGGATTTTTTTAATACTTGGTTTATTCGCTGCGCACCATTGGATAGTACGTCACCATACTTTCAAACCGGTTCCCACCATTTTTTTCAGCATGACGTTTGATGAAAAACGGACTTTTGCGTTTTTCATGTTATGGATCAGTTGGGCTTAGTTAAAAGCGGTTAAAACCCTTTTAACCGTTTGGATTTTTTTAATACTTGGTTTATTCGCTGCGCACCATTGGATAGTACGTCACCATACTTTCAAACCGGTTCCCACCATTTTTTTCAGCATGACTTTTGATGAAAAACGGACTTTTGGCTTTTTCACCGTTATGGATCAGTTGGGCTTAGTTAAAAGCGGTTAAAACCCTTTTCCCCGCTTGGATTTTTTTAATACTTGGTTTATTCGCTGCGCACCATTGGATAGTACGTCACCATACTTTTAAACCGGTTCCCACCATTTTTTTCAGCATGACGTTTGATGAAAAACGGACTTTTGGGTTTTTCATGTTATGGATCAGTTGGGCATAGTTAAAAGCGGTTAAAACCCTTTTCCCCGCTTTGATTTTTTTTAATACTTTGTTTATTCGCTGCGCACCATTGGATAGTACGTCACCATACTTTCAAACCGGTTCCCACCATTTTTTTCAGCATGACTTTTGATGAAAAACGGACTTTTGGGTTTTTCATGTTATGGATCAGTTGGGCTTAGTTAAAAGCGGTTAAAACCGTTTTCCCCGTTTGGATTTTTTTAATACTTGGTTTATTCGCTGCGCACCATTGGATAGTACGTCACCATACTTTTGAACCGGTTCCCACCATTTTTTTCAGCATGACTTTTGATGAAAAACGGACTTTTGGGTTTTTCATGTTATGGATCAGTTGGGCTTAGTTAAAAGCGGTTAAAACCCTTTTCCCCGCTTGGATTTTTTTAATACTTGGTTTATTCGCTGCGCACCATTGGATAGTACGTCACCATACTTTCAAACCGGTTCCCACCATTTTTTTTAGCATGACTTTTGATGAAAAACGGACTTTTGGGTTTTCATGTTATGGATCAGTTGGGCTTAGTTAAAAGCGGTTAAAACCCTTTTCCCCGCTTGGATTTTGTTTAATACTTGGTTTATTCGCTGCGCACCATTGGATAGTACGTCACCATACTTTCAAACCGGTTCCCACCATTTTTTTCAGCATGACTTTTGATGAAAAACGGACTTTTGGGTTTTTCATGTTATGGATCAGTTGGGCTTAGTTAAAAGCGGTTAAAACCCTTTTCCCCGCTTCGATTTTTTTAATACTTGGTTTATTCGCTGCGCACCATTGGATAGTACGTCACCATACTTTCAAACCGGTTCCCACCATTTTTTTCAGCATGACTTTTGATGAAAAACGGACTTTTGGGTTTTTCATGTTATGGATCAGTTGGGCTTAGTTAAAAGCGGTTAAAACCCTTTTCCCCGCTTGGATTTTTTTAATACTTGGTTTATTCGCTGCGCACCATTGGATAGTACGTCACCATACTTTTAAACCGGTTCCCACCATTTTTTTCAGCATGACTTTTGATGAAAAACGGACTTTTGGGTTTTTCATGTTATGGATCAGTTGGGCTTAGTTAAAAGCGGTTAAAACCCTTTTCCCCGCTTGGATTTTTTTAATACTTGGTTTATTCGCTGCGCACCATTGGATAGTACGTCACCATACTTTCAAACCGGTTCCCACCATTTTTTTCAGCATGACGTTTGATGAAAAACGGACTTTTGCGTTTTTCATGTTATGGATCAGTTGGGCTTAGTTAAAAGCGGTTAAAACCCTTTTCCCCGTTTGGATTTTTTTAATACTTGGTTTATTCGCTGCGCACCATTGGATAGTACGTCACCATACTTTCAAACCGGTTCCCACCATTTTTTTCAGCATGACTTTTGATGAAAAACGGACTTTTGGCTTTTTCATCGTTATGGATCAGTTGGGCTTAGTTAAAAGCGGTTAAAACCCTTTTCCCCGCTTGGATTTTTTTAATACTTGGTTTATTCGCTGCGCACCATTGGATAGTACGTCACCATACTTTTAAACCGGTTCCCACCATTTTTTTCAGCATGACGTTTGATGAAAAACGGACTTTTGGGTTTTTCATGTTATGGATCAGTTGGGCATAGTTAAAAGCGGTTAAAACCCTTTTCCCCGCTTTGATTTTTTTTAATACTTTGTTTATTCGCTGCGCACCATTGGATAGTACGTCACCATACTTTCAAACCGGTTCCCACCATTTTTTTCAGCATGACTTTTGATGAAAAACGGACTTTTGGGTTTTTCATGTTATGGATCAGTTGGGCTTAGTTAAAAGCGGTTAAAACCGTTTTCCCCCGCTTGGATTTTTTTAATACTTGGTTTATTCGCTGCGCACCATTGGATAGTACGTCACCATACTTTTGAACCGGTTCCCACCATTTTTTTCAGCATGACTTTTGATGAAAAACGGACTTTTGGGTTTTTCATGTTATGGATCAGTTGGGCTTAGTTAAAAGCGGTTAAAACCCTTTTCCCCGCTTGGATTTTTTTAATACTTGGTTTATTCGCTGCTCTCCATTGGATAGTACGTCACCATACTTTCAAACCGGTTCCCACCATTTTTTTTAGCATGACTTTTGATGAAAAACGGACTTTTGGGTTTTCATGTTATGGATCAGTTGGGCTTAGTTAAAAGCGGTTAAAACCCTTTTCCCCGCTCGGATTTTTGTTATACTTGGTTTTTTCGCTGCGCATCATTGGATAGTACGTCACCATACTTTTAAACCGGTTCCCACCATTTTTTTCAGCATGACTTTTGATGAAAAACGGACTTTTGGGTTTTTCATGTTATGGATCAGTTGGGCTTAGTTAAAAGCGGTTAAAACCCTTTTCCCCGCTTGGATTTTTTTAATACTTGGTTTATTCGCTGCGCACCATTGGATAGTACGTCACCATACTTTCAAACCGGTTTCCACCATTTTTTTCAGCATGACTTTTGATGAAAAACGGACTTTTGGGTTTTTCATGTTATGGATCAGTTGGGCTTAGTTAAAAGCGGTTAAAACCCTTTTCCCCGCTTGGATTTTTTTAATACTTGGTTTATTCGCTGCGCACCATTGGATAGTACGTCACCATACTTCTAAACCGGTTCCCACCATTTTTTTCAGCATGACGTTTGATGAAAAACGGACTTTTGGGTTTTTCATGTTATGGATCAGTTGGGCTTAGTTAAAAGCGGTTAAAACCCTTTTCCCCGCTTGGATTTTTTTAATACTTGGTTTATTCGCTGCGCACCATTGGATAGTACGTTACCATACTTTCAAACCGGTTTTCACCATTTTTTTCAGCATGACTTTTGATGAAAAACGGACTTTTGGGTTTTTCATGTTATGGATCAGTTGGGCTTAGTTAAAAGCGGTTAAAACCCTTTTCTCCGCTTGGATTTTTTTAATACTTGGTTTATTCGCTGCGCACCATTGGATAGTACGTCACCATACTTTCAAACCGGTTCCCACCATTTTTTTCAGCATGACTTTTGATGAAAAACGGACTTTTGGGTTTTTCATGTTATGGATCAGTTGGGATTAGTTAAAAGCGGTCAAAACCCTTTTCCCCGCTTGGATTTTTTTAATACTTGGTTTATTCGCTGCGCACCATTGGATAGTACGTCACCATACTTTCAAACCGGTTCCCACCATTTTTTTCAGCATGACTTTTGATGAAAAACGGACTTTTGGGTTTTTCATGTTATGGATCAGTTGGGCTTAGTTAAAAGCGGTTAAAACCCTTTTCCCCGCTTCGATTTTTTTAATACTTGGTTTATTCGCTGCGCACCATTGGATAGTACGTCACCATACTTTCAAACCGGTTCCCACCATTTTTTTCAGCATGACTTTTGATGAAAAACGGACTTTTGGGTTTTTCATGTTATGGATCAGTTGGGCTTAGTTAAAAGCGGTTAAAACCCTTTTCCCCGCTTGGATTCTTTTAATACTTGGTTTATTCGCTGCGCACCATTGGATAGTACGTCACCATACTTTTAAACCGGTTCCCACCATTTTTTTCAGCATGACTTTTGATGAAAAACGGACTTTTGGGTTTTTCATGTTATGGATCAGTTGGGCTTAGTTAAAAGCGGTTAAAACCCTTTTCCCCGCTTGGATTTTTTTAATACTTGGTTTATTCGCTGCGCACCATTGGATAGTACGTCACCATACTTTCAAACCGGTTCCCACCATTTTTTTCAGCATGACGTTTGATGAAAAACGGACTTTTGCGTTTTTCATGTTATGGATCAGTTGGGCTTAGTTAAAAGCGGTTAAAACCCTTTTCCCCGTTTGGATTTTTTTAATACTTGGTTTATTCGCTGCGCACCATTGGATAGTACGTCACCATACTTTCAAACCGGTTCCCACCATTTTTTTCAGCATGACTTTTGATGAAAAACGGACTTTTGGCTTTTTCACCGTTATGGATCAGTTGGGCTTAGTTAAAAGCGGTTAAAACCCTTTTCCCCGCTTGGATTTTTTTAATACTTGGTTTATTCGCTGCGCACCATTGGATAGTACGTCACCATACTTTTAAACCGGTTCCCACCATTTTTTTCAGCATGACGTTTGATGAAAAACGGACTTTTGGGTTTTTCATGTTATGGATCAGTTGGGCATAGTTAAAAGCGGTTAAAACCCTTTTCCCCGCTTTGATTTTTTTTAATACTTTGTTTATTCGCTGCGCACCATTGGATAGTACGTCACCATACTTTCAAACCGGTTCCCACCATTTTTTTCAGCATGACTTTTGATGAAAAACGGACTTTTGGGTTTTTCATGTTATGGATCAGTTGGGCTTAGTTAAAAGCGGTTAAAACCGTTTTCCCCGTTTGGATTTTTTTAATACTTGGTTTATTCGCTGCGCACCATTGGATAGTACGTCACCATACTTTTGAACCGGTTCCCACCATTTTTTTCAGCATGACTTTTGATGAAAAACGGACTTTTGGGTTTTTCATGTTATGGATCAGTTGGGCTTAGTTAAAAGCGGTTAAAACCCTTTTCCCCGCTTGGATTTTTTTAATACTTGGTTTATTCGCTGCGCACCATTGGATAGTACGTCACCATACTTTCAAACCGGTTCCCACCATTTTTTTTAGCATGACTTTTGATGAAAAACGGACTTTTGGGTTTTCATGTTATGGATCAGTTGGGCTTAGTTAAAAGCGGTTAAAACCCTTTTCCCCGCTTGGATTTTGTTTAATACTTGGTTTATTCGCTGCGCACCATTGGATAGTACGTCACCATACTTTCAAACCGGTTCCCACCATTTTTTTCAGCATGACTTTTGATGAAAAACGGACTTTTGGGTTTTTCATGTTATGGATCAGTTGGGCTTAGTTAAAAGCGGTTAAAACCCTTTTCCCCGCTTCGATTTTTTTAATACTTGGTTTATTCGCTGCGCACCATTGGATAGTACGTCACCATACTTTCAAACCGGTTCCCACCATTTTTTTCAGCATGACTTTTGATGAAAAACGGACTTTTGGGTTTTTCATGTTATGGATCAGTTGGGCTTAGTTAAAAGCGGTTAAAACCCTTTTCCCCGCTTGGATTTTTTTAATACTTGGTTTATTCGCTGCGCACCATTGGATAGTACGTCACCATACTTTTAAACCGGTTCCCACCATTTTTTTCAGCATGACTTTTGATGAAAAACGGACTTTTGGGTTTTTCATGTTATGGATCAGTTGGGCTTAGTTAAAAGCGGTTAAAACCCTTTTCCCCGCTTGGATTTTTTTAATACTTGGTTTATTCGCTGCGCACCATTGGATAGTACGTCACCATACTTTCAAACCGGTTCCCACCATTTTTTTCAGCATGACGTTTGATGAAAAACGGACTTTTGCGTTTTTCATGTTATGGATCAGTTGGGCTTAGTTAAAAGCGGTTAAAACCCTTTTCCCCGTTTGGATTTTTTTAATACTTGGTTTATTCGCTGCGCACCATTGGATAGTACGTCACCATACTTTCAAACCGGTTCCCACCATTTTTTTCAGCATGACTTTTGATGAAAAACGGACTTTTGGCTTTTTCATCGTTATGGATCAGTTGGGCTTAGTTAAAAGCGGTTAAAACCCTTTTCCCCGCTTGGATTTTTTTAATACTTGGTTTATTCGCTGCGCACCATTGGATAGTACGTCACCATACTTTTAAACCGGTTCCCACCATTTTTTTCAGCATGACGTTTGATGAAAAACGGACTTTTGGGTTATTCATGTTATGGATCAGTTGGGCATAGTTAAAAGCGGTTAAAACCCTTTTCCCCGCTTTGATTTTTTTTAATACTTTGTTTATTCGCTGCGCACCATTGGATAGTACGTCACCATACTTTCAAACCGGTTCCCACCATTTTTTTCAGCATGACTTTTGATGAAAAACGGACTTTTGGGTTTTTCATGTTATGGATCAGTTGGGCTTAGTTAAAAGCGGTTAAAACCGTTTTCCCCGCTTGGATTTTTTTAATACTTGGTTTATTCGCTGCGCACCATTGGATAGTACGTCACCATACTTTTGAACCGGTTCCCACCATTTTTTTCAGCATGACTTTTGATGAAAAACGGACTTTTGGGTTTTTCATGTTATGGATCAGTTGGGCTTAGTTAAAAGCGGTTAAAACCCTTTTCCCCGCTTGGATTTTTTTAATACTTGGTTTATTCGCTGCGCACCATTGGATAGTACGTCACCATACTTTCAAACCGGTTCCCACCATTTTTTTTAGCATGACTTTTGATGAAAAACGGACTTTTGGGTTTTCATGTTATGGATCAGTTGGGCTTAGTTAAAAGCGGTTAAAACCCTTTTCCCCGCTTGGATTTTTTTAATACTTGGTTTATTCGCTGCGCACCATTGGATAGTACGTCACCATACTTTCAAACCGGTTCCCACCATTTTTTTCAGCATGACTTTTGATGAAAAACGGACTTTTGGGTTTTTCATGTTATGGATCAGTTGGGCTTAGTTAAAAGCGGTTAAAACCCTTTTCCCCGTTTGGATTTTTTTAATACTTGGTTTATTCGCTGCGCACCATTGGATAGTACGTCACCATACATTTAAACCGGTTCCCACCATTTTTTTCAGCATGACTTTTGATGAAAAACGGACTTTTGGGTTTTTCATGTGATGGATCAGTTGGGCTTAGTTAAAAGCGGTTAAAACCCTTTTCCCCTCTTGGATTCTTTTAATACTTGGTTTATTCGCTGCGCACCATTGGATAGTACGTCACCATACTTTTAAACCGGTTCCCACCTTTTTTTCAGCATGACTTTTGATGAAAAAAGGACTTTTGGGTTTTTCATGTTATGGATCAGTTGGGCTAAGTTAAAAGCGGTTAAAACCCTTTTCCCCGCTTGGATTTTTTGAATACTTGGTTTATTCGCTGCGCACCATTGGATAGTACGTCACCATACTTTCAAACCGGTTCCCACCATTTTTTTCAGCATGACTTTTGATGAAAAACGGACTTTTGGGTTTTTCATGTTATGGATCAGTTTTGCTTAGTTAAAAGCGGTTAAAACCCTTTTCCCCGCTTGGATTTTTTTAATACTTGGTTTATTCGCTGCGCACCATTGGATAGTACGTCACCATACTTTCAAACCGGTTCCCACCATTTTTTTCAGCATGACTTTTGATGAAAAACGGACTTTTGGGTTTTTCATGTTATGGATCAGTTGGGCTTAGTTAAAAGCGGTTAAAACCCTTTTCCCCGCTTGGATTTTGTTTAATACTTGGTTTATTCGCTGCGCACCATTGGATAGTACGTCACCATACTTTCAAACCGGTTCCCACCATTTTTTTCAGCATGACTTTTGATGAAAAACGGACTTTTGGGTTTTTCATGTTATGGATCAGTTGGGCTTAGTTAAAAGCGGTTAAAACCCTTTTCCCCGCTTCGATTTTTTTAATACTTGGTTTATTCGCTGCGCACCATTGGATAGTACGTCACCATACTTTCAAACCGGTTCCCACCATTTTTTTCAGCATGACTTTTGATGAAAAACGGACTTTTGGGTTTTTCATGTTATGGATCAGTTGGGCTTAGTTAAAAGCGGTTAAATCCCTTTTCCCCGCTTCGATTTTTTTAATACTTGGTTTATTCGCTGCGCACCATTGGATAGTACGTCACCATACTTTCAAACCGGTTCCCACCATTTTTTTCAGCATGACTTTTGATGAAAAACGGACTTTTGGGTTTTTCATGTTATGGATCAGTTGGGCTTAGTTAAAAGCGGTTAAAACCCTTTTCCCCGCTTGGATTTTTTTAATACTTGGTTTATTCGCTGCGCACCATTGGATAGTACGTCACCATACTTTTAAACCGGTTCCCACCATTTTTTTCAGCATGACTTTTGATGAAAAACGGACTTTTGGGTTTTTCATGTTATGGATCAGTTGGGCTTAGTTAAAAGCGGTTAAAACCCTTTTCCCCGCTTGGATTTTTTTAATACTTGGTTTATTCGCTGCGCACCATTGGATAGTACGTCACCATACTTTCAAACCGGTTCCCACCATTTTTTTCAGCATGACTTTTGATGAAAAACGGACTTTTGGGTTTTTCATGTTATGGATCAGTTGGGCTTAGTTAAAAGCGGTTAAAACCCTTTTCCCCGCTTGGATTTTTTTAATACTTGGTTTATTCGCTGCGCACCATTGGATAGTACGTCACCATACTTTCAAACCGGTTCCCACCATTTTTTTCAGCATGACTTTTGATGAAAAACGGACTTTTGGGTTTTTCATGTTATGGATCAGTTGGGCTTAGTTAAAAGCGGTTAAAACCCTTTTCCCCGTTTGGATTTTTTTAATACTTGGTTTATTCGCTGCGCACCATTGGATAGTACGTCACCATACTTTCAAACCGGTTCCCACCATTTTTTTCAGCATGACTTTTGATGAAAAACGGACTTTTGGGTTTTTCATGTTATGGATCAGTTGGGCTTAGTTAAAAGCGGTTAAAACCCTTTTCCCAGCTTGGATTTTTTTAATACTTGGTTTATTCGCTGCGCACCATTGGATAGAACGTCACCATACTTTTAAACCGGTTCCCACCATTTTTTTCAGCATGACTTTTGATGAAAAACGGACTTTTGGGTTTTTCATGTTATGGATCAGTTGGACTTAGTTAAAAGCGGTTAAAACTCTTTTCCCCGCTTGGATTTTTTTAATACTTGGTTTATTCGCTGCGCACCATTGGATAGTACGTCACCATACTTTCAAACCGGTTCCCACCATTTTTTTCAGCATGACTTTTGATGAAAAACGGACTTTTGGGTTTTTCATGTTATGGATCAGTTGGGCTTAGTTAAAAGCGGTTAAAACCCTTTTCCCCGCTTGGATTTTTTTAATACTTGGTTTATTCGCTGCGCACCATTGGATAGTACGTCACCATTCTTTTAAACCGGTTCCCACCATTTTTTTCAGCATGACTTTTGATGAAAAACGGACTTTTGGGTTTTTCATGTTATAGATCAGTTGGGCTTAGTTAAAAGCGGTTAAAACCCTTTTCCCCGCTTGGATTTTTTTAATACTTGGTTTATTCGCTGCGCACCATTGGATAGTATGTCACCATACTTTCAAACCGGTTCCCACCATTTTTTTCAGCATGACTTTTGATGAAAAACGGACTTTTGGGTTTTTCATGTTATGGATCAGTTGGGCTTAGTTAAAAGCGGTTAAAACCCTTTTCCCCGTTTGGATTTTTTTAATACTTGGTAAATTCGCTGCGCACCATTGGATAGTACGTCACCATACTTTTAAACCGGTTCCCACCTTTTTTTTCAGCATGACTTTTGATGAAAACGGACTTTTGGGTTTTTCATGTTATGGATCAGTTGGGCTTAGTTAAAAGCGGTTAAAACCCTTTTCCCCGTTTGGATTTTTTTAATACTTGGTTTATTCGCTGCGCACCATTGGATAGTACGTCACCATACTTTTGAACCGGTTCCCACTATTTTTTTCAGCATGACTTTTGATGAAAAACGGACTTTTGGGTTTTTCATGTTATGTATCAGTTCGGCTTAGTTAAAAGCGGTTAAAACCCTTTTCCCCGCTTGGATTTTTTTAATACTTGGTTTATTCGCTGCGCACCATTGGATAGTACGTCACCATACTTTCAAACCGGTTCCCACCATTTTTTTCAGCATGACTTTTGATGAAAAACGGACTTTTGGGTTTTTCATGTTATGGATCAGTTGGGCTTAGTTAAAAGCGGTTAAAACCCTTTTCCCCGCTTCGATTTTTTTAATACTTGGTTTATTCGCTGCGCACCATTGGATAGTACGTCACCATACTTTTAAACCGGTTCCCACCATTTTTTTCAGCATGACTTTTGATGAAAAACGGACTTTTGGGTTTTTCATGTTATGGATCAGTTGGGCTTAGTTAAAAGCGGTTAAAACCCTTTTCCCCGCTTGGATTTTTTTAATACTTGGTTTATTCGCTGCGCACCTTTGGATAGTACGTCACCATACTTTCAAACCGGTTCCCACCATTTTTTTCAGCATGACTTTTGATGAAAAACGGACTTTTGGGTTTTTCATGTTATGGATCAGTTGGGCTTAGTTAAAAGCGGTTAAAACCCTTTTCCCCGCTTGGATTTTTTTAATACTTGGTTTATTCGCTGCGCACCATTGGATAGTACGTCACCATACTTTTAAACCGGTTCCCACCATTTTTTTCAGCATGACTTTTGATGAAAAACGGACTTTTGGGTTTTTCATGTTATGGATCAGTTGGGCTTAGTTAAAAGCGGTTAAAACCCTTTTCCCCGCTTGGATTTTTTTAATACTTGGTTTATTCGCTGCGCACCATTGGATAGTACGTCACCATACTTTCAAACCGGTTTCCACCATTTTTTTCAGCATGACTTTTGATGAAAAACGGACTTTTGGGTTTTTCATGTTATGGATCAGTTGGGCTTAGTTAAAAGCGGTTAAAACCCTTTTCCCCGCTTGGATTTTTTTAATACTTGGTTTATTCGCTGCGCACCATTGGATAGTACGTCACCATACTTTTAAACCGGTTCCCACCATTTTTTTCAGGATGACTTTTGATGAAAAACGGACTTTTGGGCTTTTCATGTTATGGATCAGTTTGGCTTAGTTAAAAGCGGTTAAAACCCTTTTCCCCGCTTGGATTTTTTTAATACTTGGTTTATTCGCTGCGTACCATTGGATAGTACGTCACCATACTTTCAAACCGGTTTCCACCCTTTTTTTCAGCATGACTTTTGATGAAAAACGGACTTTTGGGTTTTTCATGTTATGGATCAGTTGGGCTTAGTTAAAAGCGGTTAAAACCCTTTTCCCCGCTTGGATTTTTTTAATACTTGGTTTATTCGCTGCGCACCATTAGATAGTACGTCACCATACTTTTAAACCGGTTCCCACCATTTTTTTCAGCATGACTTTTGATGAAAAACGGACTTTTGTTTTTTTCATGTTATGGATCAGTTGGGCTTAGTTAAAAGCGGTTAAAACCCTTTTCCCCGCTTGGATTTTTTTAATACTTGGTTTATTCGCTGCGCACCATTGGATAGTACGTCACCATACTTTTAAACCGGTTCCCACCATTTTTTTCAGCATGACTTTTGATGAAAAACGGACTTTTGGGTTTTTCATGTTATGGATCAGTTGGGCTTAGTTAAAAGCGGTTAAAACCCTTTTCCCCGCTTGGATTTTTTTAATACTTGGTTTATTCGCTGCGCACCATTTGATAGTACGTCACCATACTTTCAAACCGATTCCCACCATTTTTTTCAGCATGACTTTTGATGAAAAACGGACTTTTGGGTTTTTCATGTTATGGATCAGTTGGGCTTAGTTAAAAGCGGTTAAAACCCTTTTCCCCGCTTGAATTTTTTTAATACTTGGTTCATTCGCTGCGCACCATTGGATAGTACGTCACCATACTTTTAAACTGGTTCCCACCATTTTTTTCAGCATGACTTTTGATGAAAAACGGACTTTTGGGTTTTTCATGTTATGGATCAGTTGGGCTTAGTTAAAAGCGGTTAAAACCCTTTTCCCCGCTTGGATTTTTTTAATACTTGGTTTATTCGCTGCGCACCATTGGATAGTACGTCACCATACTTTTAAACCGGTTCCCACCATTTTTTTCAGCATGACTTTTGATGAAAAACGGACTTTTGGGTTTTTCATGTTATGGATCAGTTGGGCTTAGTTAAAAGCGGTTAAAACCCTTTTCCCCGCTTGGATTTTTTTAATACTTGGTTTATTCGCTGCGCACCATTGGATAGTACGTCACCATACTTTCAAACCGGTTCCCACCATTTTTTTCAGCATGACTTTTGATGAAAAACGCACTTTTGGGTTTTTCATGTTATGGATCAGTTGGGCTTAGTTAAAAGCGGTTAAAACCCTTTTCCCCGCTTGGATTTTTTTAATACTTGGTTTATTCGCTGCGCACCATTGGATAGTACGTCACCATACTTTTAAACCGGTTCCCACCATTTTTTTCAGCATGACTTTTGATGAAAAACGGACTTTTGGGTTTTTCATGTTATGGATCAGTTGGGCTTAGTTAAAAGCGGTTAAAACCCTTTTCCCCGCTTGGATTTTTTTAATACTTGGTTTATTAGCTGCGCACCATTGGATAGTACGTCACCATACTTTCAAACCGGTTTCCACCATTTTTTTCAGCATGACTTTTGATGAAAAACGGACTTTTGGGTTTTTCATGTTATGGATCAGTTGGGCTTAGTTAAAAGCGGTTAAAACCCTTTTCCCCGCTTGGATTTTTTTAATACTTGGTTTATTCCCTGCGCACCATTGGATAGTACGTCACCATACTTTTAAACCGGTTCCCACCATTTTTTTCAGCATGACTTTTGATGAAAAACGGACTTTTGTTTTTTTCATGTTATGGATCAGTTGGGCTTAGTTAAAAGCGGTTAAAACCCTTTTCCCCGCTTGGATTTTTTTAATACTTGGTTTATTCGCTGCGCACCATTGGATAGTACGTCACCATACTTTTAAACCGGTTCCCACCATTTTTTTCAGCATGACTTTTGATGAAAAACGGACTTTTGGGTTTTTCATGTTATGGATCAGTTGGGCTTAGTTAAAAGCGGTTAAAACCCTTTTCCCCGCTTGGATTTTTTTAATACTTGGTTTATTCGCTGCGCACCATTTGATAGTACGTCACCATACTTTCAAACCGATTCCCACCATTTTTTTCAGCATGACTTTTGATGAAAAACGGACTTTTGGGTTTTTCATGTTATGGATCAGTTGGGCTTAGTTAAAAGCGGTTAAAACCCTTTTCCCCGCTTGAATTTTTTTAATACTTGGTTCATTCGCTGCGCACCATTGGATAGTACGTCACCATACTTTTAAACTGGTTCCCACCATTTTTTTCAGCATGACTTTTGATGAAAAACGGACTTTTGGGTTTTTCATGTTATGGATCAGTTGGGCTTAGTTAAAAGCGGTTAAAACCCTTTTCCCCGCTTGGATTTTTTTAATACTTGGTTTATTCGCTGCGCACCATTGGATAGTACGTCACCATACTTTTAAACCGGTTCCCACCATTTTTTTCAGCATGACTTTTGATGAAAAACGGACTTTTGGGTTTTTCATGTTATGGATCAGTTGGGCTTAGTTAAAAGCGGTTAAAACCCTTTTCCCCGCTTGGATTTTTTTAATACTTGGTTTATTCGCTGCGCACCATTGGATAGTACGTCACCATACTTTCAAACCGGTTCCCACCATTTTTTTCAGCATGACTTTTGATGAAAAACGCACTTTTGGGTTTTTCATGTTATGGATCAGTTGGGCTTAGTTAAAAGCGGTTAAAACCCTTTTCCCCGCTTGGATTTTTTTAATACTTGGTTTATTCGCTGCGCACCATTGGATAGTACGTCACCATACTTTTAAACCGGTTCCCACCATTTTTTTCAGCATGACTTTTGATGAAAAACGGACTTTTGGGTTTTTCATGTTATGGATCAGTTGGGCTTAGTTAAAAGCGGTTAAAACCCTTTTCCCCGCTTGGATTTTTTTAATACTTGGTTTATTAGCTGCGCACCATTGGATAGTACGTCACCATACTTTCAAACCGGTTTCCACCATTTTTTTCAGCATGACTTTTGATGAAAAACGGACTTTTGGGTTTTTCATGTTATGGATCAGTTGGGCTTAGTTAAAAGCGGTTAAAACCCTTTTCCCCGCTTGGATTTTTTTAATACTTGGTTTATTCGCTGCGCACCATTGGATAGTACGTCACCATACTTTTAAACCGGTTCCCACCATTTTTTTCAGCATGACTTTTGATGAAAAACGGACTTTTGGGTTTTTCATGTTATGGATCTGTTGGGCTTAGTTAAAAGCGGTTAAAACCCTTTTCCCCGATTGGATTTTTTTAATTCTTGGTTTATTCGCTGCGCACCATTGGATAGTACGTCACCATACTTTCAAACCGGTTCCCACCATTTTTTTCAGCATGACTTTTGATGAAAAACGGACTTTTGGGTTTTTCATGTTATGGATCAGTTGGGCTTAGTTAAAAGCGGTTAAAACCCTTTTCCCCGCTTGGATGTTTTTAATACTTGGTTTATTCGCTGCGCACCATTGAATAGTACGTCACCATACTTTTAAACCGGTTCCCACCATTTTTTTCAGCATGACTTTTGATGAAAAACAGCCTTTTGGGTTTTTCATGTTATGGATCAGTTGGGCTTAGTTAAAAGCGGTTAAAACCCTTTTCCCCGCTTGGATTTTTTTAATACTTGGTTTATTCGCTGCGCACCATTGGATAGTACGTCACCATACTTTCAAACCGGTTCCCACCATTTTTTTCAGCATGACTTTTGATAAAAACGGACTTTTGGGTTTTTCATGTTATGGATCAGTTGGGCTTAGTTAAAAGCGGTTAAAACCCTTTTCCCCGTTTGGATTTTTTTAATACTTGGTTTATTCGCTGCGAACCATTGGATAGTACGTCACCATACTTTCAAACCGGTTCCCACCATTTTTTTCAGCATGACTTTTGATGAAAAACGGACTTTTGGGTTTTTCATGTTATGGATCAGTTGGGCATAGTTAAAAGCGGTTAAAACCCTTTTCCCCGCTTGGATTTTTTGAATACTTGGTTTATTCGCTGCGCACCATTGGATAGTACGTCACCATACTTTTAAACCGGTTCCCACCATTTTTTTTAGCATGACTTTTGATGAAAAACGGACTTTTGGGTTTTTCATGTTATGGATCAGTTGGGCTTAGTTAAAAGCGGTTAAAACCCTTTTCCCCGCTTGGATTTTTTTAATACTTGGTTTATTCGCTGCGCACCATTGGATAGTACGTCACCATACTTTCAAACCGGTTCCCACCATTTTTTTCAGCATGACTTTTGATGAAAAACGGACTTTTGGGTTTTTCATGTTATGGATCAGTTGGGCTTAGTTAAAAGCGGTTAAAACCCTTTTCCCCGCTTGGATTTTTTTAATACTTGGTTTATTCGCTGCGCACCATTGGATAGTACGTCACCATACTTTTAAACCGGTTCCCACCATTTTTTTCAGCATGACTTTTGATGAAAAACGGACTTTTGGGTTTTTCATGTTATGGATCAGTTGGGCTTAGTTAAAAGCGGTTAAAACCCTTTTCCCCGCTTGGATTTTTTTAATACTTGGTTTATTCGCTGCGCACCATTGGATAGTACGTCACCATACTTTTAAACCGGTTCCCACCATTTTTTTCAGCATGACTTTTGATGAAAAACGGACTTTTGGGTTTTTCATGTTATGGATCAGTTGGGCTTAGTTAAAAGCGGTTAAAACACCTTTTCCCCTCTTGGATTTTTTTAATACTTGGTTTATTCGCTGCGCACCATTGGATAGTACGTCACCATACTTTGAAACCGGTTTCCACCATTTTTTTCAGCATGACTTTTGATGAAAAACGGACTTTTGGGTTTTTCATGTTATGGATCAGTTGAGCTTAGTTAAAAGCGGTTAAAACCCTTTTCCCCGCTTGGATTTTTTTAATACTTGGTTTATTCGCTGCGCACCATTGGATAGTACGTCACCATACTTTTAAACCGGTTCCCACCATTTTTTTCAGCATGACTTTTGATGAAAAACGGACTTTTGGGTTTTTCATGTTATGGATCAGTTGGGCTTAGTTAAAAGCGGTTAAAACCCTTTTCCCCGCTTGGATTTTTGTTATACTTGGTTTTTTCGCTGCGCATCATTGGATAGTACGTCACCATACTTTTAAACCGGTTCCCACCATTTTTTTCAGCATGACTTTTGATGAAAAACGGACTTTTGGGTTTTTCATGTTATGGATCAGTTTGGCTTAGTTAAAAGCGGTTAAAACCCTTTTCCCCGCTTGGATTTTTTTAATACTTGGTTTATTCGCTGCGCACCATTGGATAGTACGTCACCATACTTTCAAACCGGTTCCCACCATTTTTTTCAGCATCACTTTTGATGAAAAACGGACTTTTGGGTTTTTCATGTTATGGATCAGTTGGGCTTAGTTAAAAGCGGTTAAAACCCTTTTCCCCGCTTGGATTTTTTTAATACTTGGTTTATTCGCTGCGCACCATTGGATAGTACGTCACCATACTTTTAAACCGGTTCCCACCATTTTTTTCAGCATGACTTTTGATGAAAAACGGACTTTTGGGTTTTTCATGTTATGGATCAGTTGGGCTTAGTTAAAAGCGGTTAAAACCCTTTTCCCCGTTTGGATTTTTTTAATACTTGGTTTATTCGCTGCGCACCATTGGATTGTACGTCACCATACTTTTAAACCGGTTCCCACCATTTTTTTCAGCATGACTTTTGATGAAAAACGGACTTTTGGGTTTTTCATGTTATGGATCAGTTGGGCTTAGTTAAAAGCGGTTAAAACCCTTTTCCCCGCTTGGATTTTTTTAATACTTGGTTTATTCGCTGCGCACCATTAGATTGTACGTCACCATACTTTTAAACCGGTTCCCACCATTTTTTTCAGCATGACTTTTGATGAAAAACAGACTTTTGGGTATTTCATGTTATGGATCAGTTGGGGTTAGTTAAAAGCGGTTAAAACCCTTTTCCCCGCTTGGATTTTTTGAATACTTGGTTTATTCGCTGCGCACCATTGGATAGTACGTCACCATACTTTTAAACCGGTTCCCACCATTTTTTTCAGCATGACTTTTGATGAAAAACGGACTTTTGGGTTTTTCATGTTATGGATCAGTTGGGCTTAGTTAAAAGCGGTTAAAACCCCTTTTCCCGGTTGGATTTTTTTAATACTTGGTTTATTCGCTGCGCACCATTGGATAGTACGTCACCATACTTTCAAACCGGTTTCCACCATTTTTTTCAGCATGACTTTTGATGAAAAACGGACTTTTGGGTTTTTCATGTTATGGATCAGTTGGGCTTAGTTAAAAGCGGTTAAAACCCTTTTCCCCGCTTGGATTTTTTTAATACTTGGTTTATTCGCTGCGCACCATTGGATAGTACGTCACCATACTTTTAAACCGGTTCCCACCATTTTTTTCAGCATGACTTTTGATGAAAAACGGACTTTTGGGTTTTTCATGTTATGGATCAGTTGGGCTTAGTTAAAAGCGGTTAAAACCCTTTTCCCCGCTTGGATTTTTTTAATACTTGGTTTATTCGCTGCGCACCATTGGATAGTACGTCACCATACTTTTAAACCGGTTCCCACCATTTTTTTCAGCATGACTTTTGATGAAAAACGGACTTTTGGGTTTTTCATGTTATGGATCAGTTGGGCTTAGTTAAAAGCGGTTAAAACCCTTTTCCCCTCTTGGATTTTTTTAATACTTGGTTTATTCGCTGCGCACCATTGGATAGTACGTCACCATACTTTGAAACCGGTTTCCACCATTTTTTTCAGCATGACTTTTGATGAAAAACGGACTTTTGGGTTTTTCATGTTATGGATCAGTTGGGCTTAGTTAAAAGCGGTTAAAACCGTTTTCCCCGCTTGGATTTTTTTAATACTTGGTTTATTCGCTGCGCACCATTGGATAGTACGTCACCATACTTTTAAACCGGTTCCCACCATTTTTTTCAGCATGACTTTTGATGAAAAACGGACTTTTGGGTTTTTCATGTTATGGATCAGTTGGGCTTAGTTAAAAGCGGTTAAAACCCTTTTCCCCGCTCGGATTTTTGTTATACTTGGTTTTTTCGCTGCGCATCATTGGATAGTACGTCACCATACTTTTAAACCGGTTCCCACCATTTTTTTCAGCATGACTTTTGATGAAAAACGGACTTTTGGGTTTTTCATGTTATGGATCAGTTGGGCTTAGTTAAAAGCGGTTAAAACCCTTTTCCCCGCTTGGATTTTTTTAATACTTGGTTTATTCGCTGCGCACCATTGGATAGTACGTCACCATACTTTCAAACCGGTTCCCACCATTTTTTTCAGCATCACTTTTGATGAAAAACGGACTTTTGGGTTTTTCATGTTATGGATCAGTTGGGCTTAGTTAAAAGCGGTTAAAACCCTTTTCCCCGCTTGGATTTTTTTAATACTTGGTTTATTCGCTGCGCACCATTGGATAGTACGTCACCATACTTCCAAACCGGTTCCCACCATTTTTTTCAGCATCACTTTTGATGAAAAACGGACTTTTGGGTTTTTCATGTTATGGATCAGTTGGGCTTAGTTAAAAGCGGTTAAAACCCTTTTCCACGCTTGGATTTTTTTAATACTTGGTTTATTCGCTGCGCACCATTGGATAGTACGTCACCATACTTTTAAACCGGTTCCCACCATTTTTTTCAGCATGACTTTTGATGAAAAACGGACTTTTGGGTTTTTCATGTTATGGATCAGTTGGGCTTAGTTAAAAGCGGTTAAAACACTTTTCCCCGCTTGGATTTTTTTAATACTTGGTTTATTCGCTGCGCACCATTGGATAGTACGTCACCATACTTTCAAACCGGTTCCCACCATTTTTTTCAGCATCACTTTTGATGAAAAACGGACTTTTGGGTTTTTCATGTTATGGATCAGTTTGGCTTAGTTAAGAGCGGTTAAAACCCTTTTCCCCGCTTGGATTTTTTTAATACTTGGTTTATTCGCTGCGCACCATTGGATAGTACGTCACCATACTTTTAAACCGGTTCCCACCATTTTTTTCAGCATGACTTTTGATGAAAAACGGACTTTTGGGTTTTTCATGTTATGGATCAGTTGGGCTTAGTTAAAAGCGGTTAAAACCCTTTTCCCCGCTTGGATTTTTTTAATACTTGGTTTATTCGCTGCGCACCATTGGATAGTACGTCACCATACTTTCAAACCGGTTTCCACCATTTTTTTCAGCATGACTTTTGATGAAAAACGGACTTTTGGGTTTTTCATGTTATGGATCAGTTGGGCTTAGTTAAAAGCGGTTAAAACCCTTTTCCCCGCTTGGAGTTTTTTAATACTTGGTTTATTCGATGCGCACCATTGGATAGTACGTCACCATACTTTTAAACCGGTTCCCACCATTTTATTCAGCATGACTTTGGATGAAAAACGGACTTTTGGGGTTTTCATGTTATGGATCAGTTGGGCTTAGTTAAAAGCGCTTAAAACCCTTTTCCCCGCTTGGTGTTTTTTAATACTTGGTTTATTCGATGCGCACCATTGGATAGTACGTCACCATACTTTTAAACCGGTTCCCACCATTTTATTCAGCATGACTTTGGATGAAAAACGGACTTTTGGGGTTTTCATGTTATGGATCAGTTGGGCTTAGTTAAAAGCGCTTAAAACCCTTTTCCCCGCTTGGAGTTTTTTAATACTTGGTTTATTCGATGCGCACCATTGGATAGTACGTCACCATACTTTTAAACCGGTTCCCACCATTTTATTCAGCATGACTTTGGATGAAAAACGGACTTTTGGGGTTTTCATGTTATGGATCAGTTGGGCTTAGTTAAAAGCGCTTAAAACCCTTTTCCCCGCTTGGAGTTTTTTAATACTTGGTTTATTCGATGCGCACCATTGGATAGTACGTCACCATACTTTTAAACCGGTTCCCACCATTTTATTCAGCATGACTTTGGATGAAAAACGGACTTTTGGGGTTTTCATGTTATGGATCAGTTGGGCTTAGTTAAAAGCGCTTAAAACCCTTTTCCCCGCTTGGAGTTTTTTAATACTTGGTTTATTCGATGCGCACCATTGGATAGTACGTCACCATACTTTTAAACCGGCTCCCACCATTTTATTCAGCATGACTTTGGATGAAAAACGGACTTTTGGGGTTTTCATGTTATGGATCAGTTGGGCTTAGTTAAAAGCGCTTAAAACCCTTTTCCCCGCTTGGAGTTTTTTAATACTTGGTTTATTCGATGCGCACCATTGGATAGTACGTCACCATACTTTTAAACCGGTTCCCACCATTTTATTCAGCATGACTTTGGATGAAAAACGGACTTTTGGGGTTTTCATGTTATGGATCATTTGGGCTTGGTTAAAAGCGCTTAAAACCCTTTTCCCCGCTTGGAGTTTTTTAATACTTGGTTTATTCGATGCGCACCATTGGATAGTACGTCACCATACTTTTAAACCGGTTCCCACCATTTTATTCAGCATGACTTTGGATGAAAAACGGACTTTTGGGGTTTTCATGTTATGGATCAGTTGGGCTTAGTTAAAAGCGCTTAAAACCCTTTTCCCCGCTTGGAGTTTTTTAATACTTGGTTTATTCGATGCGCACCATTGGATAGTACGTCACCATACTTTTAAACCGGTTCCCACCATTTTATTCAGCATGACTTTGGATGAAAAACGGAGTTTTGGGGTTTTCATGTTATGGATCAGTTGGGCTTAGTTAAAAGCGCTTAAAACCCTTTTCCCCGCTTGGATTTTGTTAATACTTGGTTTATTCGATGCGCACCATTGGATAGTACGTCACCATACTTTTAAACCGGTTCCCACCATTTTATTCAGCATGACTTTGGATGAAAAACGTACTTTTGGGGTTTTCATGTTATGGATCAGTTGGGCTTAGTTAAAAGCGCTTAAAACCCTTTCCCCCGCTTGGAGTTTTTTAATACTTGGTTTATTCGATGCGCACCATTGGATAGTACGTCACCATACTTTTAAACCGGTTCCCACCATTTTATTCAGCATGACTTTGGATGAAAAACGGACTTTTGGGGTTTTCATGTTATGGATCAGTTGGGCTTAGTTAAAAGCGCTTAAAACCCTTTTCCCCGCTTGGAGTTTTTTAATACTTGGTTTATTCGATGCGCACCATTGGATAGTACGTCACCATACTTTTAAACCGGTTCCCACCATTTTATTCAGCATGACTTTGGATGAAAAACGGACTTTTGTGGTTTTCATGTTATGGATCAGTTGGGCTTAGTTAAAAGCGCTTAAAACCCTTTTCCCCGCTTGGAGTTTTTTAATACTTGGTTTATTCGATGCGCACCATTGGATAGTACGTCACCATACTTTTAAACCGGTTCCCACCATTTTATTCAGCATGACTTTGGATGAAAAACAGACCTTTGGGGTTTTCATGTTATGGATCAGTTGGGCTTAGTTAAAAGCGCTTAAAACCCTTTTCCCCGCTTGGAGTTTTTTAATACTTGGTTTATTCGATGCGCACCATTGGATAGTACGTCACCATACTTTTAAACCGGTTCCCACCATTTTATTCAGCATGACTTTGGATGAAAAACGGACTTTTGGGGTTTTCATGTTATGGATCAGTTGGGCTCAGTTAAAAGCGCTTAAAACCCTTTTCCCCGCTTGGAGTTTTTTAATACTTGGTTTATTCGATGCGCACCATTGGATAGTACGTCACCATACTTTTAAACCGGTTCCCACCATTTTATTCAGCATGACTTTGGATGAAAAACGGACTTTTGGGGTTTTCATGTTATGGATCAGTTGGGCTTAGTTAAAAGCGCTTAAAACCCTTTTCCCATCTTGGAGTTTTTTAATACTTGGTTTATTCGATGCGCACCATTGGATAGTACGTCACCATACTTTTAAACCGGTTCCCACCATTTTATTCAGCATGACTTTGGATGAAAAACGGACTTTTGGGGTTTTCATGTTATGGATCAGTTGGGCTTTGTTAAAAGCGCTTAAAACCCTTTTCCACGCTTGGAGTTTTTTAATACTTGGTTTATTCGATGCGCACCATTGGATAGTACGTCACCATACTTTTAAACCGGTTCCCACCATTTTATTCAGCATGACTTTGGATGAAAAACGGACTTTTGGGGTTTTCATGTTATGGATCAGTTGGGCTTAGTTAAAAGCGCTTAAAACCCTTTTCCCCGCTTGGAGTTTTTTAATACTTGGTTTATTCGATGCGCACCATTGGATAGTACGTCACCATACTTTTAAACCGGTTCCCACCATTTTATTCAGCATGACTTTGGATGAAAAACGGACTTTTGGGGTTTTCATGTTATGGATCAGTTGGGCTTAGTTAAAAGCGCTTAAAACCCTTTTCCCCGCTTGGAGTTTTTTAATACTTGGTTTATTCGATGCGCACCATTGGATAGTACGTCACCATACTTTTAAACCGGTTCCCACCATTTTATTCAGCATGACTTTGGATGAAAAACGGACTTTTGGGGTTTTCATGTTATGGATCAGTTGGGCTTAGTTAAAAGCGCTTAAAACCCTTTTCCCCGCTTGGAGTTTTTTAATACTTGGTTTATTCGATGCGCACCATTGGATAGTACGTCACCATACTTTTAAAACGGTTCCCACCATTTTATTCAGCATGACTTTGGATGAAAAACGGACTTTTGGGGTTTTCATGTTATGGATCAGTTGGGCTTAGTTAAAAGCGCTTAAAACCCTTTTCCCCGCTTGGAGTTCTTTAATACTTGGTTTATTCGATGCGCACCATTGGATAGTACGTCACCATACTTTTAAACCGGTTCCCACCATTTTATTCAGCATGACTTTGGATGAAAAACGGACTTTTGGGGTTTTCATGTTATGGATCAGTTGGGCTTAGTTAAAAGCGCTTAAAACCCTTTTCCCCGCTTGGAGTTTTTTAATACTTGGTTTATTCGATGCGCACCATTGGATAGTACGTCACCATACTTTTAAACCGGTTCCCACCATTTTATTCAGCATGACTTTGGATGAAAACGGACTTTTGGGGTTTTCATGTTATGGATCAGTTGGGCTTAGTTAAAAGCGCTTAAAACCCTTTTCCCCGCTTGGAGTTTTTAATACTTGGTTTATTCGATGCGCACCATTGGATAGTACGTCACCATACTTTTAAACCGGTTCCCACCATTTTATTCAGCATGACTTTGGATGAAAAACGGACTTTTGGGGTTTTCATGTTATGGATCATTTGGGCTTGGTTAAAAGCGCTTAAAACCCTTTTCCCCGCTTGGAGTTTTTTAATACTTGGTTTATTCGATGCGCACCATTGGATAGTACGTCACCATACTTTTAAACCGGTTCCCACCATTTTATTCAGCATGACTTTGGATGAAAAACGGACTTTTGGGGTTTTCATGTTATGGATCAGTTGGGCTTAGTTAAAAGCGCTTAAAACCCTTTTCCCCGCTTGGAGTTTTTTAATACTTGGTTTATTCGATGCGCACCATTGGATAGTACGTCACCATACTTTTAAACCGGTTCCCACCATTTTATTCAGCATGACTTTGGATGAAAAACGGACTTTTGGGGTTTTCATGTTATGGATCAGTTGGGCTTAGTTAAAAGCGCTTAAAACCCTTTTCCCCGCTTGGATTTTGTTAATACTTGGTTTATTCGATGCGCACCATTGGATAGTACGTCACCATACTTTTAAACCGGTTCCCACCATTTTATTCAGCATGACTTTGGATGAAAAACGGACTTTTGGGGTTTTCATGTTATGGATCAGTTGGGCTTAGTTAAAAGCGCTTAAAACCCTTTCCCCCGCTTGGAGTTTTTTAATACTTGGTTTATTCGATGCGCACCATTGGATAGTACGTCACCATACTTTTAAACCGGTTCCCACCATTTTATTCAGCATGACTTTGGATGAAAAACGGACTTTTGGGGTTTTCATGTTATGGATCAGTTGGGCTTAGTTAAAAGCGCTTAAAACCCTTTTCCCCGCTTGGAGTTTTTTAATACTTGGTTTATTCGATGCGCACCATTGGATAGTACGTCACCATACTTTTAAACCGGTTCCCACCATTTTATTCAGCATGACTTTGGATGAAAAACGGACTTTTGGGGTTTTCATGTTATGGATCAGTTGGGCTCAGTTAAAAGCGCTTAAAACCCTTTTCCCCGCTTGGAGTTTTTTAATACTTGGTTTATTCGATGCGCACCATTGGATAGTACGTCACCATACTTTTAAACCGGTTCCCACCATTTTATTCAGCATGACTTTGGATGAAAAACGGACTTTTGGGGTTTTCATGTTATGGATCAGTTGGGCTTAGTTAAAAGCGCTTAAAACCCTTTTCCCATCTTGGAGTTTTTTAATACTTGGTTTATTCGATGCGCACCATTGGATAGTACGTCACCATACTTTTAAACCGGTTCCCACCATTTTATTCAGCATGACTTTGGATGAAAAACGGACTTTTGGGGTTTTCATGTTATGGATCAGTTGGGCTTTGTTAAAAGCGCTTAAAACCCTTTTCCACGCTTGGAGTTTTTTAATACTTGGTTTATTCGATGCGCACCATTGGATAGTACGTCACCATACTTTTAAACCGGTTCCCACCATTTTATTCAGCATGACTTTGGATGAAAAACGGACTTTTGGGGTTTTCATGTTATGGATCAGTTGGGCTTAGTTAAAAGCGCTTAAAACCCTTTTCCCCGCTTGGAGTTTTTTAATACTTGGTTTATTCGATGCGCACCATTGGATAGTACGTCACCATACTTTTAAACCGGTTCCCACCATTTTATTCAGCATGACTTTGGATGAAAAACGGACTTTTGGGGTTTTCATGTTATGGATCAGTTGGGCTTAGTTAAAAGCGCTTAAAACCCTTTTCCCCGCTTGGAGTTTTTTAATACTTGGTTTATTCGATGCGCACCATTGGATAGTACGTCACCATACTTTTAAACCGGTTCCCACCATTTTATTCAGCATGACTTTGGATGAAAAACGGACTTTTGGGGTTTTCATGTTATGGATCAGTTGGGCTTAGTTAAAAGCGCTTAAAACCCTTTTCCCCGCTTGGAGTTTTTTAATACTTGGTTTATTCGATGCGCACCATTGGATAGTACGTCACCATACTTTTAAACCGGTTCCCACCATTTTATTCAGCATGACTTTGGATGAAAAACGGACTTTTGGGGTTTTCATGTTATGGATCAGTTGGGCTTAGTTAAAAGCGCTTAAAACCCTTTTCCCCGCTTGGAGTTTTTTAATACTTGGTTTATTCGATGCGCACCATTGGATAGTACGTCACCATACTTTTAAAACGGTTCCCACCATTTTATTCAGCATGACTTTGGATGAAAAACGGACTTTTGGGGCTTTCATGTTATGGATCAGTTGGGCTTAGTTAAAAGCGCTTAAAACCCTTTTCCCCGCTTGGAGTTCTTTAATACTTGGTTTATTCGATGCGCACCATTGGATAGTACGTCACCATACTTTTAAACCGGTTCCCACCATTTTATTCAGCATGACTTTGGATGAAAAACGGACTTTTGGGGTTTTCATGTTATGGATCAGTTGGGCTTAGTTAAAAGCGCTTAAAACCCTTTTCCCCGCTTGGAGTTTTTTAATACTTGGTTTATTCGATGCGCACCATTGGATAGTACGTCACCATACTTTTAAACCGGTTCCCACCATTTTATTCAGCATGACTTTGGATGAAAACGGACTTTTGGGGTTTTCATGTTATGGATCAGTTGGGCTTAGTTAAAAGCGCTTAAAACCCTTTTCCCCGCTTGGAGTTTTTAATACTTGGTTTATTCGATGCGCACCATTGGATAGTACGTCACCACACTTTTAAACCGGTTCCCACCATTTTATTCAGCATGACTTTGGATGAAAAACGGACTTTTGGGGTTTTCATGTTATGGATCAGTTGGGCTTAGTTAAAAGCGCTTAAAACCCTTTTCCCCGCTTGGAGTTTTTTAATACTTGGTTTATTCGATGCGCACCATTGGATAGTACGTCACCATACTTTTAAACCGGTTCCCACCATTTTATTCAAAATGACTTTGGATGAAAAAAGGACTTTTGGGGTTTTCATGTTATGGATCAGTTGGGCTTAGTTAAAAGCGCTTAAAACCCTTTTCCCCGCTTGGAGTTTTTTAATACTTGGTTTATTCGATGCGCACCATTGGATAGTACGTCACCATACTTTTAAACCGGTTCCCACCATTTTATTCAGCATGACTTTGGATGAAAAACGGACTTTTGGGGTTTTCATGTTATGGATCAGTTGGGCTTAGTTAAAAGCGCTTAAAACCCTTTTCCCCGCTTGGAGTTTTTTAATACTTGGTTTATTCGATGCGCACCATTGGATAGTACGTCACCATACTTTTAAACCGGTTCCCACCATTTTATTCAGCATGACTTTGGATGAAAAACGGACTTTTGGGGTTTTCATGTTATTTATCAGTTGGGCTTAGTTAAAAGCGCTTAAAACCCTTTTCCCCGCTTGGAGTTTTTTAATACTTGGTTTATTCGATGCGCACCATTGGATAGTACGTCACCATACTTTTAAACCGGTTCACACCATTTTATTCAGCATGACTTTGGATGAAAAACGGACTTTTGGGGTTTTCATGTTATGGATCAGTTGGGCTTAGTTAAAAGCGCTTAAAACCCTTTTCCCCGCTTGGAGTTTTTTAATACTTGGTTTATTCGATGCGCACCATTGGATAGTACGTCACCATACTTTTTAACCGGTTCCCACCATTTTATTCAGCATGACTTTGGATGAAAAACGGACTTTTGGGGTTTTCATGTTATGGATCAGTTGGGCTTAGTTAAAAGCGCTTAAAACCCTTTTCCCCGCTTGGAGTTTTTTAATACTTGGTTTATTCGATGCGCACCATTGGATAGTACGTCACCATACTTTTAAACCGGTTCCCACCATTTTATTCAGCATGACTTTGGATGAAAAACGGACTTTTGGGGTTTTCATGTTATGGATCAGTTGGGCTTAGTTAAAAGCGCTTAAAACCCTTTTCCCCGCTTGGAGTTTTTTAATACTTGGTTTATTCGATGCGCACCATTGGATAGTACGTCACCATACTTTTAAACCGGTTCCCACCATTTTATTCAGCATGACTTTGGATGAAAAACGGACTTTTGGGGTTTTCATGTTATGGATCAGTTGGGCTTAGTTAAAAGCGCTTAAAACCCTTTTCCCCGCTTGGAGTTTTTTAATACTTGGTTTATTCGATGCGCACCATTGGATAGTACGTCACCATACTTTTAAACCGGTTCCCACCATTTTATTCAGCATGACTTTGGATGAAAAACGGACTTTTGGGGTTTTCATGTTATGGATCAGTTGGGCTTAGTTAAAAGCGCTTAAAACCCTTTTCCCCGCTTGGAGTTTTTTAATACTTGGTTTATTCGATGCGCACCATTGGATAGTGCGGCACCATACTTTTAAACCGGTTCCCACCATTTTATTCAGCATGACTTTGGATGAAAAACGGACTTTTGGGGTTTTGATGTTATGGATCAGTTGGGCTTAGTTAAAAGCGCTTAAAACCTTTTTCCCCGCTTGGAGTTTTTTAATACTTGGTTTATTCGATGCGCACCATTGGATAGTACGTCACCATACTTTTAAACCGGTTCCCACCATTTTATTCAGCATGACTTTGGATGAAAAACGGACTTTTGGGGTTTTCATGTTATGGATCAGTTGGGCTTAGTTAAAAGCGCTTAAAACCCTTTTCCCCGCTTGGAGTTTTTTAATACTTGGTTTATTCGATGCGCACCATTGGATAGTGCGTCACCATACTTTTAAACCGGTTCCCACCATTTTATTCAGCATGACTTTGGATGAAAAACGGACTTTTGGGGTTTTCATGTTATGGATCAGTTGGGCTTAGTTAAAAGCGCTTAAAACCCTTTTCCCCGCTTGGAGTTTTTTAATACTTGGTTTATTCGATGCGCACCATTGGATAGTACGTCACCATACTTTTAAACCGGTTCCCACCATTTTATTCAGCATGACTTTGGATGAAAAACGGACTTTTGGGGTTTTAATGTTATGGATCAGTTGGGCTTAGTTAAAAGCGCTTAAAACCGTTTTCCCCGCTTGGAGTTTTTTAATACTTGGTTTATTCGATGCGCACCATTGGATAGTACGTCACCATACTTTTAAACCGGTTCCCACCATTTTATTCAGCATGACTTTGGATGAAAAACGGACTTTTGGGGTTTTCATGTTATGGATCAGTTGGGCTTAGTTAAAAGCGCTTAAAACCCTTTTCCCCGCTTGGAGTTTTTTAATACTTGGTTTATTCGATGCGCACCATTGGATAGTACGTCACCATACTTTTACACCGGTTCCCACCATTTTATTCAGCATGACTTTGGATGAAAAACGGACTTTTGGGGTTTTCATGTTATGGATCAGTTGGGCTTAGTTAAAAGCGCTTAAAACCCTTTTCCCCGCTTGGAGTTTTTTAATACTTGGTTTATTCGATGCGCACCATTGGATAGTACGTCACCATACTTTTAAACCGGTTCCCACCATTTTATTCAGCATGACTTTGGATGAAAAACGGACTTTTGGGGTTTTCATGTTATGGATCAGTTGGGCTTAGTTAAAAGCGCTTAAAACCCTTTTCCCCGCTTGGAGTTTTTTAATACTTGGTTTATTCGATGCGCACCATTGGATAGTACGTCACCATACTTTTAAACCGGTTCCCACCATTTTATTCAGCATGACTTTGGATGAAAAACGGACTTTTGGGGTTTTAATGTTATGGATCAGTTGGGCTTAGTTAAAAGCGCTTAAAACCCTTTTCCCCGCTTGGAGTTTTTTAATACTTGGTTTATTCGATGCGCACCATTAGCAGCAGAAGGGGCGAATCAGACAACATTTTTAGACAAGTTTTCACTGAAATCACGCTTAAAAATAATGAAACCAATGACATCAGGCCCCAATGTGTGTGTGAATCTGATATCGTTTCATGGATTAGGTCAAAAAAAAAAATCAATGAAAAATCAATGAAATTAATGAAATCCTCCATCGATTTTTTTGGGGAAAAGGGACTACAACGGCGTTGTCACTCACCCCTTCTGCTGCTATGGGTTAACCGAATATTTGATCCAGTCCGATACGATATCGTGTTCGAGGGTCATGTAAATTTATTGTTATAAATCCGTGTGGGGTAGACTGAGCATGACTAAAGAAATTTCTAAATTGATTGAAGTCCATATCAGAACACCATGTCTGCCAAATATTTCGACATGTATGCGTATCAATGCCGTTAAACATACATATCAGATTACAGTTATCTCTGATTACTTTTGGAATCTGTGTATAGCGTTGAGTGACATAGATCACATCTGTGTTTTTGTGTCTGCCTCGGGAAAAGATTCTAGCAGGATTTTTTTGATTTTCTAACATGACATCATCGTATACAACTAAATTGTTGATACTTCCATCGAGGTCATCCACGGATGGTGCCTCGTCAATATCGGTTATAAATTCAATAACATCCTCGCCGGCAATCTCTGAAGCGTTTTCATTAAAATCTTTTAGCACTTCATAGCATCGTTGGTCATCTACGCTAGGGGTAATTAAATACAACTTATCCCACTTCATCCATCTCATTATTAAATTGAGCAACAATTGCGTTTTACCGGATCCAGATGGCCCGATTATAATTGCGCGGATAGAGTTTGGTAGCGCTGCATGATGCTTCACTGGTTCTCTTGTTTTAGTCGCTGAAAAATCAATTATATTCATATCTTTATACATAAATTATGGATCTATATTGTGTGAAGTGTAAGGCGCGTACTGGCACAGATGACTTGACGACGATTACAACAAAAAATAACCGATCAGCGCTTTCTGGTAAATGCGTACAGTGTAGTACAAAGAAATTTAGATTTGTTTCCAAACCCAAGGAACCTTTAAAAAAAAAACGAGGAGGTGATATCGCTGCCAAATTAGCAAAACTCCCTGGAACCCCATGGGCAAAATACCCCGGAGAAAAACACCTTCCAGGGTATAGTTATTGTGGACCGGGAACAAGACTTGATATCAGACTCAATGATCAAAATCAGCCCCGACCCGGTGAGGAACCAATAAACGCTATTGATAAGGCCTGTCACCTTCATGATGTTGCTTATAAAAGCAGCAATTTGCAACACAGGCATCTAGCAGATGTGAAATTAATTCATGCGTTAAATGCTATTCCTGATAAATCCTTCAAAGAAAAATTGGCTTCATTTTTGATAAAATCGGCTATGAAAAGTAAATTGATGTTAGGTGCTGGTAATTAATAACAACATGGAATCTATTTACTATTCCCCAAGAGGATACTGGAGGGGTAAATCAGCAATCAGTAAACTCGCTAGCGCCGCGAAAGTGAAAAAAACCACTGCGGCTCATTGGTTATCCAAACAGGCACTATGGCAAATTTATCTACCACCGCCTAAACAAATTCAATTCTCGCATTTTGATGTGACCTTTCCTAATGAAGTTCATCAGGCTGATATATTATTTCTGCCACATGATCGTGGTTACAAATATGCGTTAACTGTAGTTGATATTGCAAGTCGATACAAAGAAGCAGAACCGTTAAAAACAAAATCAGCCACTGAAGTGGCTTCTGCATTTGAAAGGATTTATCGAAGGAGCCCTCTGCACTGGCCAAATCTGTTACAAGTTGATCCTGGCAAGGAATTTCAGGGTGCAGTGTTATCTACAATGAAATATCACAATGTCGCTATCAGACGAGGGCACACTGCACTGCATCGTGATCAGGCCATTGTAGAACGATTTAATCGGATTCTTGCTGAACGGTTATTTGGATATCAATACGCAAAAGAATTCATCCAAGAAAAAAGATCCCGTGAATGGGTTAAGAGATTACCAGGTGTAGTTTCCACACTGAATAACGAGATTACTAGAACCATCAACATGAAACCTATCAACGCGATTAAAAAGAAGTCGATACCTAAAATGGAAATTCAAATAGATTTCAAAGAACCAATTCTTGGTAGTAATGTCATTGTGAGGTACTTATACGAACCAGGAGAGCTTGAGGGTGGCACAAAAAGGGCTACTGATCCTATTTGGAGTATTACTGCACATAAGATATCTAGTATAACACGATCTACGGGTAGACTTCCAATCTATAAACTGGATTCAACCGCCCCTCAGCGTGGGTTTACTAGACAACAATTACAAGTGATACCTGACGATACTCAATTACCACCGCATGGTCTTAACTAGCACCCTTGCGTCTATTGCACTCAAGACAAGTCAACATCACATTATTTCTGACATGACCGAGATTGTTATTTTTTCTGTCTACGGTGAATTGGCGAGGATCCTTATCCGAATACTGCCAACGCATTATACAATTGCAACTCGCGCAGTGATTATTCTGTTGTTGCTTCAGAGTAATTATTAATTCAGCATCAATATCAAATTCTCGTTGTTTTTTTTTGTCTTGTTGTTTGTAACCGGAGAGTTTTTTATCAATAATATCATCTATTGTGGTGTCATTATCATCGCCAATGATTTCATCATCGAAGACAATTCTTCGAAGTTGATTTATTTTTCGTACTCTGGATACTGAAAGATAGACTAAATTCGACCATTCTATGCGATTATCTACCATCCAAACAATTGTATCCGATATTGTCAATCCCTGTGAAGAATGTATCGTCGCTGCGTATCCTAGCGTCCACGGGGATTTATTAGCACGCAATGCATCTTCAACGACATTGATATCAACCAGCACAATATCATTTAATACGAGAATCTGCTTTTCACTCTGTCCTGGAATATCAACTTCGATGTTCTGTTTTCGTGTATCCGATGGCCTATAACAAAGAGGCACTGGAAGTGTTGCAAATTTTTGTTTATGCAATTCAAATAACTTCATCTGAAGTGTGTCCCTGACTATTTTTCTACTTGCAATGATTAAATCATTTGGTCTCCACGCTTCCCAAAACTCATTCATGGGAGTTTCCGAAATTATTTCACGGGCTAATTCACACTGGATTCTATCCGGTTGTAATCTAATTAGTTTCTTCAATTCTTTTAATTCATTATCAAGTTATCTATGATCAGTATCAATTTCTTCATAATAGTCTACAAAACCCTTTAGCCATTCATGGGGGGAAGCACCGACAAATGGTGGTGGTTGGCCGTGATCACCGCACATGACGATTTTTGTATTCTTCAATAACAACCACTCAAGAAATATTTTTAAGACATCTTCGGACACTGTGTCTATTTCATCCCAAATGATAATTTCAGGAATAAATTTCTCTCCCATGCGCTCAGGAGTCCATTTATCTCCCTTCCATCTAAAGAAACTATGATAAGTGCAGGCATTTACCCCTCTCTGTATCATTTCTCTTGCAAGTCTATGAGTCGGTGTTAGCACAATCATGTTTGGATTGGAAACGCTAGCGTTTCTACGAAATAACTCAATTGCCCGGGTTGTTTTTCCTGACCCGCCACAACCGTTTAAATAAACTGTTTTATATCTACAGATTGGATCAGAAATCGGTGGTGCACTAGAAAATTCTGAACACTGATTGCTTTCTAAGTAATTATTTTCAATGGTAACATCTGCTGATGGAATATAATCATGAATCATTTCTTTCTTAATTCTCCATGACCCCCATTTCTCGTTGCCAGTAGCCTTAAAATCAGCCATTTTGCTATTTATGTAAAATGAGTCAGTAGCAACTCTAACTGCGGTGGTAGGAAATCTATTGATCATTGAAAACAGATTGATAGAAGCATAACCGAGCATAGAAGCTCTCAAATGTGTGTACTGCGGATGGTATCCATCAGTGTAAGTAACAATTGTACCCAATTTGGTTCCATCGGACATAAATGCGTCCTTACGATTGACAAATAAGCCCCTATTCGTTAAATCCGTGATTACAAAATCGTATTCAGCATTGTCTATAATCAATCGTGAAGAATATTTCGTATTATCATCTTTGCCACCTTGGGTAAATTTACCGATTATTCTTCGTCCAAGATTTTTTGCTTCATTGTTTCTGATTTCAAATAACTGTCTGGACCAATCCATGATTTGTTGTTCATTAAAATCAGGAAACAGTTTTCGCTCTTCGCTAATTATTTTTTCTAGATCAGGTTGGGGTAACCAGACTGATTTCTGTGCTCGATAGGATATAATTGCTTCACTGACAATTAATGATTTTAACATCTTACAATCAAGCATATACCGTAATAACACTATTGGCATCCAGTGTTTTTCAGACATGTGTTTACCAATCCAAAGATAACTACACGGATGAAGTCCTTCAGCCATTTCAAATGATACTACACAAGCGAATCCGGTTAAATCAAAATCAGGAAGTGGTCCATTAATAGCAACACGGGTCATTTCGTGTGTAGGGTGTCCAAATCGTTTGAAATATTTCTCACACTCTCCATACCCAAGAAAACTTCCTGGATAACACGCAATCATATCAACGGAAATAACGGTATCAGGGTCATATTTTGTGTTCCATAATCCGCCGTGGCTGTATTCAAGACAGGACAATTTGACATCTGATAAAAACTCACTTCGTGTTGGTTTCCACGCGTTTTTCTTTCTTGCAAAATGTGCTGCAATGGATGGTACTGTGAAACAGTTTGCTAATAATTGATCGTTGTCTTCTCCGTCCTCAGAAAACTCACTAGCTAGTTGTTTCATTTGATTTTGCAGCTCTTCAGTACGGTATAATTCTCCGTTAGTCCTTACAAACTGATCAAATCTGCATTCCTCGTCTGAAGAACTATGAAATAGCCACACTGACACAGGATCGTTTTTACTCAAATGGTAAATAGCATCAAATAATTTCTGCTCTGAAAAAAACTCTTCGGTTTGGGATAGATATTTTACGGTTCTATCCCGTGGGAATATTGTTACTGCAGATGACCACGCGTGTTCGTTATGATCAATACTTTCAATGGGGGCTCCCTGTGATTTATATTTCGATTCGTATAATACTTCTCCGGTGATTGTCCTTACCGATATTGGAAATCTTAATGATTTTTCTAATTTAGTTATATCCTGAATTGTTGCCCCATGCTCTTTTACCGTGAATTCCCACTCGGTTATTTTTTTTCGTCTTAGATCAGTTAGTTTATTTCCCCGGGACGCATTTGTGAAGTGTTCCATTATTCGTTCTGCTACACAATTGAGCCCTGTCGAATATTTCATGGGTGCTAGTTTTGCAATATCAGGTTTTTCATTGAGCTGATATATCCCGTAAACAACTGCTGTGACAGGATAAGATCTTTCGTAGTAGGGTTTATCAATTCCAGTCAAAATTCCCGGTTTTGAATCCTGATTCACGGTGACAGTTTTTTTACCCCTGAGAATGGGTTCAAATTTATCCCTAATAATCCATTTTCCATTCTCTCGGATAATGAATTTGATTCGGAAAAAATGACTTTTTCCCCCAATACGTGAAATGATCTCTGCTGCTTTTTCATCATTCATGGTAGCGTCAACAACACCATCAATTCGAAATGTTGACCAGCAATAAGATGCTCCATCACGCTTGAATTCATTAAAACAGTCTCTGATGGGTTTATCAAGAATTTTATTCTTGGGTGTATTAGAAACTATATCAAGATTGAATTGAGCATCCTTCCATGGTGATCTCATGTTTCCGTCTCTTGGACGTTTGTTACGTTTTTTGGGTCTATCGCGATTAAATTTAGGACTGATTTTTAATAATCTCTTAAACTCTTTCATGTTTCCGTCTCTTGGACGTTTGTTACGTTTTTTGGGTTTATCGATATTAAATTTAGGATTGATTTTTAATAATCTCTTAAACTCTTTCATGTTTCCGTCTCTTGGACGTTTGTTACGTTTTTTGGGTCTATCGAGATTAAATCTAGGATTGATTTTCAATAATCTCTTAAACTCTTTCATGTTTCCGTCTCTTGGACGTTTGTTACGTTTGTTTCCGTCTATTGGACGTTTTTTTGGTCTATCGAGATTAAATCTAGGATTGATTTTCAATAATCTCTTGAACTCTCTATCAGCATTAAATTTAGCATTTTTCGAAGTCAATCTCTTGAACTCCTTCATGCTATATATAAAACAAGCATTTAAATGAAAGATTTATGTATAATGAATCACTGCAAATGGCTCATGATGGGAAATGTAATCCCGTGTAACAAATCATGCAGAAAAAATAAATACTGTAGGTATCATATGCAAAGTTTTCGACGTGGAAGTCTTGGTCCGTTACCCTGTATTCGATGTGGGGTTGGGGTCAAGGGAAGATCACAATTGTGTATTGATTGTGGTGGTAAGCGATATAGGGAATTGAAGCGTTATTATGATAAAAGAATAAAAAATGGACAATCCATCAGAAATTATGACCCTGAAAAAGTCTTTGACCCTGATAACGTCACTGACAAAATCATAAGAACTCCGCAAGACTACATCGAAAGGTTCTCCAGTGATGTAATTATTGAACCAAACACTGAATTAGACAAACAATAGAATAGTATATATGAACCAAGAATTCAGACCACATCCAGTGATTACAAATTATGAAGCATCCAGTGATGGTGTTGTAAGAAACCGTAGACTAAAGAAATCAGTTGGTGCTGTGAATAATCAAGGATACTTGATGTTTGGCGCTGGAAAGAAGAGATATCTCAATCATCGTTTCGCATTTGAATGTTTTTATGGATTGATCGAGGATGATTCTGTCATTGATCACAAGGATTCTAATCCAAAGAATAATTTTGTATCCAATCTGCAGGCTATCACACAGAGTGAGAATTCCAAACGAGGAAAGACTGGCAATTATTCAAAAAAAGCGAGACCTGTGAAATCTTTGAATACGATAACTAATGAAGAAAAAATATTTTCATCTATGAATGAAGCCGGTAGGCATTTCGATATTTGTAGAACTTCAGTACGATTCGTTGCAGAGGGGATAACCAAGACGGCTATTTCAAAAAAGACGGGGCAAAAAGTTCAATTTAGTTATGTCTAATGCGTCATATTTTTCAATTAGAGATATGTCATTCTTATAGAATAATGAATTCTGAAAACATGAATAGCATCATAGTTGAAATAGCAAAATTGAAAAATCAGGATATCAAACTATCGGATGGGTTAAATCCTGATCAAATTATGTCTGATTTTCAGGATATAGAATACGGAGTAAACAACAATAAATATATGCTACCCAAGAAATATGCACTCATCAAAAGAATTCAGAATTCTATTAAAGACTCTCTTTCATTTTCCAGTGACATCAGTGTGTTCGTCCCGTTGTATACTATCGTAGAAGGAATACGAAAAGAATTAGGTAACGAATACGAATTGAAAAAAGAAGTCAACTCTAAAATTAGAAACTTACGGGCGTTGATTCAGGAAAATTGATACCCGACCATTGATTGCCCGATCATTTATCATTTTTTGATTGCCCGACCATATCATTTTTTTTAGCCGACCCTCAAGGGAATGTCAAAAAAGTGGGGAAACTGTCAGTATTATTTATTTTATATACAATTTGGACACTTTCCCCATCATTGATAGAGCCGTTAAAACAATCAAATAACATTTCCATGGTGATATTAAAAATCATCTGACATGTCATTGATGGCGAAAGTGTGATAATTATTATTTTATATACAAATTCCACACTTTCGCCACACCTGATAGAAGGTGTCTCACGATGAAATAACACTTCCATGACTGTGTTAAAAAATCATCCGACATGTAACAAAAGTGGGAAAAAGTGTTTTACAATTGAAAAATGGTTTCTGACTTCAAATAATGGTCAATGAAGCATGAACAACCCGATTGGCTCGTGAACGATTAGATGCAATCAGGAGATTTGTACCAATTCGTGACTCTGTCAGAAATAAACTGCAACAACGACAGAGTTTACAAACTGATTTTGCTGCGGGATCTGAAGAGTTGTTTAAACCAGTAACCACAGCAACGAAGGGGATAGAGCGTGCTATACTGGGAGATGGTCCCGAGACGGGAAAATCTGTTATTGGTGAACTCGAAAAAATAGCAGCGAAAACTGAACAAACAAAACAAATGGAATCAAAAAGAACAGTAGAGGACTTACGCATGAGATTTAACGCGGAAGGGTTAGCAGAAATTGATGGGACTGATCCAACAGAAATTCCTACGCTTGTTGTTACGTCTTATGAAAACAGAAAAAAAATGTTGAAACCAGAACATCATAAGTTTGTTAAGAATTTCACTCACTGGGCTGATATATTCTACAAAATCAAAACTGGAAAAAGTCAAAAAAGTCAGATAGTGCATCATACATCGAATATATCGATGCGGTGGATCTAGTGTATAATCAATACGAAGAGTTTAAACAACCAAAAGTGCAAAGAAAGCGACAGCAACTTGCAAAGAAAATATCTTTCTCTCCTAAAAAACAACAACTACCACCTGATGATGATGATGATGATGATTTAGAAAAACTAGATGAAGCAGCTGGTTATAGCGGAAGTGGACTGCAAAATCCAAGGATTGGAAACACTTGTCCTGATAGTGTTATCAATGATATATCACGATTAGAAGTTCTTGTAGGAGGATTCCGAGCTGGAAATAACTCTCCAGAAATAATTAATGAAGCAGCTGATATCTGTAGACGGTTATTTGCCGGCGGTATCATGGATATCAAAACATATCGAGATTTCATTGACGAGTTAGCAAATGGGTATCACAGTGATTGACAAATTGTTTTACAATTGAAAAATTGTTTCTGATTTCAAATAATGATCATCCATTACAATCATGATAAACCAACCCCTGTCTATGTGGTAAACTCACGGTTTCCAGTTTATAAAGCATACTATGGAGATGGTTTAGGCAATACCATTTTAGGATTCTTTTCAAGAATGGCTCCAAAAGTGATGCCGTTAGCTAAACAGTTATCAATGAAAGCCATTGATGTTATTCGTGATAAGGGTATTGGTGCTGTTGGAGAGATTGCTGGAAAGGCGTTTTCAACTGCGAAGGATAAAATAACATCATTAGTGAGGCGAAAAAAGAAACCGTTACCGTCTACAGCAGAAATGCCTGCAAGTGTTAGTAAAATAATAAATAACGCAGTAGATGAAAAACTAGCGTCGATGGTAAATCAAGGAGACCAAAGCAATATTGCAAATATGATAGCGGGAAGTGGCTTTAAAAAACTACGTCGATGAAATCCTACGGATTTTCACGCTAGCGTTTTTCACGAATCGTTTACGATTTCACGATTTAGACTCTGATAAATAGAATAAAATGTTCAAACAGTCACGTGATCCAGCATTTGATATAGACGCCCCAGTTGGCAAGGATGATTCTGTACGCGATTATCAATATTACGCCTATCATGCCATAGACCCAAATAGTCGATCAAGAATTGATCTTCAAGTCCATGATACCAGTAAATACTTTCTACCCGCTGAAGCATTTATTGAAATCGAAGGAGAAATTGTAACAGCTGCTGATACTACTGCTGTACCAGCACCGTATCCAGCTGGTACTCAAGTCGGGTTTGTCAATAATGGTATTATGGCGTTATTTGAGAGTGCAAAATATCTCATTGATGGAAAAGAAATTGAGTCCATAGATCGTGATGTTGATGTGGCTACAACAATCATAGGGTTAGCGAGATATTCTGATGATTATACAAGATCAGCAGGGCCTTCTATGATGTTTGCAAAAGATGGTAAGAATACAGCTGGAGGAAATCCATTTGTTGTAAGACGACCAAAGAATAATGCTGGCACCGCTAATATTGATGCCGAAGATATGATTATAAACAACGATGTTTATTTCAATCTAGGAGCTGCAACACGTATTTCAATGTTGCAAGGAGCGCGTAAATCATTTTCATGCGCGATTCCACTGCATCATATATTTGGATTCTGTAGAAACGTCCGAAAAGTTATTTATGGAGCGAAGCATACAGTATCGCTTGTACGAAAAAGTGATGATAATGACGCAATTTGGAGGATTCCAGCAGACAATGCAAATCCAAATGCTGATGCCGGTAAAGTCAATTTAACAAAAATATCATTGTGGATGCCAGTGTTGACTCCAGCAATCACCGCAGAAGAACGATTACTATCATTTATGGATCAAGGAGGAAAGTCGTTGTTGAGTTGGTTATCAGTGAGTACAGATGTTAAACAATCAAATATCAACGGGTTATTCACGTGGAATCTAGCATCAAAACAAGGTGTTGCTGCGCCACGTCATATATTTATTGCGTTACAGGATAATACACGAGTTGGCAATCAACGTTTCAGCCATATGATATTTGATCAATTAGGTGTGAAAGACGTCTCACTGAGAATAAACGGCCAGCAGGAACCATCCGAGGATATACAACTTAATTACACAGAAAATCATATTGCTCGCTTGTATCATCGTCTGTTGTCATTTATGGCACGTGATCAAAATGTGGATACTGGTTTGCAAATATCACAATATGATTTTAAAAATCTGTATCCAATCTATTACTTCTCACTGGAACATCTCGATTTGATGAGACAATCTGTTGTTGATATACATTTTAGAGCTAATGTGACTCGTGGTGCTATTGCTGATTATAGAGCGGTTGCTGTCATTCTCAGCGATAAATCAATGCTACTCGAAGGTGTTGGTGGAAGAATGAGAGTGGTAGATGCACCAGTGGAAAATCTTTGATTGAAAATCCGAAGGATTTTTCCATTAGAATCAATCTATTATGTATAATGTCATATGGTGTTATTAGTGTTGCGTTAACTCCTGGTCAAATCAAAAAATTGCAATCAGAATCGGCTAAAAAATGTGGAACCACAATCACGTTGAAACCTAATCAAATGACTGGTGGTGCAAATAAATTATCGCTGACAACTCGTCAGGTGAAACATTTCAATGATGCACTTGTAGCAAAAAAAGGTGTTCAGATTACTCTTTCTGCGGCTGCTATCAAAAATATGATTAAAACGGGTGGTATATTTCCATTGTTAGCTGCAATACCAGCATTGATTGCAGCAGCAGCCCCAGCGGTGGCTAAAGCAGCGGCGTTAGGAGCCGTTGGTACTGCAGCAGGAATGGCGTTGAAAAAGGCAACTGGACAAGGATATAAAAAAAAGGGAAAGGGTCTAAGACTACCAGGAACCCCGTATTCATGGTACAGCGGAAAGGGTCTAAGACTACCAGGAACCCCGTATTCATGGTACAGCGGGAGATCCATTCACGGATCAGGCCTGAGACTACCAGGAACGGTTTATTAATTGAGGAATCTATGGTTCCTATGTCCAATTTTGATTTAATGGATGCGGCTAAAAAACTAGTGATTAAAAATTTCAGAGGTGTTTTTATGAAAGATCAATTACCACATCAACCAAACAAAACTGAAACAGGTATTATTAATCTCGATAACAGCACCGGACCTGGAACTCACTGGGTTGCATACGCTATTGATCCACGTGGGATTGTCTATTTTGATTCATATGGATTAGCCCCACCAAAAGAGTTTATGCGTTACATAAAACAATTTCCAATGAAGACTTGGTATTCTACGCTACCAACACAACAAATCAATGACCCACCAATATGCGGCAGTGAAGTATTAAATGTCCTTGATGCTATTTCAGCATCTAGAAAACCACCTCATATTGTCGTAAATGACTACACTAGTAATCGCTTTTTAGAGAGAGAAAGAGTTTTACAATAACATGATTGATATTTGGGGGAGATCTTTGAAACCCAAACCCGATGGCACTGCACCCCCTGATTCTATCAAGGATATAAAAAAAATAATTGAAGATGAAATAGCTGAGACGTTAAATTTAACAAGTGTTGACCCGAACGAAATAGTTGTATTTCAGGACAAACAGGGTAAATTGAAATCTAGTAATATTTCTCTGGATGATATTTTGGTTAAACAACAAAACGCAATCGAGGATACTATCGCGTTATTTTCCGATCAGGGTAAACTCAAACCAGGCGTACTTTTTTCGACGATTACAGATCGATTTTAAACTCTCAACGATTCTGCGTTAGAACTAGCAACACTTCAATCTAAAACCGAAGAACACATAAAACAGTTTACCGCATTTCGTAGAAATATCATTGATAAATTTATTGGAACTACATTCGATAAAATTGAACTAAAACTCCCTGATATTAAAAAATCCATCGATGAGACGAAAACCTTCATCGAAGGCATCAAAGGGGATGCAACGAGGATGATAACAGTCATTGAAAAAACAAAAATTCCTCATGAGAAAACCAACAACGTAGTATACACAATCAAACACGGATCATTTGAGTGGACACCTACAAACAACAAATTAGATATCACTGCAACCGTTAAGGGTATTTATCGATTAACACTAGTAACACCATTGTCTCAATTTAATATTTCATCGTCCAGTTCATCCGGGGTCAATAATACGATTTCAACGATCATCGACAAGAATACAACTGAAAAGTTTACAATCACATCTACTGATAAAAATTTGGTTAGGGTCTCAACAACGTGGTATGTGGAATTCGTAGCGAATTTAAGTAAATCGTAATTGAAAACGATAGCGTATTTAAAATAAAAATGATTTCATCATCGCAATATCGCTATGATCAGGTCAGAGAATATCAAACTAGACTCAAAACCCTGTCTGAGGAGTATGCAATGAAAATTAAAAAATATCGCAGGAGAATTACCGCAATTGATGTTACTGTGTACGCTGTGAGTGGTGTAATCACCGGAGCTGGTATTATACTGTCTTCAGTGACAATGATGGCCCCGATAGCTGTTCCAATTTGCATTTCTGCGGCAACAACAATCGCTGGAATTATTTCAATAATCACAAAAAAAATATCCTCATGCAGCCAACGGAAACTACAAGACTACATAGTTCAATTTCATGTTGTGTCCACTGCATACTCGCAATTATCCTCATTGATATCGTCATCGCTCGATGATACAATTATATCAGAGAGTGAGTTTTCAGCAATGGTAGATATATATGATTCTGCGATGTCAAAATTAGAAATACAACATGAGTATAATAACAATGACAACACAGATGGAATTACTTCAACAAATAGTGGAGAACACAAACCCAGTACAAACAAGCATGATCTCAATAACCTCAACGAATCCAGAATTCAGTGTGAATTTCCCCTCTCCGGTCCCAGTGAAGGAGATAGCGCTAGCAAAATTACGAGTGTATCATAGCTGGCCTAATATCAGATCAAAATCATTTGGTGGTCAACAACCCAATAATTCACTGGTATTTGCAAATAAGAATAAACCAGACGGTACCCCAGACTGGAATGTTGTTTCCATACCAACTGGATCATACCAAATCGAACAAATCAATAATGAATTCGCGCGTAGAATAAAATCGATTACTGGAGCAGAATCAAAAATAGCTATAACAGTTCATGAGCCAACACTATCATCTGCCATTGAAATAAACTCAGAAGAATACGTCGTAGATATCTATCAAAGCTCAATAAGAACCGTACTAGGATGGCCTGAATTACCACCCCGGGAAAAAACCGTTGATTTACCAGAACCCCAAAAAAATGATTATATCACCGACAGGATAAAATCTGATAATCCAATAAAGAGTTATCAAGTTCACAGAACTACTGGAGATTTTTTGGGTCTCGGATCCCAACTAATTTATAAGGAGAAGGAATTGAAGCATGAAAGAGAGAAATATTATTTTATTGACAAACTTAAAACCATTGAAAATTTCGGAGCGATGAATAATGATATTGAGTTGTTGTTTATATCCCTTAGATCCGGCACACTCACCCGAGATGAATCTATCAGCGTCGTAGAAACATGCAATAAAATTATCGACGATATGGAGACATTTCATTCACAAATTATTCAGGATATATTAGATGACAATAAACCCCTATCGAAAACAAAATTTGCATATGAATATAATATCCGCATTGAAGACATTCCAGCATTTAAACTACCAGGATATAACGTACCAGAACTAAAAAAACTTCTCAGTAATGCCATCGATATTGGTTTTAAAATAATTCATGATGCGTGGAAAAAAACAACATCACCGGAAATAAAAACCCTCAAACATAATAATGACCCAGATGGTGGTGGCAGGCATATTGCTCCGTTCAATGTGAATATTTCAACGGTGATTGCGCTTAATTTAGTGTGTTATGTTATCGAAGGAAGCTATCAAATAAATTTAGAACGATCAAATCAAGCTCAGCAGGGATATATTTTGTATTCATTTGCACCAATAGCTCCTCCAGGGTTTTTAATAATTGAGTCCCCGGTGAATCCAGTCTATATGCGATGTCATAATAATTCATTAACCAGAATTAATTTCAAACTCACTGACCAGTCTAATAATCTGATTGATTTACAAGAGGAGGTTTTACAAATTAGTCTATTTGTGAAATCCTAAGGGGATTTTCGTCGTAGTGATTTTCGACCCTCGAACACGATATCGTATCGGACTGGATCAAATATTCGGTTAACCCATAGCAGCAGAAGGGGTGAGTGACAACGCCGTTGTAGTCCCTTTTCCCCAAAAAAATCGATGGAGGATTTCATTAATTTCATTGATTTTTCATTGATTTTTTTTTTGGACCTAATCCATGAAACGATATCAGATTCAAACACACATTGGGGCCTGATGTCATTGGTTTCATTATTTTTAAGCGTGATTTCAGTGAAAACTTGTCTAAAAATGTTGTCTGATTCGCCCCTTCTGCTGCTCCATTGGATAGTACGTCACCATACTTTTAAACCGGTTCCCACCATTTTATTCAGCATGACTTTGGATGAAAAACGGACTTTTGGGGTTTTCATGTTATGGATCAGTTGGGATTAGTTAAAAGCGCTTAAAACCCTTTTCACCGCTTGGAGTTTTTTAATACTTGGTTTATTCGATGCCCACCATTGGATAGTACGTCACCATACTTTTAAACCGGTTCCCACCATTTTATTCAGCATGACTTTGGATGAAAAACGGACTTTTGGGGTTTTCATGTTATGGATCAGTTGGGCTTAGTTAAAAGCGCTTAAAACCCTTTTCCCCGCTTGGAGTTTTTTAATACTTGGTTTATTCGATGCGCACCATTGGATAGTACGTCACCATACTTTTAAACCGGTTCCCACCATTTTATTCAGCATGACTTTGGATGAAAAACGGACTTTTGGGGTTTTCATGTTATGGATCAGTTGGGCTTAGTTAAAAGCGCTTAAAACCCTTTTCCCCGCTTGGAGTTTTTTAATACTTGGTTTATTCGATGCGCACCATTGGATAGTACGTCACCATACTTTTAAACCGGTTCCCACCATTTTATTCAGCATGACTTTGGATGAAAAACGGACTTTTGGGGTTTTCATGTTATGGATCAGTTGGGCTTAGTTAAAAGCGCTTAAAACCCTTTTCCCCGCTTGGAGTTTTTTAATACTTGGTTTATTCGATGCGCACCATTGGATAGTACGTCACCATACTTTTAAACCGGTTCCCACCATTTTATTCAGCATGACTTTGGATGAAAAACGGACTTTTGGGGTTTTCATGTTATGGATCAGTTGGGCTTAGTTAAAAGCGCTTAAAACCCTTTTTCCCGCTTGGAGTTTTTTAATACTAGGTTTATTCGATACGCACCATTCGATAGTACGTCACCATACTTTTAAACTGGTTCCCACCATTTTATTCAGCATGACTTTGGATGAAAAACGGACTTTTGGGGTTTTCATGTTATGGATCAGTTGGGCTTAGTTAAAAGCGCTTAAAACCCTTTTCCCCGCTTGGAGTTTTTTAATACTTGGTTTATTCGATGCGCACCATTGGATAGTACGTCACCATACTTTTAAACCGGTTCCCACCATTTTATTTAGCATGACTTTGGATGAAAAACGGACTTTTGGGGTTTTCATGTTATGGATCAGTTGGGCTTAGTTAAAAGCGCTTAAAACCCTTTTCCCCGCTTGGAGTTTTTTAATACTTGGTTTATTCGATGCGCACCATTGGATAGTACGTCTCCATACTTTTCAACCGGTTCCCACCATTTTATTCAGTATGACTTTGGATGAAAAACGGACTTTTGGGGTTTTCATGTTATGGATCAGTTGGGCTTAGTTAAAAGCGCTTAAAACCCTTTTCCCCGCTTGGAGTTTTTTAATACTTGGTTTATTCGATGCGCACCATTGGATAGTACGTCACCATACTTTTAAACCGGTTCCCACCATTTTATTCAGCATGACTTTGGATGAAAAACGGACTTTTGGGGTTTTCATGTTATGGATCAGTTGGGCTTAGTTAAAAGCGCTTAAAACCCTTTTCCCCGCTTGGAGTTTTTTAATACTTGGTTTATTCGATGCGCACCATTGGATAGTACGTCACCATACTTTTAAACCGGTTCCCACCATTTTATTCAGCATGACTTTGGATGAAAAACGGACTTTTGGGGTTTTCATGTTATGGATCAGTTGGGCTTAGTTAAAAGCGCTTAAAACCCTTTTCCCCGCTTGGAGTTTTTTAATACTTGGTTTATTCGATGCGCACCATTGGATAGTACGTCACCATACTTTTAAACCGGTTCCCACCATTTTATTCAGCATGACTTTGGATGAAAAACGGACTTTTGGGGTTTTCATGTTATGGATCAGTTGGGCTTAGTTAAAAGCGCTTAAAACCCTTTTCCCCGCTTGGAGTTTTTTAATACTTGGTTTATTCGATGCGCACCATTGGATAGTACGTCACCATACTTTTAAACCGGTTCCCACCATTTTATTCAGCATGACTTTGGATGAAAAACGGACTTTTGGGGTTTTCATGTTATGGATCAGTTGGGCTTAGTTAAAAGCGCTTAAAACCCTTTTCCCCGCTTGGAGTTTTTTTAATACTTGGTTTATTCGATGCGCACCATTGGATAGTACGTCACCATACTTTTAAACCGGTTCCCACCATTTTATTCAGCATGACTTTGGATGAAAAACGGACTTTTGGGGTTTTCATGTTATGGATCAGTTGGGCTTAGTTAAAAGCGCTTAAAACCCTTTTCCCCGCTTGGAGTTTTTTAATACTTGTTTTATTCGATGCGCACCATTGGATAGTACGTCACCATACTTTTAAACCGGTTCCCACCATTTTATTCAGCATGACTTTGGATGAAAAACGGACTTTTGGGGTTTTCATGTTATGGATCAGTTGGGCTTAGTTAAAAGCGCTTAAAACCCTTTTCCCCGCTTGGAGTTTTTTAATACTTGGTTTATTCGATGCGCACCATTGGATAGTACGTCACCATACTTTTAAACCGGTTCCCACCATTTTATTCAGCATGACTTTGGATGAAAAACGGACTTTTGGGGTTTTCATGTTATGGATCAGTTGGGCTTAGTTAAAAGCGCTTAAAACCCTTTTCCCCGCTTGGAGTTTTTTAATACTTGGTTTATTCGATGCGCACCATTGGATAGTACGTCACCATACTTTTAAACCGGTTCCCACCATTTTATTCAGCATGACATTGGATGAAAAACGGACTTTTGGGGTTTTCATGTTATGGATCAGTTGGGCTTAGTTAAAAGCGCTTAAAACCCTTTTCCCCGCTTGGAGTTTTTTAATACTTGGTTTATTCGATGCGCACCATTGGATAGTACGTCACCATACTTTTAAACCGGTTCCCACCATTTTATTCAGCATGACTTTGGATGAAAAACGGACTTTTGGGGTTTTCATGTTATGGATCAGTTGGGCTTAGTTAAAAGCGCTTAAAACCCTTTTCCCCGCTTGGAGTTTTTTAATACTTGGTTTATTCGATGCGCACCATTGGATAGTACGTCACCATACTTTTAAACCGGTTCCCACCATTTTATTCAGCATGACTTTGGATGAAAAACGGACTTTTGGGGTTTTCATGTTATGGATCAGTTGGGCTTAGTTAAAAGCGCTTAAAACCCTTTTCCCCGCTTGGAGTTTTTTAATACTTGGTTTATTCGATGCGCACCATTGGATAGTACGTCACCATACTTTTAAACCGGTTCCCACCATTTTATTCAGCATGACTTTGGATGAAAAACGGACTTTTGGGGTTTTCATGTTATGGATCAGTTGGGCTTAGTTAAAAGCGCTTAAAACCCTTTTCCCCGCTTGGAGTTTTTTAATACTTGGTTTATTCGATGCGCACCATTGGATAGTACGTCACCATACTTTTAAACCGGTTCCCACCATTTTATTCAGCATGACTTTGGATGAAAAACGGACTTTTGGGGTTTTCATGTTATGGATCAGTTGGGCTTAGTTAAAAGCGCTTAAAACCCTTTTCCCCGCTTGGAGTTTTTTAATACTTGGTTTATTCGATGCGCACCATTGGATAGTACGTCACCATACTTTTAAACCGGTTCCCACCATTTTATTCAGCATGACTTTGGATGAAAAACGGACTTTTGGGGTTTTCATGTTATGGATCAGTTGGGCTTAGTTAAAAGCGCTTAAAACCCTTTTCCCCGCTTGGAGTTTTTTAATACTTGGTTTATTCGATGCGCACCATTGGATAGTACGTCACCATACTTTTAAACCGGTTCCCACCATTTTATTCAGCATGACTTTGGATGAAAAACGGACTTTTGGGGTTTTCATGTTATGGATCAGTTGGGCTTAGTTAAAAGCGCTTAAAACCCTTTTCCCCGCTTGGAGTTTTTTAATACTTGGTTTATTCGATGCGCACCATTGGATAGTACGTCACCATACTTTTAAACCGGTTCCCACCATTTTATTCAGCATGACTTTGGATGAAAAACGGACTTTTGGGGTTTTCATGTTATGGATCAGTTGGGCTTAGTTAAAAGCGCTTAAAACCCTTTTCCCCGCTTGGAGTTTTTTAATACTTGGTTTATTCGATGCGCACCATTGGATAGTACGTCACCATACTTTTAAACCGGTTCCCACCATTTTATTCAGCATGACTTTGGATGAAAAACGGACTTTTGGGGTTTTCATGTTATGGATCAGTTGGGCTTAGTTAAAAGCGCTTAAAACCCTTTTCCCCGCTTGGAGTTTTTTAATACTTGGTTTATTCGATGCGCACCATTGGATAGTACGTCACCATACTTTTAAACCGGTTCCCACCATTTTATTCAGCATGACTTTGGATGAAAAACGGACTTTTGGGGTTTTCATGTTATGGATCAGTTGGGCTTAGTTAAAAGCGCTTAAAACCCTTTTCCCCGCTTGGAGTTTTTTAATACTTGGTTTATTCGATGCGCACCATTGGATAGTACGTCACCATACTTTTAAACCGGTTCCCACCATTTTATTCAGCATGACTTTGGATGAAAAACGGACTTTTGGGGTTTTCATGTTATGGATCAGTTGGGCTTAGTTAAAAGCGCTTAAAACCCTTTTCCCCGCTTGGAGTTTTTTAATACTTGGTTTATTCGATGCGCACCATTGGATAGTACGTCACCATACTTTTAAACCGGTTCCCACCATTTTATTCAGCATGACTTTGGATGAAAAACGGACTTTTGGGGTTTTCATGTTATGGATCAGTTGGGCTTAGTTAAAAGCGCTTAAAACCCTTTTCCCCGCTTGGAGTTTTTTAATACTTGGTTTATTCGATGCGCACCATTGGATAGTACGTCACCATACTTTTAAACCGGTTCCCACCATTTTATTCAGCATGACTTTGGATGAAAAACGGACTTTTGGGGTTTTCATGTTATGGATCAGTTGGGCTTAGTTAAAAGCGCTTAAAACCCTTTTCCCCGCTTGGAGTTTTTTAATACTTGGTTTATTCGATGCGCACCATTGGATAGTACGTCACCATACTTTTAAACCGGTTCCCACCATTTTATTCAGCATGACTTTGGATGAAAAACGGACTTTTGGGGTTTTCATGTTATGGATCAGTTGGGCTTAGTTAAAAGCGCTTAAAACCCTTTTCCCCGCTTGGAGTTTTTTAATACTTGGTTTATTCGATGCGCACCATTGGATAGTACGTCACCATACTTTTAAACCGGTTCCCACCATTTTATTCAGCATGACTTTGGATGAAAAACGGACTTTTGGGGTTTTCATGTTATGGATCAGTTGGGCTTAGTTAAAAGCGCTTAAAACCCTTTTCCCCGCTTGGAGTTTTTTAATACTTGGTTTATTCGATGCGCACCATTGGATAGTACGTCACCATACTTTTAAACCGGTTCCCACCATTTTATTCAGCATGACTTTGGATGAAAAACGGACTTTTGGGGTTTTCATGTTATGGATCAGTTGGGCTTAGTTAAAAGCGCTTAAAACCCTTTTCCCCGCTTGGAGTTTTTTAATACTTGGTTTATTCGATGCGCACCATTGGATAGTACGTCACCATACTTTTAAACCGGTTCCCACCATTTTATTCAGCATGACTTTGGATGAAAAACGGACTTTTGGGGTTTTCATGTTATGGATCAGTTGGGCTTAGTTAAAAGCGCTTAAAACCCTTTTCCCCGCTTGGAGTTTTTTAATACTTGGTTTATTCGATGCGCACCATTGGATAGTACGTCACCATACTTTTAAACCGGTTCCCACCATTTTATTCAGCATGACTTTGGATGAAAAACGGACTTTTGGGGTTTTCATGTTATGGATCAGTTGGGCTTAGTTAAAAGCGCTTAAAACCCTTTTCCCCGCTTGGAGTTTTTTAATACTTGGTTTATTCGATGCGCACCATTGGATAGTACGTCACCATACTTTTAAACCGGTTCCCACCATTTTATTCAGCATGACTTTGGATGAAAAACGGACTTTTGGGGTTTTCATGTTATGGATCAGTTGGGCTTAGTTAAAAGCGCTTAAAACCCTTTTCCCCGCTTGGAGTTTTTTAATACTTGGTTTATTCGATGCGCACCATTGGATAGTACGTCACCATACTTTTAAACCGGTTCCCACCATTTTATTCAGCATGACTTTGGATGAAAAACGGACTTTTGGGGTTTTCATGTTATGGATCAGTTGGGCTTAGTTAAAAGCGCTTAAAACCCTTTTCCCCGCTTGGAGTTTTTTAATACTTGGTTTATTCGATGCGCACCATTGGATAGTACGTCACCATACTTTTAAACCGGTTCCCACCATTTTATTCAGCATGACTTTGGATGAAAAACGGACTTTTGGGGTTTTCATGTTATGGATCAGTTGGGCTTAGTTAAAAGCGCTTAAAACCCTTTTCCCCGCTTGGAGTTTTTTAATACTTGGTTTATTCGATGCGCACCATTGGATAGTACGTCACCATACTTTTAAACCGGTTCCCACCATTTTATTCAGCATGACTTTGGATGAAAAACGGACTTTTGGGGTTTTCATGTTATGGATCAGTTGGGCTTAGTTAAAAGCGCTTAAAACCCTTTTCCCCGCTTGGAGTTTTTTATACTTGGTTTATTCGATGCGCACCATTGGATAGTACGTCACCATACTTTTAAACCGGTTCCCACCATTTTATTCAGCATGACTTTGGATGAAAAACGGACTTTTGGGGTTTTCATGTTATGGATCAGTTGGGCTTAGTTAAAAGCGCTTAAAACCCTTTTCCCCGCTTGGAGTTTTTTAATACTTGGTTTATTCGATGCGCACCATTGGATAGTACGTCACCATACTTTTAAACCGGTTCCCACCATTTTATTCAGCATGACTTTGGATGAAAAACGGACTTTTGGGGTTTTCATGTTATGGATCAGTTGGGCTTAGTTAAAAGCGCTTAAAACCCTTTTCCCCGCTTGGAGTTTTTTAATACTTGGTTTATTCGATGCGCACCATTGGATAGTACGTCACCATACTTTTAAACCGGTTCCCACCATTTTATTCAGCATGACTTTGGATGAAAAACGGACTTTTGGGGTTTTCATGTTATGGATCAGTTGGGCTTAGTTAAAAGCGCTTAAAACCCTTTTCCCCGCTTGGAGTTTTTTAATACTTGGTTTATTCGATGCGCACCATTGGATAGTACGTCACCATACTTTTAAACCGGTTCCCACCATTTTATTCAGCATGACTTTGGATGAAAAACGGACTTTTGGGGTTTTCATGTTATGGATCAGTTGGGCTTAGTTAAAAGCGCTTAAAACCCTTTTCCCCGCTTGGAGTTTTTTAATACTTGGTTTATTCGATGCGCACCATTGGATAGTACGTCACCATACTTTTAAACCGGTTCCCACCATTTTATTCAGCATGACTTTGGATGAAAAACGGACTTTTGGGGTTTTCATGTTATGGATCAGTTGGGCTTAGTTAAAAGCGCTTAAAACCCTTTTCCCCGCTTGGAGTTTTTTAATACTTGGTTTATTCGATGCGCACCATTGGATAGTACGTCACCATACTTTTAAACCGGTTCCCACCATTTTATTCAGCATGACTTTGGATGAAAAACGGACTTTTGGGGTTTTCATGTTATGGATCAGTTGGGCTTAGTTAAAAGCGCTTAAAACCCTTTTCCCCGCTTGGAGTTTTTTAATACTTGGTTTATTCGATGCGCACCATTGGATAGTACGTCACCATACTTTTAAACCGGTTCCCACCATTTTATTCAGCATGACTTTGGATGAAAAACGGACTTTTGGGGTTTTCATGTTATGGATCAGTTGGGCTTAGTTAAAAGCGCTTAAAACCCTTTTCCCCGCTTGGAGTTTTTTAATACTTGGTTTATTCGATGCGCACCATTGGATAGTACGTCACCATACTTTTAAACCGGTTCCCACCATTTTATTCAGCATGACTTTGGATGAAAAACGGACTTTTGGGGTTTTCATGTTATGGATCAGTTGGGCTTAGTTAAAAGCGCTTAAAACCCTTTTCCCCGCTTGGAGTTTTTTAATACTTGGTTTATTCGATGCGCACCATTGGATAGTACGTCACCATACTTTTAAACCGGTTCCCACCATTTTATTCAGCATGACTTTGGATGAAAAACGGACTTTTGGGGTTTTCATGTTATGGATCAGTTGGGCTTAGTTAAAAGCGCTTAAAACCCTTTTCCCCGCTTGGAGTTTTTTAATACTTGGTTTATTCGATGCGCACCATTGGATAGTACGTCACCATACTTTTAAACCGGTTCCCACCATTTTATTCAGCATGACTTTGGATGAAAAACGGACTTTTGGGGTTTTCATGTTATGGATCAGTTGGGCTTAGTTAAAAGCGCTTAAAACCCTTTTCCCCGCTTGGAGTTTTTTAATACTTGGTTTATTCGATGCGCACCATTGGATAGTACGTCACCATACTTTTAAACCGGTTCCCACCATTTTATTCAGCATGACTTTGGATGAAAAACGGACTTTTGGGGTTTTCATGTTATGGATCAGTTGGGCTTAGTTAAAAGCGCTTAAAACCCTTTTCCCCGCTTGGAGTTTTTTAATACTTGGTTTATTCGATGCGCACCATTGGATAGTACGTCACCATACTTTTAAACCGGTTCCCACCATTTTATTCAGCATGACTTTGGATGAAAAACGGACTTTTGGGGTTTTCATGTTATGGATCAGTTGGGCTTAGTTAAAAGCGCTTAAAACCCTTTTCCCCGCTTGGAGTTTTTTAATACTTGGTTTATTCGATGCGCACCATTGGATAGTACGTCACCATACTTTTAAACCGGTTCCCACCATTTTATTCAGCATGACTTTGGATGAAAAACGGACTTTTGGGGTTTTCATGTTATGGATCAGTTGGGCTTAGTTAAAAGCGCTTAAAACCCTTTTCCCCGCTTGGAGTTTTTTAATACTTGGTTTATTCGATGCGCACCATTGGATAGTACGTCACCATACTTTTAAACCGGTTCCCACCATTTTATTCAGCATGACTTTGGATGAAAAACGGACTTTTGGGGTTTTCATGTTATGGATCAGTTGGGCTTAGTTAAAAGCGCTTAAAACCCTTTTCCCCGCTTGGAGTTTTTTAATACTTGGTTTATTCGATGCGCACCATTGGATAGTACGTCACCATACTTTTAAACCGGTTCCCACCATTTTATTCAGCATGACTTTGGATGAAAAACGGACTTTTGGGGTTTTCATGTTATGGATCAGTTGGGCTTAGTTAAAAGCGCTTAAAACCCTTTTCCCCGCTTGGAGTTTTTTAATACTTGGTTTATTCGATGCGCACCATTGGATAGTACGTCACCATACTTTTAAACCGGTTCCCACCATTTTATTCAGCATGACTTTGGATGAAAAACGGACTTTTGGGGTTTTCATGTTATGGATCAGTTGGGCTTAGTTAAAAGCGCTTAAAACCCTTTTCCCCGCTTGGAGTTTTTTAATACTTGGTTTATTCGATGCGCACCATTGGATAGTACGTCACCATACTTTTAAACCGGTTCCCACCATTTTATTCAGCATGACTTTGGATGAAAAACGGACTTTTGGGGTTTTCATGTTATGGATCAGTTGGGCTTAGTTAAAAGCGCTTAAAACCCTTTTCCCCGCTTGGAGTTTTTTAATACTTGGTTTATTCGATGCGCACCATTGGATAGTACGTCACCATACTTTTAAACCGGTTCCCACCATTTTATTCAGCATGACTTTGGATGAAAAACGGACTTTTGGGGTTTTCATGTTATGGATCAGTTGGGCTTAGTTAAAAGCGCTTAAAACCCTTTTCCCCGCTTGGAGTTTTTTAATACTTGGTTTATTCGATGCGCACCATTGGATAGTACGTCACCATACTTTTAAACCGGTTCCCACCATTTTATTCAGCATGACTTTGGATGAAAAACGGACTTTTGGGGTTTTCATGTTATGGATCAGTTGGGCTTAGTTAAAAGCGCTTAAAACCCTTTTCCCCGCTTGGAGTTTTTTAATACTTGGTTTATTCGATGCGCACCATTGGATAGTACGTCACCATACTTTTAAACCGGTTCCCACCATTTTATTCAGCATGACTTTGGATGAAAAACGGACTTTTGGGGTTTTCATGTTATGGATCAGTTGGGCTTAGTTAAAAGCGCTTAAAACCCTTTTCCCCGCTTGGAGTTTTTTAATACTTGGTTTATTCGATGCGCACCATTGGATAGTACGTCACCATACTTTTAAACCGGTTCCCACCATTTTATTCAGCATGACTTTGGATGAAAAACGGACTTTTGGGGTTTTCATGTTATGGATCAGTTGGGCTTAGTTAAAAGCGCTTAAAACCCTTTTCCCCGCTTGGAGTTTTTTAATACTTGGTTTATTCGATGCGCACCATTGGATAGTACGTCACCATACTTTTAAACCGGTTCCCACCATTTTATTCAGCATGACTTTGGATGAAAAACGGACTTTTGGGGTTTTCATGTTATGGATCAGTTGGGCTTAGTTAAAAGCGCTTAAAACCCTTTTCCCCGCTTGGAGTTTTTTAATACTTGGTTTATTCGATGCGCACCATTGGATAGTACGTCACCATACTTTTAAACCGGTTCCCACCATTTTATTCAGCATGACTTTGATGAAAAACGGACTTTTGGGGTTTTCATGTTATGGATCAGTTGGGCTTAGTTAAAAGCGCTAAAAACCCTTTTCCCCGCTTGGAGTTTTTTAATACTTGGTTTATTCGATGCGCACCATTGGATAGTACGTCACCATACTTTTAAACCGGTTCCCACCATTTTATTCAGCAT
>JARLTB010000437.1:0-124274 GCA_030141615.1 Unio pictorum
AAGTGTATATCAACGACAGATTGTCTCATCAAATCGAGATGTTCCAATGAGAAGTAATAAATCGGATAGAGGCTTTTAAAATCCAATTGTGATATTTGCAAACCAGTATCCACATTTAGATCACGTGCCATAAACGACAATAGGTTATGATACACGCGTGCAATATGATTCTGACCGTAATCAAGTTGTATATCCTCGGATGGTTCCTGCTGTCCGTTTATTCTCAGCGAGACTTCACTAACACCTAACTGATCAAATATCATATGGCTTCGTTCTTGATTACCAACTCGCGCATTATTCTGTAACGCTACGAATATATGACGTGGAGCTGAAACACCTTGTTTTGATGCCAGGTGCCATGTGAATGTACCATCAACATTGTCCTGTTTGATATCCGTAGTCACTGATAACCAACTTAACAACGACTTTCCTCCTTGGTCCATAAATGATAACAATTTTTCTTCTGCTATGATTGATGGAGTTAACACTGGCATCCACAATGATAGTTTTGTTAAAATGACTTTACCGGCAGCAACCCCAGCATTACGCCAGATTGCATCATCATCAGTACCCTTTCGTACAAGCGCTACTGTGTGTTTAGCTCCATAAATAACTTTTCGGACGTTTCTACAGAATCCAAATATATGATGCAGTGGAATCGCACATGAAAATCGTCGACGCTGCCCATGCAACGTTGCTACACGTGTTGCAAATCCTAAATTGAGATTACCATTAACGCCTCCGAGAATATCAAAAGCAGCTCCGGGTCTAGTTCGACGTTCTGGATTAGCTGCTTCCTGTTGATCGGCTTCTGCATTATCTCTTGCTGTTAACACTTTAATGAATTGAAGGTGGTCAGCGTTATCAGAGGTATCCTTTGCAAACATCATAGATGGACCAGCTGATCTTGTATAATCATCAGAATATCTCGCTAACCCTATGATTGTTGTTGCAACATCAACATCACGGTCTATTGATTCAATTTCTTTTCCATCAATGAGATATCTAGCGCTTTCAAATAACGCCATTATGCCGTTATTAACAAAACCAACTCGGACATTTGCGTTATCTGCATATGGTGGATCATTATGAGCAGCATCATTTGTTACAAGTTCTCCTTCGATTTCGATAAATGCCTCACACGGTAGGAAGTATTTACTGGTATCATGAACTTGAAGTTCAATTCGCGATCGGAGATCTGGTTGTACTGCGTGATAAGAATAAAATTGAAAATCGCGTACAGAATCATCCTTGCCAACTGGGGCATCTATATCAAATGCTGGATCACGTGACTGTTTGAACATTTTATTCTATTTATCAGAGTCTAAATCGCGATTTCCCATTTCATCGTCGTGTTTTTTTAAAGCCACTTCCTGCTATCATGTTTGCTATCATGTTATTTTGGTCCTCTTGATTTATCAAGGGAGTCACCATCGACGCTAATTTTTCATCTACTGCGTTATTTATAATTCTACTAACACTTGCAGGCATTTCTGCTGTAGACGGTAACGGTACCGGTTTCTTTTTTCGTCTCACTAATGATGTTATTTTATTCTTCGCAGTTGAAAACGCTTTTCCAGCAAGATCTCCAACAGCACCAATACCCTTATCACGAATAACATCAATGGCTTTCATTCCTAGTTGTTTAGCTAACGGCATCACTTTTGGAGCCATTCTCGCAAATAACCCTAAAATGGTATTACCTAAACCATCTCCGTAGTATGCTCTATAAACCGGAAACCGTGAATTAACTACGTAGACGGGGGTTGGTTTATCATGATTGTAGTGTATGATCATTATTTGAAATCAGAAACAATTTTTCAATTGTAAAACAATTTATCAATTAATCACTGTGATACCCACTTTCCACTAACTCGCCAATGAAATCTCGATATGTGCTGATATCCATGATACCACCCTGAAATAATCGTCTACAGATATCAGCTGCTTCATTAATTATTTCCGGTGAGTTATTTCCAGCTCGGAAACCTCCTACAAGAACTTCTAATCGTGATATATCATTGATAACACTACCAGGACATGTCGTGGTAGAGTCAAAGACATCATTTGGATTTCCAATCGAATATCCTTTTCCGCTTGTTTCCTTAGTTGTACCAGTTGCGCCTTCACTATCATCAAGTAATTGCCTTTGTCGGCCTCGACTTTGTTTTTCTCGTTCTTGTTGTTTTTGTATACCATAACTATCAACTCCTATTTTAAAAGTTCTGTACTCAACTGTATCCTTTTTCAAATTACCAGTAACCCCCTTATTTATTTTATACAACCAATCTACCCAGTCGTCTCGTTTAATTCTACTGTTTTTATACTCGTCTTTTAAAAACTCTTCCCTTGAATGATATTTTTGGACAGCGAAAACGCCAAAGTCCGCATAATCGTCGTGTTTTATTAATTGACGGTCTTTGATTTCTGTTATAGCTTCTTCAGTGAATTTGTCTATAAAGGGGATACCTCTTGGGGTGACGACATCAACAGGTTGTGGTTCAGGTGTAGAAACTCTTTGAGTTTCAGGCGCAGAATCATCAATATCAGCTAGTCGTTCATACTCGCGTTGAGTTTTTATATCACTGGATAGCTGTTGTATTCCTGCGCGTGTTTGTCCGGCCTCTGCTGCTATCTTTTCAAGCGTATCAAGCAGCGGCGCCTTCTTTACTCGTTCTCGCTCAGGAATATCTCCATATATCGCTGCTTCAGTTAGCTTTTTCACATCTTTGGTCGCACTTGTTATCGGAGAAAACAGTTGTTCACTTGACACAGAAAAGTCAGTCTGCGCTTGTTGTCGTTGTTGTAGTTTATTCCGTACAGAGTCACGAATTGGTACAAATCTCTTAATTGCATCTAATCGTTCACGAGCCAATCGGGTTGTTAATGCTTCATTGACCATTATTTGAAATCAGAAACAATTTTTCAATTGTAAAACAATTTTTCAATCCCGACCTAACACCATCGGATGGTCATGGAAGTGTTATTTCATCCTATAACGGCTTCTATCAATGATGGCGAAAGTCACATAATTGCTATAAATAATAATAATACTGTGACTTTCGCCATTCTATTTTTGATCAATCCGAACCAGCCATCAATTTTTTATTCACTGTTTCTGACATTATCAATCAAAAAATGCTAAAAAAAATTAAAATCTCTATGAGGGACGGTCACAATCAAATAATGATTAATGGTCGGGCAATCAAATAATGATAAATGGTTGGTCAATCAAAATTGTTCATTTTCTTGAATTAACGCTCGTAGGTTTCTAACTTTAGAATTAACCTCCTTTTTCAATTCGTATTCGTACCCCAATTCTTTTCGTATTCGTTCTACGATGGTATATAACGGAGCGAACACACTTACGTCACTGGAGAATGCGAGAGAGTCCTTAATAGAATTCTGAATTCTTTTGATGAGTGCATATTTCTTTGGCAGCATGTATTTATTGTTGTTAACTCCGTATTCTATATCCTGAAAATCAGACATGATTTGATCAGGATTTAACCCATCTGATAGTTCAATATCCCAACCTTTCAATTTTGAAATCTCGGATATGATGCTATTCATGTTTTCAGAATTCATTATTCTATAGCAATGACATATTTCTAAATGAAAAATATGATGCATTAGACGTAACTAAATCGAATTTTTTGTCCCGTCCCCTTTGAAATAGCCGATCGACAAACCCCCTCTGCAACATATCGTACAGAGGGTCTACAAATATTGAAATACTTGCCGGCTTCATATATTGATTTAAATACTTTTTCTTCGTTAGTTATTGTATTCAAAGATTTCACAGGTCTCGCTTTTTTCGAGTATTTCCCAGTCCCCCCTCGTTTGGTATTCTCACTATGTGTGATTGCTTGAAGATTTGATAAGGAATTGTTCTTCGGATTAGAATCAATATGATCAATAACAAAACCATCTTTGATCAATCCATGGAAACACTCGTACACGAAACGATGATTGTAATATTTCTTCTTTCCAACAGTAAAAAACAAATACCCCATACCATTATCCCACCCAACTGGGTTCTTCAGTCTACGGTTTCTTACAACACCATCACTGGATGCTTCATAATTTGTACTCACAGGGTGCTGTCTGAATTCTTGGGTCATTCTTATACTATACTATTTGTCTAATTCAATGACTGATCCATTGCAGGGGGATTCATTATACATAAATCTTTCATTTAGACACTTGTTTTTAGTATAGCATGAAAGAGTTCAAGAGATTGACTTCGAAAAATGCTGAATTCAATGTTGATAAAGAGTTTAAGAGATTATTAAAAATCAATCCTAGATTTAATCTCGATAGACCCAAAAAACGTATCAAACGTCCAAGAGACGGAAACATGAAAGAGTTTAAGAGATTATTAAAAATCAATCCTAGATTTAATCTCGATAGACCCAAAAAACGTATCAAACGTCCAAGAGACGGAAACATGAAAGAGTTTAAGAGATTATTGAAAATCAGTCCTAGATTTAATCTCGATAGACCCAAAAAACGTATCAAACGTCCAAGAGACGGAAACATGAAAGAGTTTAAGAGATTATTGAAAATCAGTCCTAGATTTAATCTCGATAGACCCAAAAAACGTAACAAATTTAATCTCGATAAACCCAAAATCCTTCGGATTTCAAAAGCGTCCAAGAAATTATCCTGGAAAGATGCTCAATTCAATCTCGATATAGTTTCTAATACACCCAATAATAAAATTCTTGATAAAGCCATGATTAATAAAATCAGAGATTGTTTCAATGAATTTAAGCGTGATGGAGCATCCTATTGTTGGTCAACATTTCGAATTGATGGTGTTGTTGACGCTACCATGAATGATGAAAAAGCAGCAGTGATAATTTCACATGTTGGGGAAAAACGGTATTTTTTCCGAATCAAATTCATTATTGAAGTCGATGGCAAATGGATTATTAAGGATAAATTTGAACCAATCCTCAAGAATAAAAAAGCTGTCATTGTGAGTAGAGATTCCAAACCAGGGATTCTAACCGGCATTGACAAACCATACTACGAAAGATCTTATCCCGTAACAGCAATGGTTTATGGGCTATATCCGTTAAATGATAAACCCGATATCGCAAAACTAGCTCCTATGAAATATTCGTCAGGGCTTAATTGTGTAGCAACACGGGTAATGGAGCACTTCACAAATGCATCCCGAGGAAATAAACTAACTGATCTAAGACGAAAAAAAATAACCGAATGGGAACTGACAGTGAAACAGCATGGTGCAAAGATTTCTGATATAGCTAAGTTAGAAACATCATTAAGATTTCCAATAACAGTTATGACGATAACCGGAGAGGTTTTATACGAACCGAAATATAACAAAAATGGAGCACCAATACAGATTATTGATCATAACAAACACGCGTGGACACCTGCGGTAACAGTATTTCCACGAGAACGAACCGTGAAATATATCCCTAAGGAGTTCGTCGGGGATGTTTTCTATGAAGAGAGATTATTTGATGCTATTAATGCGTTGTGTAAGGATGATCCTGTGTCAGTGTGGTTACTTAGAAGTGATGAAGGATTCGATCAATTTGTAAAACCAAATGGTGAATTATATCGCGTTGAAGAATTAGATAACAGAATGAGAAAAATCGCTAATGATTTTTCACCGGAGAGTTTCCATGAAAAACTACTCACGGATAGTTTTACTATTCCATCAGTGGTAGCTCACTTCGCAAGAGAAAAAAACTCATGGCGTCCAACACGAAGTGATTTTCTTGAGGATGTTAAATCGAGTTGCGTCGAATTTGGTCATGGAGGATTGTGGAATACGAAATACTCACGTGATGGTATGATTTCAATTGATATAGCCGCGTGTTATCCCGGAAGTTTTCTCGGGTATGGGGAATGCGCTGAGTACTTCAAACGATTTGGACACCCAACACATGAAATGACTCGTGTTGCGATTAATGGACCATTACCTGATTTTGATTTAACCGGATTCGCTCGTGTGATATCATTCGAATTAGCTACAGGGTTACATCCGTGTAGTTATGTTTGGCTCGGTAGACACCTATCTGAAAAGGCCTGGATGCCAATAGTGTTACTACGATATATGATTGATTGTGGTATGCTAATATCGTTGATTGTTTCCGAGGCTATTATATGCTATCGAGCTCAGAAAGAAGTTTGGCTACCACAACCCGATCTAGATCGTATAATCAACGAACTACGAAAACAATTCCCTGATTTCAATGAAGAAGAAATCATAAATTGGTCTAAGAAGTTATTTGAAATTAAAAAAGAACAAGCAAAAGATCTCGGACGAAGAATAATCGGTAAATTCACTCAAGGTGGACGGTACGACAACGCAAAATATTCTTCGCGGTTGATCATAGATGTCGCTGAATACGATTTTCTTGTAGCGGATTTAATGAAGCAGGGAAAACTTGTATCCCGTAAGGATGCTTTTCTATCCAATGGTGAGAAAATGGGTACGGTTGTTACCTACTGTGATGGATATAATTCCCAGTACACACATTTGAGAAGTTCAATGCTAGCCTATGCTTCTATTAATCTATTTTCGATGATAAATAGATTTCCTAATACCGCGGTTAGAGTGGCCACTGATTCGATGTATATACACAATAAATACAAATCAGCTGTAGCTAAATTCACAGATCCCGAGGAAGCGTGGGGGCGTTGGCGATTTAAAAGGGAGATGCTACATGAGTATTGTGAATCCGCAGACGTTGCCATGGATGATAAATATCTTTGTTGTAACCGCGCTGAAAATCAATCAGAATTTTCTAATGCACCACCGGTATCTGATCCAATATGTCGATACAAGACAGTTTATTTAAACGGTTGTGGTGGGTCAGGAAAGACAACTCGTGCAATTGAATTATTTCGTCGTGGTGGAAATACTTGTATTTCTACTAACATGATTGTGCTAACACCGACTCACAGACTCGCCAGAGAGATGATACAACGAGGGGTAAATGCCTGCACCTACCATAGTTTCTTTCGATGGAAGGGTGACAAATGGACTCCTGATCGAATGGGTGATAAATTCATTCCTGAAATCATAATCTGGGATGAAATATGCACAGTGTCATTAGATGTATTACAGACATTTCTCGAGTGGTTATTAAACAAAAACACAAAAGTCGTCATGTGCGGTGATCACGGCCAACCACCACCATTTGTCGGTGCATCTCCACATGAATGGCTAAGGGGTTTTGTAGACTATTATGAAGAAATTACCACTGATTATAGATCAATTGATGAACGATTACGAGAATTCAAAGCGCTAATTAGATTACAACCGGATAGAATCCAATGCGAAATAGCGCGTAAAGTGATTTCAGAAACTCAAATAAACGATTTCTGGGAAACATGGAGACCAAATGATTTGATAATTGCAAGTAGAAAAATAGTCAGGGATACACTTCAGATGAAGTTATTTGAATTGCATAAAGAAAAATTTGCAACGCTTCCAGTACCCCTTTGTTATAGGCCATCGGATACACGAAAACAGAATATTGAAGTTGATATTCCAGGACAGAGTGAAAAACAAATTCTGGTATTAAATGATATTGTGCTGGTTGATATCAATGTCGTTGAAGATGCATTGCGTGCTAATAAATCCCCGTGGACTCTAGGATACGCAGCAACAATACACTCTTCACAGGGATTGACTATATCGGATACAATTGTTTGGATGGTGGATAATCACATCGAATGGTCGAATTTAGTCTATCTCGCAGTATCCAGAGTACGAAAAATAAATCAACTTCGAAGAGTTGTTTTCGATGATAATGACACAACAATAAGTGATATTGATGTTAGCATCATTAATAAAAAACTCTCCGGTTACAAACAACAGGACAAAAAAAAACAACGAGAATTTGATATTGATGCTGAATTAATAATCACTTTGAAGAAACAACAGAATAATCACTGCGCGAGTTGCAATTGTATAATGCGTTGGCAGTATTCGGATAAGGATCCTCGCCAATTCACCGTAGACAGAAAAAATAACAGTCTCGGTCATGTCAGAAATAATGTGATGTTGACTTGTCTTGAGTGCAATAGACGCAACGGTGCTAGTTAAGACCATGCGGTGGCAATTGAGTATCCTCGGGAATCACTTGTAATTGTTGTCGAGTGAATCCTCGCTGAGGGGCAGTTGAATCCAGTTTATAGACTGGAGGTCTACCAGTTGATCGTGTTATACTAGATATCTTATGCGTAGTGACGCTCCAAATAGGATCAGTAGCCCTTTTTCTACCCCCTTCAAGCTCTCCTGGTTCGTATAAGTACCTCACAATGACATTACTACCAAGAATTGGTTCTTTGAAATCTTTTTGTGGTTGTACGGGTATTGACTTCTTTTTAATCGCGTTGATAGGTTTCATGTTGATTGTTCTAGTAATCTCGTTATTCAGTGCAGTAATCACAGATGGTAATCTTTTAACCCATTCACGCGATCGCTTTTCTTGAATGAATTCTTTTGCATATTGATATCCAAATAACCGTTCAGCAATCGTCCGATTAAATCGTTCTACAATGGCCTGATCGCGATGTAGCGCAGTATGCCCTCGTCGTATGGTGACATTATGATGTTTCATTGTAGATAATACTACACCCTGAAATTCCTTGCCAGGATCAACCTGCAATAGATTTGGCCAGTGCAGAGGACCTCGTCGATAAATCCTCTCAAATGCAGAAGCGACTTCAGTGGCTGATTTTGTTTTTAACGGTTCTGCTTCTTTGTATCGACTTGCAATATCAACTACGGTTAAAGCGTATTTGTAACCACGATCATGAGGCAGAAATAATATATCAGCCTGATGAACTTCATTACGAGCGGTCACATCAAAATGCGAGAATTGAATTTGTTTAGGCGGTGGTAGATAAATTTGCCATAGTGCCTGTTTGGATAACCAATTAGCCGCAGTGGTTTTTTTCACTTTTGCAGCGCTAGCGAGTTTATGGACTGCTGATTTACCCCTCCAGTATCCTCTTGGGGAATAATAAATTGATTCCATATTATTAATTACCGGCACCTAACATCAATTTGCTTTTCATAGCCGATTTTATCAAAAATGAAGCCAATTTTTCTTTGAAGGATTTATCAGGAATAGCATTTAACGCATGAATTAATTTCACATCTGCGAGATGCCTGTGTTGCAGATTGCTGCTTTTATAAGCAACATCATGAAGGTGACAGGCCTTATCAATGGCGTTTATTGGTTCTTCACCGGGGTTGGGTTGATTTTGATTATTGAGTCTGATATCAAGTCTGGTTCCCGGTCCACAGTAGCTATATCCGGGAAGGTGCTTTTCTCCGGGGTACTTTGCCCATGGGGTTCCAGGGAGCTTTGCCAATTTGGCTGCGATATCACCTCCTCGTTTTTTTTTAAATCAGATTTCATTGACACAAATCTAAATTTCTTTGTACCACATTGCATGCATTTACCAGAAAGCGCTGATCGGTTATTTTTAGTTGTAACCGTCGTCACATCTTCTGTGCCAGTACGCGTTTTGCACTTCACACAATATAGATCCATAATTTATGTATAGAGATATGGATATAATTGATTTTTCAGCGACTAAAAGAAGAGAACCGGTTAAGCATCATGCAGCGCTACCAAACTCTATCCGGATGATTATAATCGGGCCATCTGGATCCGGTAAAACGCAATTGTTGCTCAATTTAATAATGAGATGGATGAAGTGGGATAAGTTGTATTTAATTGCTCCTAGCGTAGATGATCAACGATGTTATGAAGTGCTAAAAGATTTTAACGAGAATGCATCAGAAATTAGCGGTGAGAACGCCATTGATTTTATAACCGATATCGATGAAGCACCGAGTATTGATGATATTGATGGAGATATTAACAATTTAGTCGTATACGACGATATAATGTTGGATAAACAAAAAAATCCTGCTAGGATCTTTTCCCGGGGGCGTCACAAAAACACTGACGTGATATATGTCACTCAACGCTACACTCAGGTTCCAAAAGTCATCAGAGATAACTGCAATTTATTGTCTGTATTCAACGGAGTTGATACTCATACTCTTAGAAATATTTGGCAGACATGGTGCTCTGATATGGACTTCAATCAATTTCGAGATTTCTTTAGTCATGCTCAGTCGACTCCGCACGGATTCGCAACAATAAATCTACATGATCCTCGGACACGATATCGTATCGGACTGGATCAAATATTCGGTTAAAATCATTTATTATTTTTTGTTAACCCAGTGATGAAATCACTAAGCAGCAGAGAGGGTGGATGACAACAAGTTGCGACCAAAATTGATTAAAAAATCGTTTTCATTTTTTTAGTTAAAATGATTTCGTAGGGAGATTTCAATCAATTTTTTGTCTGAAAACGTTGTAGGATTCGCCATCTTTTGGTTAAAATAAGATTATAGGACGGCTCGTTTTAGGATTTCAATCAAAATTTGTCTAAAAACGTTGTAGGATTCACCCTCTCTGCTGCTTAACCAAATCCAAGCGGGGTAAAGGGTTTCAACAGCTTTTATCTAAGCCCAACTGATCAATAACATGAAAAACAAAAAAGTCCGTTTTTCATCAAAAGTCATGCTGAAAAAAATGGTGGGAACCGGTTTTAAAGTATGGTGACGTACTATTTAATGGTGCGCAGCCAATAAACCAAGTATTAACCAAATCCAAGCGGGGTAAAGGGTTTCAACAGCTTTTATCTAAGCCCAACTGATCCATAACATGAAAAACAAAAAAGTCCGTTTTTCATCAAAAGTCATGCTGAAAAAAATGGTGGCAACCGGTTTTAAAGTATGGTGACGTACTATCCAATGGTGCGCAGCCAATAAACCAAGTATTAACCAAATCCAAGCGGGGTAAAGGGTTTCAACAGCTTTTATCTAAGCCCAACTGATCCATAACATGAAAAACAAAAAAGTACGTTTTTCATCAAAAGTCATGCTGAAAAAAATGGTGGGAACCGGTTTTAAAGTATGGTGACGTACTATCCAATGGTGCGCAGCCAATAAACCAAGTATTAACCAAATCCAAGCGGGGTAAAGGGTTTCAACAGCTTTTATCTAAGCCCAACTGATCCATAACATGAAAAACAAAAAAGTCCGTTTTTCATCAAAAGTCATGCTGAAAAAAATGGTGGGAACCGGTTTTAAAGTATGGTGACGTACTATCCAATGGTGCGCAGCCAATAAACCAAGTATTAACCAAATCCAAGCGGGGTAAAGGGTTTCAACAGCTTTTATCTAAGCCCAACTGATCCATAACATGAAAAACAAAAAAGTCCGTTTTTCATCAAAAGTCATGCTGAAAAAAATGGTGGGAACCGGTTTTAAAGTATGGTGACGTACTATCCAATGGTGCGCAGCCAATAAACCAAGTATTAACCAAATCCAAGCGGGGTAAAGGGTTTCAACAGCTTTTATCTAAGCCCAACTGATCCATAACATGAAAAACAAAAAAGTCCGTTTTTCATCAAAAGTCATGCTGAAAAAAATGGTGGGAACCGGTTTTAAAGTATGGTGACGTACTATCCAATGGTGCGCAGCCAATAAACCAAGTATTAACCAAATCCAAGCGGGGTAAAGGGTTTCAACAGCTTTTATCTAAGCCCAACTGATCAATAACATGAAAAACAAAAAAGTCCGTTTTTCATCAAAAGTCATGCTGAAAAAAATGGTGGGAACCGGTTTTAAAGTATGGTGACGTACTATCCAATGGTGCGCAGCCAATAAACCAAGTATTAACCAAATCCAAGCGGGGTAAAGGGTTTCAACAGCTTTTATCTAAGCCCAACTGATCCATAACATGAAAAACAAAAAAGTCCGTTTTTCATCAAAAGTCATGCTGAAAAAAATGGTGGCAACCGGTTTTAAAGTATGGTGACGTACTATCCAATGGTGCGCAGCCAATAAACCAAGTATTAACCAAATCCAAGCGGGGTAAAGGGTTTCAACAGCTTTTATCTAAGCCCAACTGATCCATAACATGAAAAACAAAAAAGTACGTTTTTCATCAAAAGTCATGCTGAAAAAAATGGTGGGAACCGGTTTTAAAGTATGGTGACGTACTATCCAATGGTGCGCAGCCAATAAACCAAGTATTAACCAAATCCAAGCGGGGTAAAGGGTTTCAACAGCTTTTATCTAAGCCCAACTGATCCATAACATGAAAAACAAAAAAGTCCGTTTTTCATCAAAAGTCATGCTGAAAAAAATGGTGGGAACCGGTTTTAAAGTATGGTGACGTACTATCCAATGGTGCGCAGCCAATAAACCAAGTATTAACCAAATCCAAGCGGGGTAAAGGGTTTCAACAGCTTTTATCTAAGCCCAACTGATCCATAACATGAAAAACAAAAAAGTCCGTTTTTCATCAAAAGTCATGCTGAAAAAAATGGTGGGAACCGGTTTTAAAGTATGGTGACGTACTATCCAATGGTGCGCAGCCAATAAACCAAGTATTAACCAAATCCAAGCGGGGTAAAGGGTTTCAACAGCTTTTATCTAAGCCCAACTGATCCATAACATGAAAAACAAAAAAGTCCGTTTTTCATCAAAAGTCATGCTGAAAAAAATGGTGGGAACCGGTTTTAAAGTATGGTGACGTACTATCCAATGGTGCGCAGCCAATAAACCAAGTATTAACCAAATCCAAGCGGGGTAAAGGGTTTCAACAGCTTTTATCTAAGCCCAACTGATCCATAACATGAAAAACAAAAAAGTCCGTTTTCCCAACTGATCCATAACATGAAAAACAAAAAAGTCCGTTTTTCATCAAAAGTCATGCTGAAAAAAATGGTGGGAACCGGTTTTAAAGTATGGTGACGTACTATCCAATGGTGCGCAGCCAATAAACCAAGTATTAACCAAATCCAAGCGGGGTAAAGGGTTTCAACAGCTTTTATCTAAGCCCAACTGATCCATAACATGAAAAACAAAAAAGTCCGTTTTTCATCAAAAGTCATGCTGAAAAAAATGGTGGGAACCGGTTTTAAAGTATGGTGACGTACTATCCAATGGTGCGCAGCCAATAAACCAAGTATTAACCAAATCCAAGCGGGGTAAAGGGTTTCAACAGCTTTTATCTAAGCCCAACTGATCCATAACATGAAAAACAAAAAAGTCCGTTTTTCATCAAAAGTCATGCTGAAAAAAATGGTGGGAACCGGTTTTAAAGTATGGTGACGTACTATCCAATGGTGCGCAGCCAATAAACCAAGTATTAACCAAATCCAAGCGGGGTAAAGGGTTTCAACAGCTTTTATCTAAGCCCAACTGATCCATAACATGAAAAACAAAAAAGTCCGTTTTTCATCAAAAGTCATGCTGAAAAAAATGGTGGGAACCGGTTTTAAAGTATGGTGACGTACTATCCAATGGTGCGCAGCCAATAAACCAAGTATTAACCAAATCCAAGCGGGGTAAAGGGTTTCAACAGCTTTTATCTAAGCCCAACTGATCCATAACATGAAAAACAAAAAAGTCCGTTTTTCATCAAAAGTCATGCTGAAAAAAATGGTGGGAACCGGTTTTAAAGTATGGTGACGTACTATCCAATGGTGCGCAGCCAATAAACCAAGTATTAACCAAATCCAAGCGGGGTAAAGGGTTTCAACAGCTTTTATCTAAGCCCAACTGATCCATAACATGAAAAACAAAAAAGTCCGTTTTTCATCAAAAGTCATGCTGAAAAAAATGGTGGGAACCGGTTTTAAAGTATGGTGACGTACTATCCAATGGTGCGCAGCCAATAAACCAAGTATTAACCAAATCCAAGCGGGGTAAAGGGTTTCAACAGCTTTTATCTAAGCCCAACTGATCCATAACATGAAAAACAAAAAAGTCCGTTTTTCATCAAAAGTCATGCTGAAAAAAATGGTGGGAACCGGTTTTAAAGTATGGTGACGTACTATCCAATGGTGCGCAGCCAATAAACCAAGTATTAACCAAATCCAAGCGGGGTAAAGGGTTTCAACAGCTTTTATCTAAGCCCAACTGATCCATAACATGAAAAACAAAAAAGTCCGTTTTTCATCAAAAGTCATGCTGAAAAAAATGGTGGGAACCGGTTTTAAAGTATGGTGACGTACTATCCAATGGTGCGCAGCCAATAAACCAAGTATTAACCAAATCCAAGCGGGGTAAAGGGTTTCAACAGCTTTTATCTAAGCCCAACTGATCCATAACATGAAAAACAAAAAAGTCCGTTTTTCATCAAAAGTCATGCTGAAAAAAATGGTGGGAACCGGTTTTAAAGTATGGTGACGTACTATCCAATGGTGCGCAGCCAATAAACCAAGTATTAACCAAATCCAAGCGGGGTAAAGGGTTTCAACAGCTTTTATCTAAGCCCAACTGATCCATAACATGAAAAACAAAAAAGTCCGTTTTTCATCAAAAGTCATGCTGAAAAAAATGGTGGGAACCGGTTTTAAAGTATGGTGACGTACTATCCAATGGTGCGCAGCCAATAAACCAAGTATTAACCAAATCCAAGCGGGGTAAAGGGTTTCAACAGCTTTTATCTAAGCCCAACTGATCCATAACATGAAAAACAAAAAAGTCCGTTTTTCATCAAAAGTCATGCTGAAAAAAATGGTGGGAACCGGTTTTAAAGTATGGTGACGTACTATCCAATGGTGCGCAGCCAATAAACCAAGTATTAACCAAATCCAAGCGGGGTAAAGGGTTTCAACAGCTTTTATCTAAGCCCAACTGATCCATAACATGAAAAACAAAAAAGTCCGTTTTTCATCAAAAGTCATGCTGAAAAAAATGGTGGGAACCGGTTTTAAAGTATGGTGACGTACTATCCAATGGTGCGCAGCCAATAAACCAAGTATTAACCAAATCCAAGCGGGGTAAAGGGTTTCAACAGCTTTTATCTAAGCCCAACTGATCCATAACATGAAAAACAAAAAAGTCCGTTTTTCATCAAAAGTCATGCTGAAAAAAATGGTGGGAACCGGTTTTAAAGTATGGTGACGTACTATCCAATGGTGCGCAGCCAATAAACCAAGTATTAACCAAATCCAAGCGGGGTAAAGGGTTTCAACAGCTTTTATCTAAGCCCAACTGATCCATAACATGAAAAACAAAAAAGTCCGTTTTTCATCAAAAGTCATGCTGAAAAAAATGGTGGGAACCGGTTTTAAAGTATGGTGACGTACTATCCAATGGTGCGCAGCCAATAAACCAAGTATTAACCAAATCCAAGCGGGGTAAAGGGTTTCAACAGCTTTTATCTAAGCCCAACTGATCCATAACATGAAAAACAAAAAAGTCCGTTTTTCATCAAAAGTCATGCTGAAAAAAATGGTGGGAACCGGTTTTAAAGTATGGTGACGTACTATCCAATGGTGCGCAGCCAATAAACCAAGTATTAACCAAATCCAAGCGGGGTAAAGGGTTTCAACAGCTTTTATCTAAGCCCAACTGATCCATAACATGAAAAACAAAAAAGTCCGTTTTTCATCAAAAGTCATGCTGAAAAAAATGGTGGGAACCGGTTTTAAAGTATGGTGACGTACTATCCAATGGTGCGCAGCCAATAAACCAAGTATTAACCAAATCCAAGCGGGGTAAAGGGTTTCAACAGCTTTTATCTAAGCCCAACTGATCCATAACATGAAAAACAAAAAAGTCCGTTTTTCATCAAAAGTCATGCTGAAAAAAATGGTGGGAACCGGTTTTAAAGTATGGTGACGTAGCTATCCAATGGTGCGCAGCCAATAAACCAAGTATTAACCAAATCCAAGCGGGGTAAAGGGTTTCAACAGCTTTTATCTAAGCCCAACTGATCCATAACATGAAAAACAAAAAAGTCCGTTTTTCATCAAAAGTCATGCTGAAAAAAATGGTGGGAACCGGTTTTAAAGTATGGTGACGTACTATCCAATGGTGCGCAGCCAATAAACCAAGTATTAACCAAATCCAAGCGGGGTAAAGGGTTTCAACAGCTTTTATCTAAGCCCAACTGATCCATAACATGAAAAACAAAAAAGTCCGTTTTTCATCAAAAGTCATGCTGAAAAAAATGGTGGGAACCGGTTTTAAAGTATGGTGACGTACTATCCAATGGTGCGCAGCCAATAAACCAAGTATTAACCAAATCCAAGCGGGGTAAAGGGTTTCAACAGCTTTTATCTAAGCCCAACTGATCCATAACATGAAAAACAAAAAAGTCCGTTTTTCATCAAAAGTCATGCTGAAAAAAATGGTGGGAACCGGTTTTAAAGTATGGTGACGTACTATCCAATGGTGCGCAGCCAATAAACCAAGTATTAACCAAATCCAAGCGGGGTAAAGGGTTTCAACAGCTTTTATCTAAGCCCAACTGATCCATAACATGAAAAACAAAAAAGTCCGTTTTTCATCAAAAGTCATGCTGAAAAAAATGGTGGGAACCGGTTTTAAAGTATGGTGACGTACTATCCAATGGTGCGCAGCCAATAAACCAAGTATTAACCAAATCCAAGCGGGGTAAAGGGTTTCAACAGCTTTTATCTAAGCCCAACTGATCCATAACATGAAAAACAAAAAAGTCCGTTTTTCATCAAAAGTCATGCTGAAAAAAATGGTGGGAACCGGTTTTAAAGTATGGTGACGTACTATCCAATGGTGCGCAGCCAATAAACCAAGTATTAACCAAATCCAAGCGGGGTAAAGGGTTTCAACAGCTTTTATCTAAGCCCAACTGATCCATAACATGAAAAACAAAAAAGTCCGTTTTTCATCAAAAGTCATGCTGAAAAAAATGGTGGGAACCGGTTTTAAAGTATGGTGACGTACTATCCAATGGTGCGCAGCCAATAAACCAAGTATTAACCAAATCCAAGCGGGGTAAAGGGTTTCAACAGCTTTTATCTAAGCCCAACTGATCCATAACATGAAAAACAAAAAAGTCCGTTTTTCATCAAAAGTCATGCTGAAAAAAATGGTGGGAACCGGTTTTAAAGTATGGTGACGTACTATCCAATGGTGCGCAGCCAATAAACCAAGTATTAACCAAATCCAAGCGGGGTAAAGGGTTTCAACAGCTTTTATCTAAGCCCAACTGATCCATAACATGAAAAACAAAAAAGTCCGTTTTTCATCAAAAGTCATGCTGAAAAAAATGGTGGGAACCGGTTTTAAAGTATGGTGACGTACTATCCAATGGTGCGCAGCCAATAAACCAAGTATTAACCAAATCCAAGCGGGGTAAAGGGTTTCAACAGCTTTTATCTAAGCCCAACTGATCCATAACATGAAAAACAAAAAAGTCCGTTTTTCATCAAAAGTCATGCTGAAAAAAATGGTGGGAACCGGTTTTAAAGTATGGTGACGTACTATCCAATGGTGCGCAGCCAATAAACCAAGTATTAACCAAATCCAAGCGGGGTAAAGGGTTTCAACAGCTTTTATCTAAGCCCAACTGATCCATAACATGAAAAACAAAAAAGTCCGTTTTTCATCAAAAGTCATGCTGAAAAAAATGGTGGGAACCGGTTTTAAAGTATGGTGACGTACTATCCAATGGTGCGCAGCCAATAAACCAAGTATTAACCAAATCCAAGCGGGGTAAAGGGTTTCAACAGCTTTTATCTAAGCCCAACTGATCCATAACATGAAAAACAAAAAAGTCCGTTTTTCATCAAAAGTCATGCTGAAAAAAATGGTGGGAACCGGTTTTAAAGTATGGTGACGTACTATCCAATGGTGCGCAGCCAATAAACCAAGTATTAACCAAATCCAAGCGGGGTAAAGGGTTTCAACAGCTTTTATCTAAGCCCAACTGATCCATAACATGAAAAACAAAAAAGTCCGTTTTTCATCAAAAGTCATGCTGAAAAAAATGGTGGGAACCGGTTTTAAAGTATGGTGACGTACTATCCAATGGTGCGCAGCCAATAAACCAAGTATTAACCAAATCCAAGCGGGGTAAAGGGTTTCAACAGCTTTTATCTAAGCCCAACTGATCCATAACATGAAAAACAAAAAAGTCCGTTTTTCATCAAAAGTCATGCTGAAAAAAATGGTGGGAACCGGTTTTAAAGTATGGTGACGTACTATCCAATGGTGCGCAGCCAATAAACCAAGTATTAACCAAATCCAAGCGGGGTAAAGGGTTTCAACAGCTTTTATCTAAGCCCAACTGATCCATAACATGAAAAACAAAAAAGTCCGTTTTTCATCAAAAGTCATGCTGAAAAAAATGGTGGGAACCGGTTTTAAAGTATGGTGACGTACTATCCAATGGTGCGCAGCCAATAAACCAAGTATTAACCAAATCCAAGCGGGGTAAAGGGTTTCAACAGCTTTTATCTAAGCCCAACTGATCCATAACATGAAAAACAAAAAAGTCCGTTTTTCATCAAAAGTCATGCTGAAAAAAATGGTGGGAACCGGTTTTAAAGTATGGTGACGTACTATCCAATGGTGCGCAGCCAATAAACCAAGTATTAACCAAATCCAAGCGGGGTAAAGGGTTTCAACAGCTTTTATCTAAGCCCAACTGATCCATAACATGAAAAACAAAAAAGTCCGTTTTTCATCAAAAGTCATGCTGAAAAAAATGGTGGGAATCGGTTTTAAAGTATGGTGACGTACTATCCAATGGTGCGCAGCCAATAAACCAAGTATTAACCAAATCCAAGCTGGGTAAAGGGTTTCAACAGCTTTTATCTAAGCCCAACTGATCCATAACATGAAAAACAAAAAAGTCCGTTTTTCATCAAAAGTCATGCTGAAAAAAATGGTGGGAACCGGTTTTAAAGTATGGTGACGTACTATCCAATGGTGCGCAGCCAATAAACCAAGTATTAACCAAATCCAAGCGGGGTAAAGGGTTTCAACAGCTTTTATCTAAGCCCAACTGATCCATAACATGAAAAACAAAAAAGTCCGTTTTTCATCAAAAGTCATGCTGAAAAAAATGGTGGGAACCGGTTTTAAAGTATGGTGACGTACTATCCAATGGTGCGCAGCCAATAAACCAAGTATTAACCAAATCCAAGCGGGGTAAAGGGTTTCAACAGCTTTTATCTAAGCCCAACTGATCCATAACATGAAAAACAAAAAAGTCCGTTTTTCATCAAAAGTCATGCTGAAAAAAATGGTGGGAACCGGTTTTAAAGTATGGTGACGTACTATCCAATGGTGCGCAGCCAATAAACCAAGTATTAACCAAATCCAAGCGGGGTAAAGGGTTTCAACAGCTTTTATCTAAGCCCAACTGATCCATAACATGAAAAACAAAAAAGTCCGTTTTTCATCAAAAGTCATGCTGAAAAAAATGGTGGGAACCGGTTTTAAAGTATGGTGACGTACTATCCAATGGTGCGCAGCCAATAAACCAAGTATTAACCAAATCCAAGCGGGGTAAAGGGTTTCAACAGCTTTTATCTAAGCCCAACTGATCCATAACATGAAAAACAAAAAAGTCCGTTTTTCATCAAAAGTCATGCTGAAAAAAATGGTGGGAACCGGTTTTAAAGTATGGTGACGTACTATCCAATGGTGCGCAGCCAATAAACCAAGTATTAACCAAATCCAAGCGGGGTAAAGGGTTTCAACAGCTTTTATCTAAGCCCAACTGATCCATAACATGAAAAACAAAAAAGTCCGTTTTTCATCAAAAGTCATGCTGAAAAAAATGGTGGGAACCGGTTTTAAAGTATGGTGACGTACTATCCAATGGTGCGCAGCCAATAAACCAAGTATTAACCAAATCCAAGCGGGGTAAAGGGTTTCAACAGCTTTTATCTAAGCCCAACTGATCCATAACATGAAAAACAAAAAAGTCCGTTTTTCATCAAAAGTCATGCTGAAAAAAATGGTGGGAACCGGTTTTAAAGTATGGTGACGTACTATCCAATGGTGCGCAGCCAATAAACCAAGTATTAACCAAATCCAAGCGGGGTAAAGGGTTTCAACAGCTTTTATCTAAGCCCAACTGATCCATAACATGAAAAACAAAAAAGTCCGTTTTTCATCAAAAGTCATGCTGAAAAAAATGGTGGGAACCGGTTTTAAAGTATGGTGACGTACTATCCAATGGTGCGCAGCCAATAAACCAAGTATTAACCAAATCCAAGCGGGGTAAAGGGTTTCAACAGCTTTTATCTAAGCCCAACTGATCCATAACATGAAAAACAAAAAGTCCGTTTTTCATCAAAAGTCATGCTGAAAAAAATGGTGGGAACCGGTTTTAAAGTATGGTGACGTACTATCCAATGGTGCGCAGCCAATAAACCAAGTATTAACCAAATCCAAGCGGGGTAAAGGGTTTCAACAGCTTTTATCTAAGCCCAACTGATCCATAACATGAAAAACAAAAAAGTCCGTTTTTCATCAAAAGTCATGCTGAAAAAAATGGTGGGAACCGGTTTTAAAGTATGGTGACGTACTATCCAATGGTGCGCAGCCAATAAACCAAGTATTAACCAAATCCAAGCGGGGTAAAGGGTTTCAACAGCTTTTATCTAAGCCCAACTGATCCATAACATGAAAAACAAAAAAGTCCGTTTTTCATCAAAAGTCATGCTGAAAAAAAATGGTGGGACCGGTTTTAAAGTATGGTGACGTAGTATCCAATGGTGCGCAGCCAATAAACCAAGTATTAACCAAATCCAAGCGGGGTAAAGGGTTTCAACAGGTTTTATCTAAGCCCAACTGATCCATAACATGAAAAAACTAAAAAGTCCGTTTTTCATCAAAAGTCATGCTGAAAAAAATGGTGGGAACCGGTTTTAAAGTATGGTGACGTACTATCCAATGGTGCGCAGCCAATAAACCAAGTATTAACCAAATCCAAGCGGGGTAAAGGGTTTCAACAGCTTTTATCTAAGCCCAACTGATCCATAACATGAAAAACAAAAAAAGTCCGTTTTTTCATCAAAAGTCATGCTGAAAAAAATGGTGGGAACCGGTTTTAAAGTATGGTGACGTACTATCCAATGGTGCGCAGCCAATAAACCAAGTATTAACCAAATCCAAGCGGGGTAAAGGGTTTCAACAGCTTTTATCTAAGCCCAACTGATCCATAACATGAAAAACAAAAAAGTCCGTTTTTCATCAAAAGTCATGCTGAAAAAAATGGTGGAACCGGTTTTAAAGTATGGTGACGTACTATCCAATGGTGCGCAGCCAATAAACCAAGTATTAACCAAATCCAAGCGGGGTAAAGGGTTTCAACAGCTTTTATCTAAGCCCAACTGATCCATAACATGAAAAACAAAAAAAGTCCGTTTTTCATCAAAAGTCATGCTGAAAAAAATGGTGGGAACCGGTTTTAAAGTATGGTGACGTACTATCCAATGGTGCGCAGCCAATAAACCAAGTATTAACCAAATCCAAGCGGGGTAAAGGGTTTCAACAGCTTTTATCTAAGCCCAACTGATCCATAACATGAAAAACAAAAAAGTCCGTTTTTCATCAAAAGTCATGCTGAAAAAAATGGTGGGAACCGGTTTTAAAGTATGGTGACGTACTATCCAATGGTGCGCAGCCAATAAACCAAGTATTAACCAAATCCAAGCGGGGTAAAGGGTTTCAACAGCTTTTATCTAAGCCCAACTGATCCATAACATGAAAAACAAAAAAGTCCGTTTTTCATCAAAAGTCATGCTGAAAAAAATGGTGGAACCGGTTTTAAAGTATGGTGACGTACTATCCAATGGTGCGCAGCCAATAAACCAAGTATTAACCAAATCCAAGCGGGGTAAAGGGTTTCAACAGCTTTTATCTAAGCCCAACTGATCCATAACATGAAAAACAAAAAAGTCCGTTTTTCATCAAAAGTCATGCTGAAAAAAATGGTGGGAACCGGTTTTAAAGTATGGTGACGTACTATCCAATGGTGCGCAGTCCAATAAACCAAGTATTAACCAAATCCAAGCGGGGTAAAGGGTTTCAACAGCTTTTATCTAAGCCCAACTGATCCATAACATGAAAAACAAAAAAGTCCGTTTTTCATCAAAAGTCATGCTGAAAAAAATGGTGGGAACCGGTTTTAAAGTATGGTGACGTACTATCCAATGGTGCGCAGCCAATAAACCAAGTATTAACCAAATCCAAGCGGGGTAAAGGGTTTCAACAGCTTTTATCTAAGCCCAACTGATCCATAACATGAAAAACAAAAAAGTCCGTTTTTCATCAAAAGTCATGCTGAAAAAAATGGTGGGAACCGGTTTTAAAGTATGGTGACGTACTATCCAATGGTGCGCAGCCAATAAACCAAGTATTAACCAAATCCAAGCGGGGTAAGGGTTTCAACAGCTTTTATCTAAGCCCAACTGATCCATAACATGAAAAACAAAAAAGTCCGTTTTTCATCAAAAGTCATGCTGAAAAAAATGGTGGGAACCGGTTTTAAAGTATGGTGACGTACTATCCAATGGTGCGCAGCCAATAAACCAAGTATTAACCAAATCCAAGCGGGGTAAAGGGTTTCAACAGCTTTTATCTAAGCCCAACTGATCCATAACATGAAAAACAAAAAAGTCCGTAGCAGCAGAGAGGGTGAATCCTACAACGTTTTGAGACAAAATTTGATTGAAATCTTAAAACGAGCCGTCCTATAATCTCATTTTAACCAAAAAAGAGGGTGAATCCTACAACGTTTTTAGACAAAATTTGATTGAAATCCTAAAACGAGTCTTCCCTACGAAATCTCATTTTAACTAAAAAAATGAAAACGGAGATTTTACGATTTTTTAATCAATTTTTTGATTGAAATCTTAAAACGAGCCTTCCTACGATCTCATTTTAACCAAAAAAAATGTCTCAGGGGCAGACCCTACAACGTTTTCAGACAAAAAATTGATTGAAATCTTAACGAGCTTTCCCTACGAAATCTCATTTTAACTAAAAAAATGAAAACGGAGACTTTTACGATTTTTTAATTAATTTTGGTCGCAACTTGTTGTCATCCACCCTCTCTGCTGCTATGGGTTAACAAAAAATAATAAATGATTTTAACCGAATATTTGATCCAGTCCGATACGATATCGTGTCCGAGGATCATGCAAATTTATTGTTGCGAATCCGTGTGGTTTTGACTGAGCATGACTAAAGAAATCTCGAAATTGATTGAAGTCCATATCAGAACACCATGTCTGCCAAATATTTCGTAGCGTATGTGTATCAACGCCGTTGAATACAGAAAGAATATTGCAGTTATCTCTGATGACTTTTGGAACCTGAGTGTAGCGTTGAGTGACATATATCACGTCAGTGTTTTTGTGACGCCCACGGGAAAATATTCTAGCAGGATTTTTTTGCTTATCCAACATTATATCGTCGTATACGACTAAATTGTTAATATCTCCATCAATATCATCAATGCTCGGTGCTTCATCGATATCGGTTATAAACTCAATAATACCCTCTCCGGATTTTTCTACCGCGCTGTCGTTAAAATCTTTTAGCACTTCATAACATCGTTGATCATCTACGCTAGGGGCAATTAAATACAACTTATCCCACTTCATCCATCTCATTATTAAATTGAGTAACAATTGCGTTTTACCGGATCCAGATGGCCCGATTATAATCATCCGGATAGAGTTTGGTAGCGCTGCATGATGCTTAATTGGTTCTCTTGTTTTAGTCGCTGAAAAATCAATTATATCCATATTTCTATACATAAATTATGGATCTATATTGTGTGAAGTGTAAAACGCGTACTGGCACAGATGACTTGACGACGATTACAACTAAAAATAACCGAACGATGCTTTCTGGTAAATGCGTGCAATGTGGTACAAAGAAATTTAGATTTGTGTCTATGAAATCTGATTTTAAAAAAAACGAGGAGGTGATATCGCAGCCAAATTGGCAAAGCTCCCTGGAACCCCATGGGCAAAGTACCCCGGAGAAAAGCACCTCCCAGGATATAGCTACTGTGGACCGGGAACCAGACTTGATATCAGACTCAATAATCAAAATCAACCCAACCCCGGTGAAGAACCAATAAACGCCATTGATAAGGCCTGTCACCTTCATGATGTTGCTTATAAAAGCAGCAATCTGCAACACAGGCATCTAGCAGATGTGAAATTAATTCATGCGTTAAATGCTATTCCTGATAAATCCTTCAAAGAAAAATTGGCTTCATTTTTGATAAAATCGGCTATGAAAAGCAAATTGATGTTAGGTGCCGGTAATTAATAATATGGAATCAATTTATTATTCCCCAAGAGGATACTGGAGGGGTAAATCAGCAGTCCATAAACTCGCTAGCGCTGCAAAAGTGAAAAAAACCACTGCGGCTAATTGGTTATCCAAACAGGCACTATGGCAAATTTATCTACCACCGCCTAAACAAATTCAATTCTCGCATTTTGATGTGACCGCTCCTAATGAAGTTCATCAGGCTGATATATTATTTCTGCCACATGATCGTGGTTACAAATACGCATTAACCGTAGTTGATATTGCAAGTCGATACAAAGAAGCAGAACCGTTAAAAACAAAATCAGCCACTGAAGTCGCTTCTGCATTTGAAAGGATTTATCGACGAGGTCCTCTGCACTGGCCAAATCTATTGCAGGTTGATCCTGGCAAGGAATTTCAGGGTGCAGTGTTATCTACAATGAAACATCATAATGTCACCATACGACGAGGGCATACTGCGCTACATCGCGATCAGGCCATTGTAGAACGATTTAATCGGACGATTGCTGAGCGGTTATTTGGATATCAATACGCAAAAGAATTCATCCAAGAAAAAAGATCCCGTGAATGGGTTAAAAGATTACCATCTGTGATTACTGCACTGAATAACGAGATTACTAGAACAATCAACATGAAACCTATCAATGCGATTAAAAAGAAGTCAATACCCGTACAACCACAAAAAGATTTCAAAGAACCAATTCTTGGTAGTAATGTCATTGTGAGGTACTTATACGAACCAGGAGAGCTTGAAGGGGGTAGAAAAAGGGCTACTGATCCTATTTGGAGCGTCACTACGCATAAGATATCTAGTATAACACGATCAACTGGTAGACTTCCAGTCTATAAACTGGATTCAACTGCCCCTCAGCGGGGTTTTACTCGACAACAACTACAGGTAATTCCCGAGGATACTCAATTGCCACCGCATGGTCTTAACTAGCACCGTTGCGTCTATTGCACTCAAGACAAGTCAACATCACATTATTTCTGACATGACCGAGATTGTTATTTTTTCTGTCTACGGTGAATTGGCGAGGATCCTTATCCGAATACTGCCAACGCATTATACAATTGCAACTCGCGCAGTGATTATTCTGTTGTTGCTTCAGCGTAATTATTAATTTAGCATCAATATCAAATTCTCGTTGTTTTTTTTTGTCCTGTTGTTTGTAACCGGAGAGTTTTTTATCAATAATTTTAACATCAATATCATCCATTGTTGTGTCATTATCATCGAAAACAACTCTTCGAAGTTGATTTATTTTTCGTACTCTGGATACTGCGAGATAGACTAAATTCGACCATTCGATGTGATTATCCACCATCCAAACAATTGTATCCGATATAGTCAATCCCTGTGAAGAGTGTATTGTTGCTGCGTATCCTACCGTCCACGGGGATTTATTAGCACGCAATGCATTTTCGACGACGCTGATATCAACCAGCACAATATCATTTAATACGAGAATTTGTTTTTCACTCTGTCCTGGAATATCAACTTCAATGTTCTGTTTTCGTGTATCCGATGGCCTATAACAAAGGGGTACTGGAAGCGTTGCAAATTTTTCTTTATGCAATTCAAATAACTTCATCTGAAGTGTGTCCCTGACTATTTTTCTACTTGCAATTATCAAATCATTTGGTCTCCATGTTTCCCAGAAATCATTAATTGAAGTTTCTGAAATCACTTCACGCGCTATTTCGCATTGGATTCTATCCGGTTGTAATCTAATTAGCGCTTTGAATTCTCGTAATCGTTCATCAATTGATCTATAATCAGTGGTGATTTCTTCATAATAGTCTACAAAACCCCTTAGCCATTCATGTGGAGATGCACCGACAAATGGTGGTGGTTGGCCGTGATCACCGCACATGACGACTTTTGTGTTTTTGTTTAACAACCACTCAAGAAATGTTTGTAATACATCTAATGACACTGTGCATATTTCATCCCAAATTATGATTTCAGGAATGAATTTATCACCCATACGCTCAGGAGTCCATTTGTCACCTTTCCATCGAAAGAAACTATGGTAAGTACAGGCATTTACCCCTCGCTGTATCATCTCTCTGGCGAGTCTGTGAGTCGGTGTTAGCACAATCATGGTTGACCGACGAAATAATTCAATTGCACGAGTTGTCTTTCCTGACCCACCACAACCGTTTAAATAAACTGTCTTGTATCTACATACTGGATCAGATACCGGTGGTGCATTAGAAAATTCTGATTGATTTTCAATACGGTTACAACAAAGATATTTATCATCCATGGCAACGTCTGCGGATTCACAATACTCATGTAGCATCTCCTTTTTAAATCGCCAACGCCCCCAATTTTCTTCGGGATCTGTGAATGCCGCTACAACTGATTTGTACTTATTGGGTATATACATCGAATCAGTGGCCACTCTAACCGCGGTATTAGGAAATCTATTTATCATCGAAAATAGATTAATAGAAGCATAGGCTAGCATTGAACTTCTCAAATGTGTATACTGGGAATTATATCCATCACAGTAGGTAACAACCGTACCCATTTTCTCACCATTAGATAGAAAAGCATCCTTACGGGATACAAGTTTTCCCTGTTTCATTAAATCCGCTACAATAAAATCGTATTCAGCGACATCTGTGATTAACCGCGAAGAATATTTTGCGTTGTCGTATCGTCCACCCTGGGTAAATTTACCGATTATTCTTCTTCCGAGATCCTTTGCTTGTTCTTTTTTAATTTCAAATAACTTCTTAGACCAATTTATGATTTCTTCTTCACTGAAATCAGGGAATTGTTTTCGCTGTTCGCTGATTATTCTATCTAGATCGGGTTGTGGTAGCCAAACTTCTTTCTGAGCTCGATAGCATATAATAGCCTCGGAAACAATCAACGATATTAGCATACCACAATCAATCATATATCTCAATAGCACTATTGGCATCCAGGCCTTTTCAGATAGGTGTTTACCGAGCCAAACATAACTACACGGATGTAACCCTGTAGCTAATTCAAATGATATCACACGAGCGAATCCGGTTAAATCAAAATCAGGTAATGGCCCATTAATCGCAACACGAGTCATTTCATGTGTGGGGTGTCCAAATCGTTTGAAGTACTCAGCGCATTCCCCATACCCGAGAAAACTTCCGGGATAACACGCGGCTATATCAATTGAAATCATACCATCACGTGAGTATTTCGTATTCCACAGTCCTCCATGACCAAATTTGACGCAACTCAATTTAACATCTTCGAGAAAATCACTTCGTGTTGGACGCCATGAGTTTTTTTCTCTTGCGAAGTGAGCTACCACTGATGGAATAGTAAAACTATCCGTGAGTAGTTTTTCATGGAAACTCTCCGGTGAAAAATCACTAGCGATTTTTCTCATTCTGTTATCTAATTCTTCAACGCGATATAATTCACCATTTGGTTTTACAAATTGATCGAATCCTATTTCGGGATCTTCATCACTTCTAAGTAACCACACTGACACAGGATCATCTTTACACAACGCATGAATAGCATCAAATAATCTCTCTTCATAGAAAACATCCCCGACGAACTCCTTAGGGATATATTTCACGGTTCGTTCTCGTGGAAATACTGTTACCGCAGGTGTCCACGCGTGTTTGTTATGATCAATAATCTGTATTGGCGCTCCATTTTTGTTATATTTCGGTTCGTATAAAACCTCTCCGGTTATCGTCATAACGGTTATTGGAAATCTTAATGATGTTTCTAATTTAGCTATGTCAGAAATCTTTGCACCATGCTGTTTCACTGTCAGTTCCCATTCGGTTATTTTCCTACGTCGCAGATCAGTTAGTTTATTCCCCCGGGACGCATTTGTGAAGTGTTCTATTATTCGTTCTGCTACACAATTAAGCCCTGACGAATATTTCATAGGAGCTAGTTTTGCGATATCGGGTTTATCATTTAACGGATATATCCCATAAACCATTGCTGTTACGGGATAAGATCTTTCGTAGTATGGTTTGTCGATTCCAGTTAGAATTCCTGGTTTGGAATTTCTACTCACAATGACAGCTTTTTATTCTTGAGGATTGGTTCAAATTTATCCCTAATAATCCATTTGCCATCGACTTCGATAATGAATTTGATTCGGAAAAAATGCCGTTTTTCCCCAACACGTGAAATTATCACTGCTGCTTTTTCATCAGTCATGGTAGCGTCAACAACACCATCAATTCGAAATGTTGACCAACAATAGGATGCTCCATCACGCTTGAATTCATTAAAACAGTCTCTGATTTTACTAATCATGGCTTTATCAAGAATTGTATTCTTGGGTGTATTAGAGACTATATCGAGATTGAATTGAGCATCCTTCCAGGGTAATCTCTTGGACGTTTTTTTGGGTTTATCGAGATTAAATCTAGGATTGATTTTCAATAATCTCTTAAACTCTTTCATGTTTCCGTCTATTGGACGTTTTTTGGGTTTATCGAGATTAAATCTAGGATTGATTTTCAATAATCTCTTGTTACGTTTTTTGGGTTTATCGAGATTAAATCTAGGATTGATTTTCAATAATCTCTTAAACTCTTTCATGTTTCCGTCTATTGGACGTTTGTTACGTTTTTTGGGTTTATCGAGATTAAATCTAGGATTGATTTTTAATAATCTCTTAAACTCTTTCATGTTTCCGTCTCTTGGACGTTTGTTACGTTTTTTTGGTTTATCGAGATTAAATCTAGGATTGATTTTCAATAATCTCTTAAACTCTTTCATGTTTCCGTCTCTTGGACGTTTTTTGGGTCTATCGATATTAAATTTAGGATTGATTTTCAACAATCTCTTAAACTCTTTATCAGCATTGAATTCAGCATTTTTCGAAGGCGTTTTCCTTAATTCGCTCATGCTATAATTAAAACAAGCATTTAAATGAAAGATTTTTATATAATGAATCACTGCAAGTGGCTTATGATTGGATCAGTAACCCCGTGTAACAAATCATGCAGAAGTGAGTTTTGTGGGTATCATATGCAAAGCTATCGTCGTGGAAGCCTTGGTCCGTTACCTTGTATTCTATGTGGAGTTGGGGTCAGGGGAAAATCACGGTTGTGTTTGAATTGCGGTGGAAAGCGATACAGGGAGTTGAAGCGTTATTATGATAAAAGAATAAAAAATGGACAATCAATCAGAAATTATGACCCTGACGCTGACAAAGTCAGTATTCTTGACGCTGACAAAGTCAGTATCCTTGACGCTGACAAAGTCAGTATCAAGGATAAAATCATAAGAACTCCTCAAGACTACATCGAAAGATTTATCATTAAACCAAACAATGAATTAGACAAACAATAGTATTATGTATACGAATGAACCAAGAATTCAGACAACACCCTGTGATCACAAATTATGAAGCATCTAGTGATGGTGTTGTAAGAAACCGTAGACTGAAGAAACCAGTTGGTGCTGACAATGGTATGGGGTATTTGATATTTACTGTTAGGGAGGGAAAAGAAACGAAAACTTATCTCAATCATCGTTTCGCATTTGAGTGTTTTTATGGATTGATCGAGGATGATTCTGTCATTGATCACAAGGATTCTAATCCGAAAAACAATTCTTTATCAAATCTGCAGGCTGTTACTCAAAGTGAGAATACCAAACGAGGAAAGACTGGAAAATGCAAAACGGTTGGGAAGAGACCTGTGAAATCTTTGAGTACGATAACTAACGAAGAAAAAATATTTCAATCAATGAATGAAGCCGGTAGGCACTTCGATATTTGTATATCCTCAGTACGAAAAGTTGCAGAGGGAATAACCAAGACGGCGATTTCAAAAAGGACGGGACAAAAAGTTCAATTTAGTTACGTCTAATGCGTCATATTTTTCATTTAGAAATATATCATTATTATAGAATAATGAATTCTGAAAACATGAATAGCATCATATCCGAGATTTCAAAATTGAAAGGTTGGGATATTGAACTATCAGATGGGTTAAATCCTGATCAAATCATGTCTGATTTTCAGGATATAGAATACGGAGTTAACAACAATAAATACATGCTGCCAAAGAAATATGCACTCATCAAAAGAATTCAGAATTCTATTCGGGACTCTCTCGCATTTTCCAGTGACGTAAGTGTGTTCGCTCCGTTGTATACCATCGTAGAACGAATACGAAAAGAATTGGGGTACGAATACGAATTGAAAAAGGAGGTTAATTCTAAAGTTAGAAACCTACGGGCGTTAATTCAAGAAAATGAACAATTTTGATTGACCGACCATTTATCATTATTTGATTGTGACCGTCCCTCATAGAGATTTTAATTTTTTTTAGCATTTTTTGATTGATAATGTCAGAAACAGTGAATAAAAAATTGATGGCTTTTTCGGATTGATCAAAAATAGAATGAGGGAAGTGTGATATTAATTATTTTTATATACAATTTCCACACTTCCCTCATCACTGATAGAGCCGTTATAGGATGAAATAACACTTCCATGACCATCCGATGGTGTTAGGTCGGGATTAAAAAAATTGTTTTACAATTGAAAAATTGTTTCTGATTTCAAATAATGGTCAATGAAGCATTAACAACCCGATTGGCTCGTGAACGACTGGATGCAATTAAGAGATTTGTACCAATTCGTGACTCTGTACGGAATAAACTGCAACAACGACAGAGTCTTCAGACTGATTTTGCTGCGGGATCTGAAGAATTGTTTAAACCAGTAACCACAGCAACGAAGGAGATAGTGTCAACAATCTCTGAACAAGGAAAAAAACAAGAAGAGACTTTTCTCCCTGTGTTAGAAAAAATAGCAAAAAGAACTAAACAAACCAAAAAATCCTTGCAATCACTTCCTCAGGATATATCAACCGCTTCAGAACGAAAATTTAAAAGATTTCAGGAAGAACTAGTTAGTGGACTACCTAAATCAATTATATTTACCGAGAGCGCTAAACAACAAATTCTCAACGAGGATATAAACAATTTAGGTGAATTCGCTGCTAACAGCTATGATTCACAAGAGAAGTTTTTCACGGACAATTATTCGGATTATAGAATGTCACATAATGAATGGGCTGATATAGTGTATGAAATAAATACTGGGGGTTTAGATAGAAGGATGAAGGACTACAGAGACTTCAAAAGAAAATTTCAACTCCAAATAAGACAGCCATACGATGAGAAAAAATTTCTGGGGAGTGGTCTAGTTGGAAACGCTAGCGTTTCATGTCCTGGTAGTGTTCTCAGTGATATATCACGATTAGAGGTTCTTGTAGGAGGGTTCCGAGCTGGAAATAACTCACCGGAAATAATTAATGAAGCAGCTGATATCTGTAGACGATTATTTCAGGGTGGTATCATGGATATCAGCACATATCGAGATTTCATTGGCGAGTTAGTGGAAAGTGGGTATCATAGTGACTGAATTGAAAAGTCATTCGATTAGATAAATAACAATTGAAAAATTGTTTCTGATTTCAAATAATGATCATACACTACAATCATGATAAACCAACCCCCGTCTACGTAGTTAATTCACGGTTTCCGGTTTATAGAGCATACTACGGAGATGGTTTAGGTAATACCATTTTAGGATTATTTGCGAGAATGGCTCCAAAAGTGATGCCGTTGGCTAAACAACTAGGAATGAAAGCCATTGATGTTATTCGTGATAAGGGTATTAGTGCTGTTGGAGATTTTGCTGGAAAAGCGTTTTCAGCCGCAAAGAATAAATTAACATCATTAGTGAAATCACGGATGAAATCCAAAGGATTTTCAAAACCGTTACCGTCTACAGCGGAAATGCCTGCAAGTGTTAGTAGAATTATAAATAACGCAGTAGATGAAAAATTAGCGTCGATGGTTTTAACCCCCGACCAAAGCAATATTGCAAATATGATAGCAGGAAGTGGCTTTAAAAAACTACGACGATGAAATGGGAAATCGCGATTTAGACTCTGATAAATAGAATAAAATGTTCAAACAGTCACGTGATCCAGCATTTGATATAGACGCCCCAGTTGGCAAGGATGATTCTGTACGCGATTATCAATATTACGCCTATCATGCCATAGACTCAAATAGTCGAGCAAGAATTGATCTTCAAGTCCATGATACCAGTAAATACTTTCTACCCTGTGAAGCGTTTATTGAAATCGAAGGAGAACTTGTAACAGCTGATGATACTCCTGCTGTACCAGCACCGTATCCAGATGGTACTCAAGTCGGTTTTGTCAATAATGGTATCATGGCGTTATTTGAGAGTGCTAGATATCTCATTGATGGAAAAGAAATTGAGTCCATAGATCGTGATGTTGATGTGGCTACAACAATAATCGGGTTAGCGAGATATTCTGATGATTATACAAGATCAGCAGGACCCTCTATGATGTTTGCAAAAGATGGTAAGAATACCGCTGGAGGAAATCCATTTGTTGTAAGACGACCAAAAAAACGTGATAATAGTGATGCTGATGTCGAGAATATGATTATAAATAACGATGCTAATTTCAATCTAGGAGCTGCAACACGTATTTCAATGTTGGGAGTAGGGCGTAAATCATTTTCATGCGCGATTCCACTGCATCACATATTTGGATTCTGTAGAAACGTCAGAAAAGTTATCTACGGGGCGAAGCATACAGTATCGCTTGTACGAAAGAGTGATGATAACGACGCAATCTGGAGGATTCCAGCAGACAATGCAAATCCAAATGCTGATGCCGGTAAAGTCAATTTAACAAAAATATCATTGTGGATGCCAGTGTTGACTCCAGCAATCACCGCAGAAGAACGATTACTATCATTTATGGACCAAGGAGGAAAATCATTACTAAGTTGGCTAACCGTGAGTACAGATGTTAAACAATCAAATATCAACGGGTTATTCACTTGGAACCTAGCATCAAAACAAGGTGTTGCTGCGCCACGTCATATATTTATTGCGTTACAAGATAACGCACGAGTTGGCGATCAACGTTTCAGTCATATGATATTTGATCAATTAGGTGTGAAAGACGTCTCACTGAGAATAAACGGCCAACAGGAACCATCCGAGGATATACAACTTAATTACACAGAAAATCATATTGCACGAGTTTATCATCGTCTGTTGTCATTTATGGCACGCGATCAAAATGTGGATACTGGTTTGCAAATATCACAATATGATTTTAAAAATCTGTATCCGATCTATTACTTCTCACTGGAACATCTCGATTTGATGAGACAATCTGTTGTTGATATACATTTTAGAGCTAATGTGACTCGTGGTGCTATTGCTGATTATAGAGCGGTTGCTGTCATTCTCAGTGATAAATCAATGATACTTGAAGGTGTTGGTGGAAGAATGAGAGTGGTAGATGCACCAGTGGAAAACATGTAATTGAAATTGTAAACGATTTAGAATCAATCAATTATGTATAATGTCATATAGTGTTATTAGTGTTGCGTTAACTCCCGGTCAATTAAAAAAATTGCAATCGGAATCAGCTAAAAAATGTGGAACCACAATCACGTTGAAACCTAATCAAATGACTGGTGGTGCAAATAAACTATCGCTGACAACTCGTCAGGTGAAACATTTCAATGATGCACTAGTAGCAAAAAAGGGTGTTCAGATTACTCTTTCTGCGGCTGCTATCAAAAATATGATTAAAACAGGCGGTATATTCCCGTTGTTAGCTGCGATACCAGCATTGATTGCAGCAGCAGCCCCAGCGGTGGCTAAAGCGGCAGCGTTAGGAGCCGTTGGTACTGCAGCAGGAATGGCACTAAAGAAGGCAACTGGGAAAGGATATAAAAAAAAGGGAAAGGGTCTAAGACTACCAGGAACCCCGTATTCGTGGTACAGCGGAAAGGGTCTAAGACTACCAGGAACCCCGTATTCGTGGTACAGCGGAAAGGGTCTAAGACTACCAGGAACGATTTATTAATTGAGGAACCTATGGTTCCAATGTCCAATTTTGATTTAATGGATGCTGCTAAAAAACTCGCGATTAAAAACTTCAGAGGTGTCTTTATGAAAGATCAATTACCACATCAACCAAACAGCGTTGAAACCGGAATCATTAATTTAGATAACAGCACCGGACCCGGAACTCACTGGGTTGCATACGCTATTGATCCACGTGGGATTGTCTATTTTGATTCATATGGATTAGCCCCACCAAAAGAGTTTTTGCGTTATATAAAAACCCTTCCAATGAAGACTTGGTATTCTACGCTACCAACACAAACGATGATTGACCCACCAATATGTGGCAGCGAAGTATTAAATGTCCTTGATGCTATTTCAGCATCTAGAAAACCACCACACATTGTCGTAAATGACTACACCAGTAATCGCTTTTTAGAGAGAGAAAGAGTTTTACAAATAACATGATTGATATTTGGGGAAGACCTCTGAAACCCAAACCCGATGGCACTGCACCCCCTGATTCTGTCAAGGATATAAAAAAAATAATTGAAGATGAAATCGCTGAGACGTTAAATTTAACAAGTGTTGACCCGAACGAAATAGTTGTATTTCAGGACAAGCAGGGTAAATTGAAAAGCAGTGATGTGTCATTGGATGATATTTTGATACGGCAGCGCGACGCCGCTGACAACTCTATTGCGTTGTATTCCAGCGACGGACGACTTATACCAGGTGCACTTGTGTCTACGATCACTGATAAGATTGATACCCATGACAATGAGTTGAAAAATTCTGTGTTGGAACTAACAACACTTCAATCTAGAATTGAAGAACACGGAAAACAGTTTTCAATTTTTCGTAGAAATATCGTGGATAAATTTCTTGGAACCCCGTTAGATAAAATTGAAATAAAACTCCCTGATATTAAAAAATCCATCGATGAGACGAAAACTTTCATAGAAGCCATCAAAGGTGATTTTTCGAGGATGATAACAATCATTGAAAAAACAAAAATTCCTCATGAGAAAACCAACAACGTAGTATATACAATCCAACACGGATCATTTATATGGACACCTACAAACAACAAATTAGATATCACTGCAACCGTTAAGGGTATTTATCGATTAACACTGGTGACAACGGCTCAATTTAATATATCATCGTCGAGTTCATCCGGGGTCAATAATACGATTTCAACGATCATCGACAAGGATACAACTGAAAAGTTCACTATAACAGCTACTAATAAAAATTTGATTGGGGTTTCAGCAACCTGGTATGTGGAATTCGTAGCGGATTTAAGTAAATAACTAAATTGAAAGGAAAATCGTTCGGATTTCACAATTGAAAACGCTAGCGTTTTTAAAATAACAATGATTTCATCAACGCAATGTCGCTATGATCAGGTCAGAGAATTTCAAAATAGACTCAAAACCCTCACTGAGGAGTATCAAATAAAAATAAAAAAATACCGACGAAGAATCACCGCAATTGATGTTATTGTGTACTCGGCGTCAAGCGTTCTCGCTGGCGCCGGAATAATACTTGCATCGGTTACAATGATTGCCCCGGTCGTAGTTCCAATTTGCATTTCTGCGGTGGCTACAATCGGGGGTATATCAACCGGGATAGCAAAAAAGATATCATCATGCAGCCAGAGTAAACTGCAGAATTACTTACTTCAATTTCATATTGCATCAACCGCATACTCGCAGTTATCCCTGATGATATCGTCGTCACTCGATAATACGATTATATCAGATAGTGAATTCTCAGCGATGGTCAGTATTTTTGATTCCGCGATATCGAAATTAGAGCAACAACATGAGTATAATAACAATGACAACACCGATGGAATTAGAAAACACGAACCCAAAAACAAACCCAAAAACCAAAATGATCTCAATAATCTCAACCATACCAGATTGTGAGTTCTCAGTGACGGTCAGTATTTATGATTCCTCGATACCAAAATTAGAAATACAACATGAGTATAATAACAATGACGACACCGATGGAATTACTTCAACAAATAGTGGAGAACACGAACCCAGTACAAACAAGCATGATATCAATAACATCAACGGAACCCGAGTTTAGTGTGAATTTCCCTAGCCCAGTCCCCGTGAAGGAGATAGCGCTAGCAAAATTACGAGTGTATCACAGTTGGCCTAATATCAGATCAAAATCATTTGGTGGTCAACAACCGAATAATTCACTGGTATTTGCAAATAAGAATAAAGAAGACGGGACTCCAGACTGGAACGTCGTTTCGATACCAACAGGGTCATACCAAATCGAACAAATCAATAATGAATTCGCGCGTAGAATAAAATCGATTACTGGAGTAGAGTCAAAAATCGCTATAACAATTCATGAACCGACGCTATCATCCGCAATTGAGATAAGCACAGAAGGATACGTCGTAGATATCTATCAGAGTTCTATTAGAACCGTATTAGGATGGCCTGAATTACCACCAGGGGGAAAAACCGTTGATTTACCAGAACCACAAAAAACTGATTATATCACCGACAGAATAAAACCTGATAATCCAATAAAGAGTTATAAAGAATACAGGATACCTGCAGATTTTTTTTATTTCGGATACTACCCAACTAGAAAAGAGGAGGAGGGATTTCATTTTGTTAACGAACCTGAAATCATTAAAAATTTCACAGCGATGAATAATGATTTTTCATTGTTGTTAATATCTCTAAAATCCGGCTCTCTCACCCGAGATGAATTTATCAGCGTCGTAAAAACATGCAACAAAATCATCAATGACATGGAAACATTTCATTTGCAAATCATTCAAGTGGTATTAGATGACGATATTCCCAAATCGAGAACAAGATTTGCAACAGACTATAATATCCGCGTTGAAGATATCCCGACATTCAAACTACCGGGATACAACGTACCGGAACTAAAAAAACTACTCAGTGATGCCATCGATGTTGGTTTTAAAATAATTCATGATGCATGGAAAAAAACAGCATCACCGGAAATAAAAATCCTCAAACATAATAATGATCCAGATGGTGGCGGCAGACATATCGCTCCGTTCAACGTGAATATATCCTCAGTGATTGCGCTCAATTTAGTATGCGATGTTATCGAAGGAAGCTATCAAATTAATCTCGAACGATCAAATCAAGCTCAGCAAGGATATATTCTTTATTCGTTTGCACCAACAGCTCCTCCAGGATTCCTAATTATTGAGAACCCAATTAATCCTGTCTACATGCGATGCCATAATAATTCGTTAACGAGAATTAATTTCAAACTCACAGATCAGTCCAATAATCTAATTGATCTACAAGAAGAGGTGTTAGCAATTAGTCTGTTTGTGAGATCCTAAAGACTTGATCAAATCATTTATTATTTTTTGTTAACCCATAGCAGCAGAGAGGGTGGATGACAACAAGTTGCGACCAAAATTAATTAAAAAATCGTAAAAGTCTCCGTTTTCATTTTTTTAGTTAAAATGAGATTTCGTAGGGAAAGCTCGTTAAGATTTCAATCAATTTTTTGTCTGAAAACGTTGTAGGGTCTGCCCCTGAGACATTTTTTTTGGTTAAAATGAGATCGTAGGAAGGCTCGTTTTAAGATTTCAATAAAAAAATTGATTAAAAAATCGTAAAATCTCCGTTTTCATTTTTTTAGTTAAAATGAGATTTCGTAGGGAAGACTCGTTTTAGGATTTCAATCAAATTTTGTCTAAAAACGTTGTAGGATTCACCCTCTTTTTTGGTTAAAATGAGATTATAGGACGGCTCGTTTTAAGATTTCAATCAAATTTTGTCTCAAAACGTCGTAGGATTCACCCTCTCTGCTGCTTCCGTTTTTCATCAAAAGTCATGCTGAAAAAAATGGTGGGAACCGGTTTTAAAGTATGGTGACGTACTATCCAATGGTGCGCAGCCAATAAACCAAGTATTAACCAAATCCAAGCGGGGTAAAGGGTTTCAACAGCTTTTATCTAAGCCCAACTGATCCATAACATGAAAAACAAAAAAGTCCGTTTTTCATCAAAAGTCATGCTGAAAAAAATGGTGGGAACCGGTTTTAAAGTATGGTGACGTACTATCCAATGGTGCGCAGCCAATAAACCAAGTATTAACCAAATCCAAGCGGGGTAAAGGGTTTCAACAGCTTTTATCTAAGCCCAACTGATCCATAACATGAAAAACAAAAAAGTCCGTTTTTCATCAAAAGTCATGCTGAAAAAAATGGTGGGAACCGGTTTTAAAGTATGGTGACGTACTATCCAATGGTGCGCAGCCAATAAACCAAGTATTAACCAAATCCAAGCGGGGTAAAGGGTTTCAGCAGCTTTTATCTAAGCCCAACTGATCCATAACATGAAAAACAAAAAAGTCCGTTTTTCATCAAAAGTCATGCTGAAAAAAATGGTGGGAACCGGTTTTAAAGTATGGTGACGTACTATCCAATGGTGCGCAGCCAATAAACCAAGTATTAACCAAATCCAAGCGGGGTAAAGGGTTTCAACAGCTTTTATCTAAGCCCAACTGATCCATAACATGAAAAACAAAAAAGTCCGTTTTTCATCAAAAGTCATGCTGAAAAAAATGGTGGGAACCGGTTTTAAAGTATGGTGACGTACTATCCAATGGTGCGCAGCCAATAAACCAAGTATTAACCAAATCCAAGCGGGGTAAAGGGTTTCAACAGCTTTTATCTAAGCCCAACTGATCCATAACATGAAAAACAAAAAAGTCCGTTTTTCATCAAAAGTCATGCTGAAAAAAATGGTGGGAACCGGTTTTAAAGTATGGTGACGTACTATCCAATGGTGCGCAGCCAATAAACCAAGTATTAACCAAATCCAAGCGGGGTAAAGGGTTTCAACAGCTTTTATCTAAGCCCAACTGATCCATAACATGAAAAACAAAAAAGTCCGTTTTTCATCAAAAGTCATGCTGAAAAAAATGGTGGGAACCGGTTTTAAAGTATGGTGACGTACTATCCAATGGTGCGCAGCCAATAAACCAAGTATTAACCAAATCCAAGCGGGGTAAAGGGTTTCAACAGCTTTTATCTAAGCCCAACTGATCCATAACATGAAAAACAAAAAAGTCCGTTTTTCATCAAAAGTCATGCTGAAAAAAATGGTGGGAACCGGTTTTAAAGTATGGTGACGTACTATCCAATGGTGCGCAGCCAATAAACCAAGTATTAACCAAATCCAAGCGGGGTAAAGGGTTTCAACAGCTTTTATCTAAGCCCAACTGATCCATAACATGAAAAACAAAAAAGTCCGTTTTTCATCAAAAGTCATGCTGAAAAAAATGGTGGGAACCGGTTTTAAAGTATGGTGACGTACTATCCAATGGTGCGCAGCCAATAAACCAAGTATTAACCAAATCCAAGCGGGGTAAAGGGTTTCAACAGCTTTTATCTAAGCCCAACTGATCCATAACATGAAAAACAAAAAAGTCCGTTTTTCATCAAAAGTCATGCTGAAAAAAATGGTGGGAACCGGTTTTAAAGTATGGTGACGTACTATCCAATGGTGCGCAGCCAATAAACCAAGTATTAACCAAATCCAAGCGGGGTAAAGGGTTTCAACAGCTTTTATCTAAGCCCAACTGATCCATAACATGAAAAACAAAAAAGTCCGTTTTTCATCAAAAGTCATGCTGAAAAAAATGGTGGGAACCGGTTTTAAAGTATGGTGACGTACTATCCAATGGTGCGCAGCCAATAAACCAAGTATTAACCAAATCCAAGCGGGGTAAAGGGTTTCAACAGCTTTTATCTAAGCCCAACTGATCCATAACATGAAAAACAAAAAAGTCCGTTTTTCATCAAAAGTCATCCTGAAAAAAATGGTGGGAACCGGTTTTAAAGTATGGTGACGTACTATCCAATGGTGCGCAGCCAATAAACCAAGTATTAACCAAATCCAAGCGGGGTAAAGGGTTTCAACAGCTTTTATCTAAGCCCAACTGATCCATAACATGAAAAACAAAAAAGTCCGTTTTTCATCAAAAGTAATGCTGAAAAAAATGGTGGGAACCGGTTTTAAAGTATGGTGACGTACTATCCAATGGTGCGCAGCCAATAAACCAAGTATTAACCAAATCCAAGCGGGGTAAAGGGTTTCAACAGCTTTTATCTAAACCCAACTGATCCATAACATGAAAAACAAAAAAGTCCGTTTTTCATCAAAAGTCATGCTGAAAAAAATGGTGGGAACCGGTTTTAAAGTATGGTGACGTACTATCCAATGGTGCGCAGCCAATAGACTAAGTATTAACCAAATCCAAGCGGGGTAAAGGGTTTCAACAGCTTTTATCTAAGCCCAACTGATCCATAACATGAAAAACAAAAAAGTCCGTTTTTCATCAAAAGTCATGCTGAAAAAAATGGTGGGAACCGGTTTTAAAGTATGGTGACGAACTATCCAATGGTGCGCAGCCAATAAACTAAGTATTAACCAAATCCACGCTGGGTAAAGGGTTTCAACAGCTTTTATCTAAGCCCAACTGATCCATAACATGAAAAACAAAAAAGTCCGTTTTTCATCAAAAGTCATGCTGAAAAAAATGGTGGGAACCGGTTTTAAAGTATGGTGACGTACTATCCAATGGTGCGCAGCCAATAAACCAAGTATTAACCAAATCCAAGCGGGGTAAAGGGTTTCAACAGCTTTTATCTAAGCCCAACTGATCCATAACATGAAAAACAAAAAAGACCGTTTTTCATCAAAAGTCATGCTGAAAAAAATGGTGGGAACCGGTTTTAAAGTATGGTGACGTACTATCCAATGGTGCGCAGCCAATAAACCAAGTATTAACCAAATCCAAGCGGGGTAAAGGGTTTGAACAGCTTTTATCTAAGCCCAACTGATCCATAACATGAAAAACAAAAAAGTCCGTTTTTCATCAAAAGTCATGCTGAAAAAAATGGTGGGAACCGGTTTTAAAGTATGGTGACGTACTATCCAATGGTGCGCAGCCAATAAACCAAGTATTAACCAAATCCAAGTGGGGTAAAGGGTTTCAACAGCTTTTATCTAAGCCCAACTGATCCATAACATGAAAAACAAAAAAGTCCGTTTTTCATCAAAAGTCATGCTGAAAAAAATGGTGGGAACCGGTTTTAAAGTATGGTGACGTACTATCCAATGGTGCGCAGCCAATAAACCAAGTATTAACCAAATCCAAGCGGGGTAAAGGGTTTCAACAGCTTTTATCTAAGCCCAACTGATCCATAACATGAAAAACAAAAAAGTCCGTTTTTCATCAAAAGTCATGCTGAAAAAAATGGTGGGAACCGGTTTTAAAGTATGGTGACGTACTATCCAATGGTGCGCAGCCAATAAACCAAGTATTAACCAAATCCAAGCGGGGTAAAGGGTTTCAACAGCTTTTATCTAAGCCCAACTGATCCATAACATGAAAAACAAAAAAGTCCGTTTTTCATCAAAAGTCATGCTGAAAAAAATGGTGGGAACCGGTTTTAAAGTATGGTGACGTACTATCCAATGGTGCGCAGCCAATAAACCAAGTATTAACCAAATCCAAGCGGGGTAAAGGGTTTCAACAGCTTTTATCTAAGCCCAACTGATCCATAACATGAAAAACAAAAAAGTCCGTTTTTCATCAAAAGTCATGCTGAAAAAAATGGTGGGAACCGGTTTTAAAGTATGGTGACGTACTATCCAATGGTGCGCAGCCAATAAACCAAGTATTAACCAAATCCAAGCGGGGTAAAGGGTTTCAACAGCTTTTATCTAAGCCCAACTGATCCATAACATGAAAAACAAAAAAGTCCGTTTTTCATCAAAAGTCATGCTGAAAAAAATGGTGGGAACCGGTTTTAAAGTATGGTGACGTACTATCCAATGGTGTGCGCAGCCAATAAACCAAGTATTAACCAAATCCAAGCGGGGTAAAGGGTTTCAACAGCTTTTATCTAAGCCCAACTGATCCATAACATGAAAAACAAAAAAGTCCGTTTTTCATCAAAAGTCATGCTGAAAAAAATGGTGGGAACCGGTTTTAAAGTATGGTGACGTACTATCCAATGGTGCGCAGCCAATAAACCAAGTATTAACCAAATCCAAGCGGGGTAAAGGGTTTCAACAGCTTTTATCTAAGCCCAACTGATCCATAACATGAAAAACAAAAAAGTCCGTTTTTCATCAAAAGTCATGCTGAAAAAAATGGTGGGAACCGGTTTTAAAGTATGGTGACGTACTATCCAATGGTGCGCAGCCAATAAACCAAGTATTAACCAAATCCAAGCGGGGTAAAGGGTTTCAACAGCTTTTATCTAAGCCCAACTGATCCATAACATGAAAAACAAAAAAGTCCGTTTTTCATCAAAAGTCATGCTGAAAAAAATGGTGGGAACCGGTTTTAAAGTATGGTGACGTACTATCCAATGGTGCGCAGCCAATAAACCAAGTATTAACCAAATCCAAGCGGGGTAAAGGGTTTCAACAGCTTTTATCTAAGCCCAACTGATCCATAACATGAAAAACAAAAAAGTCCGTTTTTCATCAAAAGTCATGCTGAAAAAAATGGTGGGAACCGGTTTTAAAGTATGGTGACGTACTATCCAATGGTGCGCAGCCAATAAACCAAGTATTAACCAAATCCAAGCGGGGTAAAGGGTTTCAACAGCTTTTATCTAAGCCCAACTGATCCATAACATGAAAAACAAAAAAGTCCGTTTTTCATCAAAAGTCATGCTGAAAAAAATGGTGGGAACCGGTTTTAAAGTATGGTGACGTACTATCCAATGGTGCGCAGCCAATAAACCAAGTATTAACCAAATCCAAGCGGGGTAAAGGGTTTCAACAGCTTTTATCTAAGCCCAACTGATCCATAACATGAAAAACAAAAAAGTCCGTTTTTCATCAAAAGTCATGCTGAAAAAAATGGTGGGAACCGGTTTTAAAGTATGGTGACGTACTATCCAATGGTGCGCAGCCAATAAACCAAGTATTAACCAAATCCAAGCGGGGTAAAGGGTTTCAACAGCTTTTATCTAAGCCCAACTGATCCATAACATGAAAAACAAAAAAGTCCGTTTTTCATCAAAAGTCATGCTGAAAAAAATGGTGGGAACCGGTTTTAAAGTATGGTGACGTACTATCCAATGGTGCGCAGCCAATAAACCAAGTATTAACCAAATCCAAGCGGGGTAAAGGGTTTCAACAGCTTTTATCTAAGCCCAACTGATCCATAACATGAAAAACAAAAAAGTCCGTTTTTCATCAAAAGTCATGCTGAAAAAAATGGTGGGAACCGGTTTTAAAGTATGGTGACGTACTATCCAATGGTGCGCAGCCAATAAACCAAGTATTAACCAAATCCAAGCGGGGTAAAGGGTTTCAACAGCTTTTATCTAAGCCCAACTGATCCATAACATGAAAAACAAAAAAGTCCGTTTTTCATCAAAAGTCATGCTGAAAAAAATGGTGGGAACCGGTTTTAAAGTATGGTGACGTACTATCCAATGGTGCGCAGCCAATAAACCAAGTATTAACCAAATCCAAGCGGGGTAAAGGGTTTCAACAGCTTTTATCTAAGCCCAACTGATCCATAACATGAAAAACAAAAAAGTCCGTTTTTCATCAAAAGTCATGCTGAAAAAAATGGTGGGAACCGGTTTTAAAGTATGGTGACGTACTATCCAATGGTGCGCAGCCAATAAACCAAGTATTAACCAAATCCAAGCGGGGTAAAGGGTTTCAACAGCTTTTATCTAAGCCCAACTGATCCATAACATGAAAAACAAAAAAGTCCGTTTTTCATCAAAAGTCATGCTGAAAAAAATGGTGGGAACCGGTTTTAAAGTATGGTGACGTACGATCCAATGGTGCGCAGCCAATAAACCAAGTATTAACCAAATCCAAGCGGGGTAAAGGGTTTCAACAGCTTTTATCTAAGCCCAACTGATCCATAACATGAAAAACAAAAAAGTCCGTTTTTCATCAAAAGTCATGCTGAAAAAAATGGTGGGAACCGGTTTTAAAGTATGGTGACGTACTATCCAATGGTGCGCAGCCAATAAACCAAGTATTAACCAAATCCAAGCGGGGTAAAGGGTTTCAACAGCTTTTATCTAAGCCCAACTGATCCATAACATGAAAAACAAAAAAGTCCGTTTTTCATCAAAAGTCATGCTGAAAAAAATGGTGGGAACCGGTTTTAAAGTATGGTGACGTACTATCCAATGGTGCGCAGCCAATAAACCAAGTATTAACCAAATCCAAGCGGGGTAAAGGGTTTCAACAGCTTTTATCTAAGCCCAACTGATCCATAACATGAAAAACAAAAAAGTCCGTTTTTCATCAAAAGTCATGCTGAAAAAAATGGTGGGAACCGGTTTTAAAGTATGGTGACGTACTATCCAATGGTGCGCAGCCAATAAACCAAGTATTAACCAAATCCAAGCGGGGTAAAGGGTTTCAACAGCTTTTATCTAAGCCCAACTGATCCATAACATGAAAAACAAAAAAGTCCGTTTTTCATCAAAAGTCATGCTGAAAAAAATGGTGGGAACCGGTTTTAAAGTATGGTGACGTACTATCCAATGGTGCGCAGCCAATAAACCAAGTATTAACCAAATCCAAGCGGGGTAAAGGGTTTCAACAGCTTTTATCTAAGCCCAACTGATCCATAACATGAAAAACAAAAAAGTCCGTTTTTCATCAAAAGTCATGCTGAAAAAAATGGTGGGAACCGGTTTTAAAGTATGGTGACGTACTATCCAATGGTGCGCAGCCAATAAACCAAGTATTAACCAAATCCAAGCGGGGTAAAGGGTTTCAACAGCTTTTATCTAAGCCCAACTGATCCATAACATGAAAAACAAAAAAGTCCGTTTTTCATCAAAAGTCATGCTGAAAAAAATGGTGGGAACCGGTTTTAAAGTATGGTGACGTACTATCCAATGGTGCGCAGCCAATAAACCAAGTATTAACCAAATCCAAGCGGGGTAAAGGGTTTCAACAGCTTTTATCTAAGCCCAACTGATCCATAACATGAAAAACAAAAAAGTCCGTTTTTCATCAAAAGTCATGCTGAAAAAAATGGTGGGAACCGGTTTTAAAGTATGGTGACGTACTATCCAATGGTGCGCAGCCAATAAACCAAGTATTAACCAAATCCAAGCGGGGTAAAGGGTTTCAACAGCTTTTATCTAAGCCCAACTGATCCATAACATGAAAAACAAAAAAGTCCGTTTTTCATCAAAAGTCATGCTGAAAAAAATGGTGGGAACCGGTTTTAAAGTATGGTGACGTACTATCCAATGGTGCGCAGCCAATAAACCAAGTATTAACCAAATCCAAGCGGGGTAAAGGGTTTCAACAGCTTTTATCTAAGCCCAACTGATCCATAACATGAAAAACAAAAAAGTCCGTTTTTCATCAAAAGTCATGCTGAAAAAAATGGTGGGAACCGGTTTTAAAGTATGGTGACGTACTATCCAATGGTGCGCAGCCAATAAACCAAGTATTAACCAAATCCAAGCGGGGTAAAGGGTTTCAACAGCTTTTATCTAAGCCCAACTGATCCATAACATGAAAAACAAAAAAGTCCGTTTTTCATCAAAAGTCATGCTGAAAAAAATGGTGGGAACCGGTTTTAAAGTATGGTGACGTACTATCCAATGGTGCGCAGCCAATAAACCAAGTATTAACCAAATCCAAGCGGGGTAAAGGGTTTCAACAGCTTTTATCTAAGCCCAACTGATCCATAACATGAAAAACAAAAAAGTCCGTTTTTCATCAAAAGTCATGCTGAAAAAAATGGTGGGAACCGGTTTTAAAGTATGGTGACGTACTATCCAATGGTGCGCAGCCAATAAACCAAGTATTAACCAAATCCAAGCGGGGTAAAGGGTTTCAACAGCTTTTATCTAAGCCCAACTGATCCATAACATGAAAAACAAAAAAGTCCGTTTTTCATCAAAAGTCATGCTGAAAAAAATGGTGGGAACCGGTTTTAAAGTATGGTGACGTACTATCCAATGGTGCGCAGCCAATAAACCAAGTATTAACCAAATCCAAGCGGGGTAAAGGGTTTCAACAGCTTTTATCTAAGCCCAACTGATCCATAACATGAAAAACAAAAAAGTCCGTTTTTCATCAAAAGTCATGCTGAAAAAAATGGTGGGAACCGGTTTTAAAGTATGGTGACGTACTATCCAATGGTGCGCAGCCAATAAACCAAGTATTAACCAAATCCAAGCGGGGTAAAGGGTTTCAACAGCTTTTATCTAAGCCCAACTGATCCATAACATGAAAAACAAAAAAGTCCGTTTTTCATCAAAAGTCATGCTGAAAAAAATGGTGGGAACCGGTTTTAAAGTATGGTGACGTACTATCCAATGGTGCGCAGCCAATAAACCAAGTATTAACCAAATCCAAGCGGGGTAAAGGGTTTCAACAGCTTTTATCTAAGCCCAACTGATCCATAACATGAAAAACAAAAAAGTCCGTTTTTCATCAAAAGTCATGCTGAAAAAAATGGTGGGAACCGGTTTTAAAGTATGGTGACGTACTATCCAATGGTGCGCAGCCAATAAACCAAGTATTAACCAAATCCAAGCGGGGTAAAGGGTTTCAACAGCTTTTATCTAAGCCCAACTGATCCATAACATGAAAAACAAAAAAGTCCGTTTTTCATCAAAAGTCATGCTGAAAAAAATGGTGGGAACCGGTTTTAAAGTATGGTGACGTACTATCCAATGGTGCGCAGCCAATAAACCAAGTATTAACCAAATCCAAGCGGGGTAAAGGGTTTCAACAGCTTTTATCTAAGCCCAACTGATCCATAACATGAAAAACAAAAAAGTCCGTTTTTCATCAAAAGTCATGCTGAAAAAAATGGTGGGAACCGGTTTTAAAGTATGGTGACGTACTATCCAATGGTGCGCAGCCAATAAACCAAGTATTAACCAAATCCAAGCGGGGTAAAGGGTTTCAACAGCTTTTATCTAAGCCCAACTGATCCATAACATGAAAAACAAAAAAGTCCGTTTTTCATCAAAAGTCATGCTGAAAAAAATGGTGGGAACCGGTTTTAAAGTATGGTGACGTACTATCCAATGGTGCGCAGCCAATAAACCAAGTATTAACCAAATCCAAGCGGGGTAAAGGGTTTCAACAGCTTTTATCTAAGCCCAACTGATCCATAACATGAAAAACAAAAAAGTCCGTTTTTCATCAAAAGTCATGCTGAAAAAAATGGTGGGAACCGGTTTTAAAGTATGGTGACGTACTATCCAATGGTGCGCAGCCAATAAACCAAGTATTAACCAAATCCAAGCGGGGTAAAGGGTTTCAACAGCTTTTATCTAAGCCCAACTGATCCATAACATGAAAAACAAAAAAGTCCGTTTTTCATCAAAAGTCATGCTGAAAAAAATGGTGGGAACCGGTTTTAAAGTATGGTGACGTACTATCCAATGGTGCGCAGCCAATAAACCAAGTATTAACCAAATCCAAGCGGGGTAAAGGGTTTCAACAGCTTTTATCTAAGCCCAACTGATCCATAACATGAAAAACAAAAAAGTCCGTTTTTCATCAAAAGTCATGCTGAAAAAAATGGTGGGAACCGGTTTTAAAGTATGGTGACGTACTATCCAATGGTGCGCAGCCAATAAACCAAGTATTAACCAAATCCAAGCGGGGTAAAGGGTTTCAACAGCTTTTATCTAAGCCCAACTGATCCATAACATGAAAAACAAAAAAGTCCGTTTTTCATCAAAAGTCATGCTGAAAAAAATGGTGGGAACCGGTTTTAAAGTATGGTGACGTACTATCCAATGGTGCGCAGCCAATAAACCAAGTATTAACCAAATCCAAGCGGGGTAAAGGGTTTCAACAGCTTTTATCTAAGCCCAACTGATCCATAACATGAAAAACAAAAAAGTCCGTTTTTCATCAAAAGTCATGCTGAAAAAAATGGTGGGAACCGGTTTTAAAGTATGGTGACGTACTATCCAATGGTGCGCAGCCAATAAACCAAGTATTAACCAAATCCAAGCGGGGTAAAGGGTTTCAACAGCTTTTATCTAAGCCCAACTGATCCATAACATGAAAAACAAAAAAGTCCGTTTTTCATCAAAAGTCATGCTGAAAAAAATGGTGGGAACCGGTTTTAAAGTATGGTGACGTACTATCCAATGGTGCGCAGCCAATAAACCAAGTATTAACCAAATCCAAGCGGGGTAAAGGGTTTCAACAGCTTTTATCTAAGCCCAACTGATCCATAACATGAAAAACAAAAAAGTCCGTTTTTCATCAAAAGTCATGCTGAAAAAAATGGTGGGAACCGGTTTTAAAGTATGGTGACGTACTATCCAATGGTGCGCAGCCAATAAACCAAGTATTAACCAAATCCAAGCGGGGTAAAGGGTTTCAACAGCTTTTATCTAAGCCCAACTGATCCATAACATGAAAAACAAAAAAGTCCGTTTTTCATCAAAAGTCATGCTGAAAAAAATGGTGGGAACCGGTTTTAAAGTATGGTGACGTACTATCCAATGGTGCGCAACCAATAAACCAAGTATTAACCAAATCCAAGCGGAGTAAAGGGTTTCAACAGCTTTTATCTAAGCCCAACTGATCCATAACATGAAAAACAAAAAAGTCCGTTTTTCATCAAAAGTCATGCTGAAAAAAATGGTGGGAACCGGTTTTAAAGTATGGTGACGTACTATCCAATGGTGCGCAGCCAATAAACCAAGTATTAACCAAATCCAAGCGGGGTAAAGGGTTTCAACAGCTTTTATCTAAGCCCAACTGATCCATAACATGAAAAACAAAAAAGTCCGTTTTTCATCAAAAGTCATGCTGAAAAAAATGGTGGGAACCGGTTTTAAAGTATGGTGACGTACTATCCAATGGTGCGCAGCCAATAAACCAAGTATTAACCAAATCCAAGCGGGGTAAAGGGTTTCAACAGCTTTTATCTAAGCCCAACTGATCCATAACATGAAAAACAAAAAAGTCCGTTTTTCATCAAAAGTCATGCTGAAAAAAATGGTGGGAACCGGTTTTAAAGTATGGTGACGTACTATCCAATGGTGCGCAGCCAATAAACCAAGTATTAACCAAATCCAAGCGGGGTAAAGGGTTTCAACAGCTTTTATCTAAGCCCAACTGATCCATAACATGAAAAACAAAAAAGTCCGTTTTTCATCAAAAGTCATGCTGAAAAAAATGGTGGGAACCGGTTTTAAAGTATGGTGACGTACTATCCAATGGTGCGCAGCCAATAAACCAAGTATTAACCAAATCCAAGCGGGGTAAAGGGTTTCAACAGCTTTTATCTAAGCCCAACTGATCCATAACATGAAAAACAAAAAAGTCCGTTTTTCATCAAAAGTCATGCTGAAAAAAATGGTGGGAACCGGTTTTAAAGTATGGTGACGTACTATCCAATGGTGCGCAGCCAATAAACCAAGTATTAACCAAATCCAAGCGGGGTAAAGGGTTTCAACAGCTTTTATCTAAGCCCAACTGATCCATAACATGAAAAACAAAAAAGTCCGTTTTTCATCAAAAGTCATGCTGAAAAAAATGGTGGGAACCGGTTTTAAAGTATGGTGACGTACTATCCAATGGTGCGCAGCCAATAAACCAAGTATTAACCAAATCCAAGCGGGGTAAAGGGTTTCAACAGCTTTTATCTAAGCCCAACTGATCCATAACATGAAAAACAAAAAAGTCCGTTTTTCATCAAAAGTCATGCTGAAAAAAATGGTGGGAACCGGTTTTAAAGTATGGTGACGTACTATCCAATGGTGCGCAGCCAATAAACCAAGTATTAACCAAATCCAAGCGGGGTAAAGGGTTTCAACAGCTTTTATCTAAGCCCAACTGATCCATAACATGAAAAACAAAAAAGTCCGTTTTTCATCAAAAGTCATGCTGAAAAAAATGGTGGGAACCGGTTTTAAAGTATGGTGACGTACTATCCAATGGTGCGCAGCCAATAAACCAAGTATTAACCAAATCCAAGCGGGGTAAAGGGTTTCAACAGCTTTTATCTAAGCCCAACTGATCCATAACATGAAAAACAAAAAAGTCCGTTTTTCATCAAAAGTCATGCTGAAAAAAATGGTGGGAACCGGTTTTAAAGTATGGTGACGTACTATCCAATGGTGCGCAGCCAATAAACCAAGTATTAACCAAATCCAAGCGGGGTAAAGGGTTTCAACAGCTTTTATCTAAGCCCAACTGATCCATAACATGAAAAACAAAAAAGTCCGTTTTTCATCAAAAGTCATGCTGAAAAAAATGGTGGGAACCGGTTTTAAAGTATGGTGACGTACTATCCAATGGTGCGCAGCCAATAAACCAAGTATTAACCAAATCCAAGCGGGGTAAAGGGTTTCAACAGCTTTTATCTAAGCCCAACTGATCCATAACATGAAAAACAAAAAAGTCCGTTTTTCATCAAAAGTCATGCTGAAAAAAATGGTGGGAACCGGTTTTAAAGTATGGTGACGTACTATCCAATGGTGCGCAGCCAATAAACCAAGTATTAACCAAATCCAAGCGGGGTAAAGGGTTTCAACAGCTTTTATCTAAGCCCAACTGATCCATAACATGAAAAACAAAAAAGTCCGTTTTTCATCAAAAGTCATGCTGAAAAAAATGGTGGGAACCGGTTTTAAAGTATGGTGACGTACTATCCAATGGTGCGCAGCCAATAAACCAAGTATTAACCAAATCCAAGCGGGGTAAAGGGTTTCAACAGCTTTTATCTAAGCCCAACTGATCCATAACATGAAAAACAAAAAAGTCCGTTTTTCATCAAAAGTCATGCTGAAAAAAATGGTGGGAACCGGTTTTAAAGTATGGTGACGTACTATCCAATGGTGCGCAGCCAATAAACCAAGTATTAACCAAATCCAAGCGGGGTAAAGGGTTTCAACAGCTTTTATCTAAGCCCAACTGATCCATAACATGAAAAACAAAAAAGTCCGTTTTTCATCAAAAGTCATGCTGAAAAAAATGGTGGGAACCGGTTTTAAAGTATGGTGACGTACTATCCAATGGTGCGCAGCCAATAAACCAAGTATTAACCAAATCCAAGCGGGGTAAAGGGTTTCAACAGCTTTTATCTAAGCCCAACTGATCCATAACATGAAAAACAAAAAAGTCCGTTTTTCATCAAAAGTCATGCTGAAAAAAATGGTGGGAACCGGTTTTAAAGTATGGTGACGTACTATCCAATGGTGCGCAGCCAATAAACCAAGTATTAACCAAATCCAAGCGGGGTAAAGGGTTTCAACAGCTTTTATCTAAGCCCAACTGATCCATAACATGAAAAACAAAAAAGTCCGTTTTTCATCAAAAGTCATGCTGAAAAAAATGGTGGGAACCGGTTTTAAAGTATGGTGACGTACTATCCAATGGTGCGCAGCCAATAAACCAAGTATTAACCAAATCCAAGCGGGGTAAAGGGTTTCAACAGCTTTTATCTAAGCCCAACTGATCCATAACATGAAAAACAAAAAAGTCCGTTTTTCATCAAAAGTCATGCTGAAAAAAATGGTGGGAACCGGTTTTAAAGTATGGTGACGTACTATCCAATGGTGCGCAGCCAATAAACCAAGTATTAACCAAATCCAAGCGGGGTAAAGGGTTTCAACAGCTTTTATCTAAGCCCAACTGATCCATAACATGAAAAACAAAAAAGTCCGTTTTTCATCAAAAGTCATGCTGAAAAAAATGGTGGGAACCGGTTTTAAAGTATGGTGACGTACTATCCAATGGTGCGCAGCCAATAAACCAAGTATTAACCAAATCCAAGCGGGGTAAAGGGTTTCAACAGCTTTTATCTAAGCCCAACTGATCCATAACATGAAAAACAAAAAAGTCCGTTTTTCATCAAAAGTCATGCTGAAAAAAATGGTGGGAACCGGTTTTAAAGTATGGTGACGTACTATCCAATGGTGCGCAGCCAATAAACCAAGTATTAACCAAATCCAAGCGGGGTAAAGGGTTTCAACAGCTTTTATCTAAGCCCAACTGATCCATAACATGAAAAACAAAAAAGTCCGTTTTTCATCAAAAGTCATGCTGAAAAAAATGGTGGGAACCGGTTTTAAAGTATGGTGACGTACTATCCAATGGTGCGCAGCCAATAAACCAAGTATTAACCAAATCCAAGCGGGGTAAAGGGTTTCAACAGCTTTTATCTAAGCCCAACTGATCCATAACATGAAAAACAAAAAAGTCCGTTTTTCATCAAAAGTCATGCTGAAAAAAATGGTGGGAACCGGTTTTAAAGTATGGTGACGTACTATCCAATGGTGCGCAGCCAATAAACCAAGTATTAACCAAATCCAAGCGGGGTAAAGGGTTTCAACAGCTTTTATCTAAGCCCAACTGATCCATAACATGAAAAACAAAAAAGTCCGTTTTTCATCAAAAGTCATGCTGAAAAAAATGGTGGGAACCGGTTTTAAAGTATGGTGACGTACTATCCAATGGTGCGCAGCCAATAAACCAAGTATTAACCAAATCCAAGCGGGGTAAAGGGTTTCAACAGCTTTTATCTAAGCCCAACTGATCCATAACATGAAAAACAAAAAAGTCCGTTTTTCATCAAAAGTCATGCTGAAAAAAATGGTGGGAACCGGTTTTAAAGTATGGTGACGTACTATCCAATGGTGCGCAGCCAATAAACCAAGTATTAACCAAATCCAAGCGGGGTAAAGGGTTTCAACAGCTTTTATCTAAGCCCAACTGATCCATAACATGAAAAACAAAAAAGTCCGTTTTTCATCAAAAGTCATGCTGAAAAAAATGGTGGGAACCGGTTTTAAAGTATGGTGACGTACTATCCAATGGTGCGCAGCCAATAAACCAAGTATTAACCAAATCCAAGCGGGGTAAAGGGTTTCAACAGCTTTTATCTAAGCCCAACTGATCCATAACATGAAAAACAAAAAAGTCCGTTTTTCATCAAAAGTCATGCTGAAAAAAATGGTGGGAACCGGTTTTAAAGTATGGTGACGTACTATCCAATGGTGCGCAGCCAATAAACCAAGTATTAACCAAATCCAAGCGGGGTAAAGGGTTTCAACAGCTTTTATCTAAGCCCAACTGATCCATAACATGAAAAACAAAAAAGTCCGTTTTTCATCAAAAGTCATGCTGAAAAAAATGGTGGGAACCGGTTTTAAAGTATGGTGACGTACTATCCAATGGTGCGCAGCCAATAAACCAAGTATTAACCAAATCCAAGCGGGGTAAAGGGTTTCAACAGCTTTTATCTAAGCCCAACTGATCCATAACATGAAAAACAAAAAAGTCCGTTTTTCATCAAAAGTCATGCTGAAAAAAATGGTGGGAACCGGTTTTAAAGTATGGTGACGTACTATCCAATGGTGCGCAGCCAATAAACCAAGTATTAACCAAATCCAAGCGGGGTAAAGGGTTTCAACAGCTTTTATCTAAGCCCAACTGATCCATAACATGAAAAACAAAAAAGTCCGTTTTTCATCAAAAGTCATGCTGAAAAAAATGGTGGGAACCGGTTTTAAAGTATGGTGACGTACTATCCAATGGTGCGCAGCCAATAAACCAAGTATTAACCAAATCCAAGCGGGGTAAAGGGTTTCAACAGCTTTTATCTAAGCCCAACTGATCCATAACATGAAAAACAAAAAAGTCCGTTTTTCATCAAAAGTCATGCTGAAAAAAATGGTGGGAACCGGTTTTAAAGTATGGTGACGTACTATCCAATGGTGCGCAGCCAATAAACCAAGTATTAACCAAATCCAAGCGGGGTAAAGGGTTTCAACAGCTTTTATCTAAGCCCAACTGATCCATAACATGAAAAACAAAAAAGTCCGTTTTTCATCAAAAGTCATGCTGAAAAAAATGGTGGGAACCGGTTTTAAAGTATGGTGACGTACTATCCAATGGTGCGCAGCCAATAAACCAAGTATTAACCAAATCCAAGCGGGGTAAAGGGTTTCAACAGCTTTTATCTAAGCCCAACTGATCCATAACATGAAAAACAAAAAAGTCCGTTTTTCATCAAAAGTCATGCTGAAAAAAATGGTGGGAACCGGTTTTAAAGTATGGTGACGTACTATCCAATGGTGCGCAGCCAATAAACCAAGTATTAACCAAATCCAAGCGGGGTAAAGGGTTTCAACAGCTTTTATCTAAGCCCAACTGATCCATAACATGAAAAACAAAAAAGTCCGTTTTTCATCAAAAGTCATGCTGAAAAAAATGGTGGGAACCGGTTTTAAAGTATGGTGACGTACTATCCAATGGTGCGCAGCCAATAAACCAAGTATTAACCAAATCCAAGCGGGGTAAAGGGTTTCAACAGCTTTTATCTAAGCCCAACTGATCCATAACATGAAAAACAAAAAAGTCCGTTTTTCATCAAAAGTCATGCTGAAAAAAATGGTGGGAACCGGTTTTAAAGTATGGTGACGTACTATCCAATGGTGCGCAGCCAATAAACCAAGTATTAACCAAATCCAAGCGGGGTAAAGGGTTTCAACAGCTTTTATCTAAGCCCAACTGATCCATAACATGAAAAACAAAAAAGTCCGTTTTTCATCAAAAGTCATGCTGAAAAAAATGGTGGGAACCGGTTTTAAAGTATGGTGACGTACTATCCAATGGTGCGCAGCCAATAAACCAAGTATTAACCAAATCCAAGCGGGGTAAAGGGTTTCAACAGCTTTTATCTAAGCCCAACTGATCCATAACATGAAAAACAAAAAAGTCCGTTTTTCATCAAAAGTCATGCTGAAAAAAATGGTGGGAACCGGTTTTAAAGTATGGTGACGTACTATCCAATGGTGCGCAGCCAATAAACCAAGTATTAACCAAATCCAAGCGGGGTAAAGGGTTTCAACAGCTTTTATCTAAGCCCAACTGATCCATAACATGAAAAACAAAAAAGTCCGTTTTTCATCAAAAGTCATGCTGAAAAAAATGGTGGGAACCGGTTTTAAAGTATGGTGACGTACTATCCAATGGTGCGCAGCCAATAAACCAAGTATTAACCAAATCCAAGCGGGGTAAAGGGTTTCAACAGCTTTTATCTAAGCCCAACTGATCCATAACATGAAAAACAAAAAAGTCCGTTTTTCATCAAAAGTCATGCTGAAAAAAATGGTGGGAACCGGTTTTAAAGTATGGTGACGTACTATCCAATGGTGCGCAGCCAATAAACCAAGTATTAACCAAATCCAAGCGGGGTAAAGGGTTTCAACAGCTTTTATCTAAGCCCAACTGATCCATAACATGAAAAACAAAAAAGTCCGTTTTTCATCAAAAGTCATGCTGAAAAAAATGGTGGGAACCGGTTTTAAAGTATGGTGACGTACTATCCAATGGTGCGCAGCCAATAAACCAAGTATTAACCAAATCCAAGCGGGGTAAAGGGTTTCAACAGCTTTTATCTAAGCCCAACTGATCCATAACATGAAAAACAAAAAAGTCCGTTTTTCATCAAAAGTCATGCTGAAAAAAATGGTGGGAACCGGTTTTAAAGTATGGTGACGTACTATCCAATGGTGCGCAGCCAATAAACCAAGTATTAACCAAATCCAAGCGGGGTAAAGGGTTTCAACAGCTTTTATCTAAGCCCAACTGATCCATAACATGAAAAACAAAAAAGTCCGTTTTTCATCAAAAGTCATGCTGAAAAAAATGGTGGGAACCGGTTTTAAAGTATGGTGACGTACTATCCAATGGTGCGCAGCCAATAAACCAAGTATTAACCAAATCCAAGCGGGGTAAAGGGTTTCAACAGCTTTTATCTAAGCCCAACTGATCCATAACATGAAAAACAAAAAAGTCCGTTTTTCATCAAAAGTCATGCTGAAAAAAATGGTGGGAACCGGTTTTAAAGTATGGTGACGTACTATCCAATGGTGCGCAGCCAATAAACCAAGTATTAACCAAATCCAAGCGGGGTAAAGGGTTTCAACAGCTTTTATCTAAGCCCAACTGATCCATAACATGAAAAACAAAAAAGTCCGTTTTTCATCAAAAGTCATGCTGAAAAAAATGGTGGGAACCGGTTTTAAAGTATGGTGACGTACTATCCAATGGTGCGCAGCCAATAAACCAAGTATTAACCAAATCCAAGCGGGGTAAAGGGTTTCAACAGCTTTTATCTAAGCCCAACTGATCCATAACATGAAAAACAAAAAAGTCCGTTTTTCATCAAAAGTCATGCTGAAAAAAATGGTGGGAACCGGTTTTAAAGTATGGTGACGTACTATCCAATGGTGCGCAGCCAATAAACCAAGTATTAACCAAATCCAAGCGGGGTAAAGGGTTTCAACAGCTTTTATCTAAGCCCAACTGATCCATAACATGAAAAACAAAAAAGTCCGTTTTTCATCAAAAGTCATGCTGAAAAAAATGGTGGGAACCGGTTTTAAAGTATGGTGACGTACTATCCAATGGTGCGCAGCCAATAAACCAAGTATTAACCAAATCCAAGCGGGGTAAAGGGTTTCAACAGCTTTTATCTAAGCCCAACTGATCCATAACATGAAAAACAAAAAAGTCCGTTTTTCATCAAAAGTCATGCTGAAAAAAATGGTGGGAACCGGTTTTAAAGTATGGTGACGTACTATCCAATGGTGCGCAGCCAATAAACCAAGTATTAACCAAATCCAAGCGGGGTAAAGGGTTTCAACAGCTTTTATCTAAGCCCAACTGATCCATAACATGAAAAACAAAAAAGTCCGTTTTTCATCAAAAGTCATGCTGAAAAAAATGGTGGGAACCGGTTTTAAAGTATGGTGACGTACTATCCAATGGTGCGCAGCCAATAAACCAAGTATTAACCAAATCCAAGCGGGGTAAAGGGTTTCAACAGCTTTTATCTAAGCCCAACTGATCCATAACATGAAAAACAAAAAAGTCCGTTTTTCATCAAAAGTCATGCTGAAAAAAATGGTGGGAACCGGTTTTAAAGTATGGTGACGTACTATCCAATGGTGCGCAGCCAATAAACCAAGTATTAACCAAATCCAAGCGGGGTAAAGGGTTTCAACAGCTTTTATCTAAGCCCAACTGATCCATAACATGAAAAACAAAAAAGTCCGTTTTTCATCAAAAGTCATGCTGAAAAAAATGGTGGGAACCGGTTTTAAAGTATGGTGACGTACTATCCAATGGTGCGCAGCCAATAAACCAAGTATTAACCAAATCCAAGCGGGGTAAAGTTTCAACAGCTTTTATCTAAGCCCAACTGATCCATAACATGAAAAACAAAAAAGTCCGTTTTTCATCAAAAGTCATGCTGAAAAAAATGGTGGGAACCGGTTTTAAAGTATGGTGACGTACTATCCAATGGTGCGCAGCCAATAAACCAAGTATTAACCAAATCCAAGCGGGGTAAAGGGTTTCAACAGCTTTTATCTAAGCCCAACTGATCCATAACATGAAAAACAAAAAAGTCCGTTTTTCATCAAAAGTCATGCTGAAAAAAATGGTGGGAACCGGTTTTAAAGTATGGTGACGTACTATCCAATGGTGCGCAGCCAATAAACCAAGTATTAACCAAATCCAAGCGGGGTAAAGGGTTTCAACAGCTTTTATCTAAGCCCAACTGATCCATAACATGAAAAACAAAAAAGTCCGTTTTTCATCAAAAGTCATGCTGAAAAAAATGGTGGGAACCGGTTTTAAAGTATGGTGACGTACTATCCAATGGTGCGCAGCCAATAAACCAAGTATTAACCAAATCCAAGCGGGGTAAAGGGTTTCAACAGCTTTTATCTAAGCCCAACTGATCCATAACATGAAAAACAAAAAAGTCCGTTTTTCATCAAAAGTCATGCTGAAAAAAATGGTGGGAACCGGTTTTAAAGTATGGTGACGTACTATCCAATGGTGCGCAGCCAATAAACCAAGTATTAACCAAATCCAAGCGGGGTAAAGGGTTTCAACAGCTTTTATCTAAGCCCAACTGATCCATAACATGAAAAACAAAAAAGTCCGTTTTTCATCAAAAGTCATGCTGAAAAAAATGGTGGGAACCGGTTTTAAAGTATGGTGACGTACTATCCAATGGTGCGCAGCCAATAAACCAAGTATTAACCAAATCCAAGCGGGGTAAAGGGTTTCAACAGCTTTTATCTAAGCCCAACTGATCCATAACATGAAAAACAAAAAAGTCCGTTTTTCATCAAAAGTCATGCTGAAAAAAATGGTGGGAACCGGTTTTAAAGTATGGTGACGTACTATCCAATGGTGCGCAGCCAATAAACCAAGTATTAACCAAATCCAAGCGGGGTAAAGGGTTTCAACAGCTTTTATCTAAGCCCAACTGATCCATAACATGAAAAACAAAAAAGTCCGTTTTTCATCAAAAGTCATGCTGAAAAAAATGGTGGGAACCGGTTTTAAAGTATGGTGACGTACTATCCAATGGTGCGCAGCCAATAAACCAAGTATTAACCAAATCCAAGCGGGGTAAAGGGTTTCAACAGCTTTTATCTAAGCCCAACTGATCCATAACATGAAAAACAAAAAAGTCCGTTTTTCATCAAAAGTCATGCTGAAAAAAATGGTGGGAACCGGTTTTAAAGTATGGTGACGTACTATCCAATGGTGCGCAGCCAATAAACCAAGTATTAACCAAATCCAAGCGGGGTAAAGGGTTTCAACAGCTTTTATCTAAGCCCAACTGATCCATAACATGAAAAACAAAAAAGTCCGTTTTTCATCAAAAGTCATGCTGAAAAAAATGGTGGGAACCGGTTTTAAAGTATGGTGACGTACTATCCAATGGTGCGCAGCCAATAAACCAAGTATTAACCAAATCCAAGCGGGGTAAAGGGTTTCAACAGCTTTTATCTAAGCCCAACTGATCCATAACATGAAAAACAAAAAAGTCCGTTTTTCATCAAAAGTCATGCTGAAAAAAATGGTGGGAACCGGTTTTAAAGTATGGTGACGTACTATCCAATGGTGCGCAGCCAATAAACCAAGTATTAACCAAATCCAAGCGGGGTAAAGGGTTTCAACAGCTTTTATCTAAGCCCAACTGATCCATAACATGAAAAACAAAAAAGTCCGTTTTTCATCAAAAGTCATGCTGAAAAAAATGGTGGGAACCGGTTTTAAAGTATGGTGACGTACTATCCAATGGTGCGCAGCCAATAAACCAAGTATTAACCAAATCCAAGCGGGGTAAAGGGTTTCAACAGCTTTTATCTAAGCCCAACTGATCCATAACATGAAAAACAAAAAAGTCCGTTTTTCATCAAAAGTCATGCTGAAAAAAATGGTGGGAACCGGTTTTAAAGTATGGTGACGTACTATCCAACAGCCAATAAACCAAGTATTAACCAAATCCAAGGCGCGGGGTAAAGGGTTTCAACAGCTTTTATCTAAGCCCAACTGAATCCATACATGAAAACAAAAAAAGTCCGTTTTTCATCAAAGGTCATTGCCTGAAAAAAATGGTGGGAACGGTTTTAAAAGTATGGTGACGTACTATCCAATGTGCGCAGCCAATAAACCAAGTATTAACCAAATCCAAGCGGGGTAAAGGGTTTCAACCAAGCTTTTATCTAAGCCCCAACTGATCCATAACATGAAAAACAAAAAAAGTCCGTTTTCATCAAAAGTCCATGCTGAAAAAAATGGGTGGGAACCGGTTTTAAAGTATGGTGACGTACTATCTAATGGTGCGCAGCCAATAAACCAAGTATTACCCAAATCCAAGCGGGTAAAGGGTTTCAACAGCTTTATCTAAGCCCAACTGATCCATAACATGAAAAACAAAAAAGTCCGTTTTTCATCAAAAGTCATGCTGAAGAAAATGGTGGGAACCGGTTTCAAAGTATGGTGACGACTATCCAATGGTGCGCAGCACAATAAACCAAGTATTAACCAAATCCAAAGCGGGGTAATGGGTTCAACAGCTTTTATCTAAGCCCAACTGATCCATAACATGAAAAACAAAAAAGTCGTTTTTCATCAAAAGTCATGCTGAAAAAAATGGTGGGAACCGGTTTTTAAAGTATGGTGACGTACTATCCAATGGTGCGCAGCCAATAAACCAAGTATTAACCAAATCCAAGCGGGTAAAGGGTTTCAAACAGCTTTTATCTAAGCCCAACTGATCCATAACATGAGAAAACAAAAAAGTCCGTTTTTCATCAAAAGTCATGCTGAAAAAAATGGTGGGAACCGGTTTTAAAGTATGGTGACGTACTATCCAATGGTGCGCAGCCAATAAACCAAGTATTAACCAAATCCAAGCGGGGTAAAGGGTTTCAACAGCTTTTATCTAAGCCCAACTGATCCATAACATGAAAACAAAAAAGTCCGTTTTTTCATCAAAATTCATGCTGAAAAAAATGGTGGGAACCGGTTTTAAAGTATGGGGACGTACTATCCAATGGTGCGCAGCCAATAAACCAAGTATTAACCAAATCCAAGCGGGGTAAAGGGTTCAACAGCTTTTATCTAAGCCCAACTGATCCATAACATGAAAAACAAAAAAGTCCGTTTTTCATCAAAAGTCATGCTGAAAAAATGGTGGGAACCGGTTTTAAAGTTGGTGACGTACTATCCAATGGTGCGCAGCCAATAAACCAAGTATTAACCAAATCAAGCGGGGTAAAGGGTTTCAACAGCTTTTTATCTAAGCCAACTGATCCATAACATGAAAACAAAAAAGTCCGTTTTTCAATCAAAAGTCATGCTGAAAAAAATGGTGGGAACCGGTTTTAAAGTATGGTGACGTACTATCCAAGGTGCGCAGCCAATAAACAAGTATTAAGCCAAATCCAAGCGGGGTAAAGGGTTTCAACAGCTTTTATCTAAGCCCAACTGATCCATAACATGAAAAACAAAAAGTCCGTTTTTCATCAAAAGTCATGCTGAAAAAAATGGTGGGAACCGGTTTTAAAGTATGGTGACGTACTATCCAATGGTGCGCAGCCAATAAACCAAGTATTAACCAAATCCAAGCGGGGTAAAAGGGTTTCAACAGCTTTTATCTAAGCCCAACTGATCCATAACATGAAAAACAAAAAAGTCCGTTTTTCATCAAAAGTCATGCTGAAAAAAATGGTGGGAACCGGTTTTAAAGTATGGTGACGTACTATCCAATGGTGCGCAGCAATAAACCAAGTATTAACCAAATCCAAGCGGGGTAAAGGGTTTCAACAGCTTTTATCTAAGCCCAACTGATCCATAACATGAAAAACAAAAAAAGTCCGTTTTTCATCAAAAGTCATGCTGAAAAAAATGGTGGGAACCGGTTTTAAAGTATGGTGACGTACTATCCAATGGTGCGCAGCCAATAAACCAAGTATTAACCAAATCCAAGCGGGGTAAAGGGTTTCAACAGCTTTTATCTAAGCCCAACTGATTCCATAACATGAAAAACAAAAAAGTCCGTTTTCATCAAAAGTCATGCTGAAAAAAAATGGTGGGAACCGGTTTTAAAGTATGGTGACGTACTATCCAATGGTGCGCAGCCAATAAACCAAGTATTAACCAAATCCAAGCGGGGTAAAGGGTTTCAACAGCTTTTATCTAAGCCCAACTGATCCATAACATGAAAAACAAAAAAGTCCGTTTTTCATCAAAAGTCATGCTGAAAAAAATGGTGGGAACCGGTTTTAAAGTATGGTGACGTACTATCCAATGGTGCGCAGCCAATAAACCAAGTATTAACCAAATCCAAGCGGGTTAAAGGGTTTCAACAGCTTTTATCTAAGCCCAATCTGATCCATAACATGAAAAACAAAAAAGTCCGTTTTTCATCAAAAGTCATGCTGAAAAAAATGGTGGGAACCGGTTTTAAAGTATGGTGACGTACTATCCAATGGTGCGCAGCCAATAAACCAAGTATTAACCAAATCCAAGCGGGGTAAAGGGTTTCAACAGCTTTATCTAAGCCCAACTGATCCATAACATGAAAAACAAAAAAGTCCGTTTTTCATCAAAAGTCATGCTGAAAAAAATGGTGGGAACCGGTTTTAAAGTATGGTGACGTACTATCCAATGGTGCGCAGCCAATAAACCAAGTATTAACCAAATCCAAGCGGGGTAAAGGGTTTCAACAGCTTTTATCTAAGCCCAACTGATCCATAACATGAAAAACAAAAAAGTCCGTTTTTCATCAAAAGTCATGCTGAAAAAAATGGTGGGAACCGGTTTTAAAGTATGGTGACGTACTATCCAATGGTGCGCAGCCAATAAACCAAGTATTAACCAAATCCAAGCGGGGTAAAGGGTTTCAACAGCTTTTATCTAAGCCCAACTGATCCATAACATGAAAAACAAAAAAGTCCGTTTTTCATCAAAAGTCATGCTGAAAAAAATGGTGGGAACGGTTTTAAAGTATGGTGACGTACTATCCAATGGTGCGCAGCCAATAAACCAAGTATTAACCAAATCCAAGCGGGGTAAAGGGTTTCAACAGCTTTTATCTAAGCCCAACTGATCCATAACATGAAAAACAAAAAAGTCCGTTTTTCATCAAAAGTCATGCTGAAAAAAATGGTGGGAACCGGTTTTAAAGTATGGTGACGTACTATCCAATGGTGCGCAGCCAATAAACCAAGTATTAACCAAATCCAAGCGGGGTAAAGGGTTTCAACAGCTTTTATCTAAGCCCAACTGATCCATAACATGAAAAACAAAAAAGTCCGTTTTTCATCAAAAGTCTATGCTGAAAAAAATGGTGGGAACCGGTTTTAAAGTATGGTGACGTACTATCCAATGGTGCGCAGCCAATAAACCAAGTATTAACCAAATCCAAGCGGGGTAAAGGGTTTCAACAGCTTTTATCTAAGCCCAACTGATCCATAACATGAAAAACAAAAAAGTCCGTTTTTCATCAAAAGTCATGCTGAAAAAAATGGTGGGAACCGGTTTTAAAGTATGGTGACGTACTATCCAATGGTGCGCAGCCAATAAACCAGTATTAACCAAATCCAAGCGGGGTAAAGGGTTTCAACAGCTTTTATCTAAGCCCACTGATCCATAACATGAAAAACAAAAAAGTCCGTTTTTCATCAAGAAAGTCATGCTGAAAAAAATGGTGGGAACCGGTTTTAAAGTATGGTGACGTACTATCCAATGGTGCGCAGCCAATAAACCAAGTATTAACCAAATCCAAGCGGGGTAAAGGGTTTCAACAGCTTTTATCTAAGCCCAACTGATCCATAACATGAAAAACAAAAAAGTCCGTTTTTCATCAAAAGTCATGCTGAAAAAAATGGTGGGAACCGGTTTTAAAGTATGGTGACGTACTATCCAATGGTGCGCAGCCAATAAACCAAGTATTAACCAAATCCAAGCGGGGTAAAGGGTTTCAACAGCTTTTATCTAAGCCCAACTGATCCATAACATGAAAAACAAAAAAGTCCGTTTTTCATCAAAAGTCATGCTGAAAAAAATGGTGGGAACCGGTTTTAAAGTATGGTGACGTACTATCCAATGGTGCGCAGCCAATAAACCAAGTATTAACCAAATCCAAGCGGGGTAAAGGGTTTCAACAGCTTTTATCTAAGCCCAACTGATCCATAACATGAAAAACAAAAAAGTCCGTTTTTCATCAAAAGTCATGCTGAAAAAAATGGTTGGGAACCCGGTTTTAAAAGTATGGTGACGTACTATCCAATGGTGCGCAGCCAATAAACCAAGTATTAACCAAATCCAAGCGGGGTAAAGGGTTTCAACAGCTTTTATCTAAGCCCAACTGATCCATAACATGAAAAACAAAAAGTCCGTTTTTCATCAAAAGTCATGCTGAAAAAAAATGGTGGAACCGGTTTTAAAGTATGGTGACGTACTATCCAATGGTGCGCAGCCAATAACCCAAGTATTAACCAAATCCAAGCGGGGTAAAGGGTTTCAACAGCTTTTATCTAAGCCCAACTGATCCATAACATGAAAAACAAAAAAGTCCGTTTTTCATCAAAAGTCATGCTGAAAAAAATGGTGGGAACCGGTTTTAAAGTATGGTGACGTACTATCCAATGGTGCGCAGCCAATAAACCAAGTATTAACCAAATCCCAAGCGGGTAAAGGGTTTCAACAGCTTTTATCTAAGCCCAACTGATCCATAACATGAAAAACAAAAAAGTCCGTTTTTCATCAAAAGTCATGCTGAAAAAAATGGTGGGAACCGGTTTTAAAGTATGGTGACGTACTATCCAATGGTGCGCAGCCAATAAACCAAGTATTAACCAAATCCAAGCGGGGTAAAGGGTTTCAACAGCTTTTATCTAAGCCCAACTGATCCATAACATGAAAAACAAAAAGTCCGTTTTTCATCAAAAAGTCATGCTGAAAAAAATGGTGGGAACCGGTTTTAAAGTATGGTGACGTACTATCCAATGGTGCGCAGCCAATAAACCAAGTATTAACCAAATCCAAGCGGGGTAAAGGGTTTCAACAGCTTTTATCTAAGCCCAACTGATCCATAACATGAAAAACAAAAAAGTCCGTTTTTCATCAAAAGTCATGCTGAAAAAAATGGTGGGAACCGGTTTTAAAGTATGGTGACGTACTATCCAATGGTGCGCAGCCAATAAACCAAGTATTAACCAAATCCAAGCGGGGTAAAGGGTTTCAACAGCTTTTATCTAAGCCCAACTGATCCATAACATGAAAAACAAAAAAGTCCGTTTTTCATCAAAAGTCATGCTGAAAAAAATGGTGGGAACCGGTTTTAAAGTATGGTGACGTACTATCCATGGTGCGCAGCCAATAGACCAAGTATTAACCAAATCCAAGCGGGGTAAAGGGTTTCAACAGCTTTTATCTAAGCCCAACTGATCCATAACATGAAAAACAAAAAAGTCCGTTTTTCATCAAAAGTCATGCTGAAAAAAATGGTGGGAACCGGTTTTAAAGTATGGTGACGTACTATCCAATGGTGCGCAGCCAATAAACCAAGTATTAACCAAATCCAAGCGGGGTAAAGGGTTTCAACAGCTTTTATCTAAGCCCAACTGATCCATAACATGAAAAACAAAAAAGTCCGTTTTTCATCAAAAGTCATGCTGAAAAAAATGGTGGGAACCGGTTTTAAAGTATGGTGACGTACTATCCAATGGTGCGCAGCCAATAAACCAAGTATTAACCAAATCCAAGCGGGTAAAGGGTTTCAACAGCTTTTATCTAAGCCCAACTGATCCATAACATGAAAAACAAAAAAGTCCGGTTTTCATCAAAAGTCATGCTGAAAAAAATGGTGGAACCGGTTTTAAAGTATGGTGACGTACTATCCAATGGTGCGCAGCCAATAAACCAAGTATTAACCAAATCCAAGCGGGGTAAAGGGTTTCAACAGCTTTATCTAAGCCCAACTGATCCATAACATGAAAAACAAAAAAGTCCGTTTTTCATCAAAAGTCATGCTGAAAAAAATGGTGGGAAACCGGTTTTAAAGTATGGTGACGTACTATCCAATGGTGCGCAGCCAATAAACCAAGTATTAACCAAATCCAAGCGGGGTAAAGGGTTTCAACAGCTTTTATCTAAGCCCAACTGATCCATAACATGAAAAACAAAAAAGTCCGTTTTTCATCAAAAGTCATGCTGAAAAAAAATGGTGGGAACCGGTTTTAAAGTATGGTGACGTACTATCCAATGGTGCGCAGCCAATAAACCAAGTATTAACCAAATCCAAGCGGGGTAAAGGGTTTCAACAGCTTTTATCTAAGCCCAACTGATCCATAACATGAAAAACAAAAAAGTCCGTTTTTCATCAAAAGTCATGCTGAAAAAAAATGGTGGGAAACCGGTTTTAAAGTATGGTGACGTACTATCCAATGGTGCGCAGCCAATAAACCAAGTATTAACCAAATCCAAGCGGGGTAAAAGGGTTTCAACAGCTTTTATCTAAGCCCAACTGATCCATAACATGAAAAACAAAAAAGTCCGTTTTTCATCAAAAGTCATGCTGAAAAAAATGGTGGGAACCGGTTTTAAAGTATGGTGACGTACTATCCAATGGTGCGCAGCCAATAAACCAAGTATTAACCAAATCCAAGCGGGGTAAAGGGTTTCAACAGCTTTTATCTAAGCCCAACTGATCCATAACATGAAAAACAAAAAAGTCCGTTTTTCATCAAAAGTCATGCTGAAAAAAATGGTGGGAACCGGTTTTAAAGTATGGTGACGTACTATCCAATGGTGCGCAGCCAATAAACCAAGTATTAACCAAATCCAAGCGGGGTAAAGGGTTTCAACAGCTTTTATCTAAGCCCAACTGATCCATAACATGAAAAACAAAAAGTCCGTTTTTCATCAAAAGTCATGCTGAAAAAAATGGTGGGAACCGGTTTTTAAAGTATGGTGACGTACTATCCAATGGTGCGCAGCCAATAAACCAAGTATTAACCAAATCCAAGCGGGGTAAAGGGTTTCAACAGCTTTTATCTAAGCCCAACTGAGCCATAACATGAAAAACAAAAAAGTCCGTTTTTCATCAAAAGTCATGCTGAAAAAAATGGTGGGAACCGGTTTTAAAGTATGGTGACGTACTATCCAATGGTGCGCAGCCAATAAACCAAGTATTAACCAAATCCAAGCGGGGTAAAGGGTTTCAACAGCTTTTATCTAAGCCCAACTGATCCATAACATGAAAAACAAAAAAGTCCGTTTTTCATCAAAAGTCATGCTGAAAAAAATGGTGGGAACCGGTTTTAAAGTATGGTGACGTACTATCCAATGGTGCGCAGCCAATAAACCAAGTATTAACCAAATCCAAGCGGGGTAAAGGGTTTCAACAGCTTTTATCTAAGCCCAACTGATCCATAACATGAAAAACAAAAAAGTCCGTTTTTCATCAAAAGTCATGCTGAAAAAAATGGTGGGAACCGGTTTTAAAGTATGGTGACGTACTATCCAATGGTGCGCAGCCAATAAACCAAGTATTAACCAAATCCAAGCGGGGTAAAGGGTTTCAACAGCTTTTATCTAAGCCCAACTGATCCATAACATGAAAAACAAAAAAGTCCGTTCATGCTGAAAAAATAGTGGGAACCGGTTTTAAAGTATGGTGACTTACTCATCCAATAGTGCGCAGCCTATATAAACCAAGTTTTACCAATCCAAGCGGGGAGTAAAGGGTTTCAACAGCTTTCTTAATCATATGCACCAACTGATCGCCTAATAACATGAAAAACCAAAAAGTCCGTTTTTCATCAAAAAGTCACTGCTGAAAAAAATGGTGGGAACCGGTTTTAAAGTATGGTGACGTACTATCCAATGGTGCGCAGCCAATAAACCAAGTATTAACCAAATCCAAGCGGGGTAAAGGGTTTCAACAGCTTTTATCTAAGCCCAACTGATCCATAACATGAAAAACAAAAAAGTCCGTTTTTCATCAAAAGTCATGCTGAAAAAAATGGTGGGAACCGGTTTTAAAGTATGGTGACGTACTATCCAATGGTGCGCAGCCAATAAACCAAGTATTAACCAAATCCAAGCGGGGTAAAGGGTTTCAACAGCTTTTATCTAAGCCCAACTGATCCATAACATGAAAAACAAAAAAGTCCGTTTTTCATCAAAAGTCATGCTGAAAAAAATGGTGGGAACCGGTTTTAAAGTATGGTGACGTACTATCCAATGGTGCGCAGCCAATAAACCAAGTATTAACCAAATCCAAGCGGGGTAAAGGGTTTCAACAGCTTTTATCTAAGCCCAACTGATCCATAACATGAAAAACAAAAAAGTCCGTTTTTCATCAAAAGTCATGCTGAAAAAAATGGTGGGAACCGGTTTTAAAGTATGGTGACGTACTATCCAATGGTGCGCAGCCAATAAACCAAGTATTAACCAAATCCAAGCGGGGTAAAGGGTTTCAACAGCTTTTATCTAAGCCCAACTGATCCATAACATGAAAAACAAAAAAGTCCGTTTTTCATCAAAAGTCATGCTGAAAAAAATGGTGGGAACCGGTTTTAAAGTATGGTGACGTACTATCCAATGGTGCGCAGCCAATAAACCAAGTATTAACCAAATCCAAGCGGGGTAAAGGGTTTCAACAGCTTTTATCTAAGCCCAACTGATCCATAACATGAAAAACAAAAAAGTCCGTTTTTCATCAAAAGTCATGCTGAAAAAAATGGTGGGAACCGGTTTTAAAGTATGGTGACGTACTATCCAATGGTGCGCAGCCAATAAACCAAGTATTAACCAAATCCAAGCGGGGTAAAGGGTTTCAACAGCTTTTATCTAAGCCCAACTGATCCATAACATGAAAAACAAAAAAGTCCGTTTTTCATCAAAAGTCATGCTGAAAAAAATGGTGGGAACCGGTTTTAAAGTATGGTGACGTACTATCCAATGGTGCGCAGCCAATAAACCAAGTATTAACCAAATCCAAGCGGGGTAAAGGGTTTCAACAGCTTTTATCTAAGCCCAACTGATCCATAACATGAAAAACAAAAAAGTCCGTTTTTCATCAAAAGTCATGCTGAAAAAAATGGTGGGAACCGGTTTTAAAGTATGGTGACGTACTATCCAATGGTGCGCAGCCAATAAACCAAGTATTAACCAAATCCAAGCGGGGTAAAGGGTTTCAACAGCTTTTATCTAAGCCCAACTGATCCATAACATGAAAAACAAAAAAGTCCGTTTTTCATCAAAAGTCATGCTGAAAAAAATGGTGGGAACCGGTTTTAAAGTATGGTGACGTACTATCCAATGGTGCGCAGCCAATAAACCAAGTATTAACCAAATCCAAGCGGGGTAAAGGGTTTCAACAGCTTTTATCTAAGCCCAACTGATCCATAACATGAAAAACAAAAAAGTCCGTTTTTCATCAAAAGTCATGCTGAAAAAAATGGTGGGAACCGGTTTTAAAGTATGGTGACGTACTATCCAATGGTGCGCAGCCAATAAACCAAGTATTAACCAAATCCAAGCGGGGTAAAGGGTTTCAACAGCTTTTATCTAAGCCCAACTGATCCATAACATGAAAAACAAAAAAGTCCGTTTTTCATCAAAAGTCATGCTGAAAAAAATGGTGGGAACCGGTTTTAAAGTATGGTGACGTACTATCCAATGGTGCGCAGCCAATAAACCAAGTATTAACCAAATCCAAGCGGGGTAAAGGGTTTCAACAGCTTTTATCTAAGCCCAACTGATCCATAACATGAAAAACAAAAAAGTCCGTTTTTCATCAAAAGTCATGCTGAAAAAAATGGTGGGAACCGGTTTTAAAGTATGGTGACGTACTATCCAATGGTGCGCAGCCAATAAACCAAGTATTAACCAAATCCAAGCGGGGTAAAGGGTTTCAACAGCTTTTATCTAAGCCCAACTGATCCATAACATGAAAAACAAAAAAGTCCGTTTTTCATCAAAAGTCATGCTGAAAAAAATGGTGGGAACCGGTTTTAAAGTATGGTGACGTACTATCCAATGGTGCGCAGCCAATAAACCAAGTATTAACCAAATCCAAGCGGGGTAAAGGGTTTCAACAGCTTTTATCTAAGCCCAACTGATCCATAACATGAAAAACAAAAAAGTCCGTTTTTCATCAAAAGTCATGCTGAAAAAAATGGTGGGAACCGGTTTTAAAGTATGGTGACGTACTATCCAATGGTGCGCAGCCAATAAACCAAGTATTAACCAAATCCAAGCGGGGTAAAGGGTTTCAACAGCTTTTATCTAAGCCCAACTGATCCATAACATGAAAAACAAAAAAGTCCGTTTTTCATCAAAAGTCATGCTGAAAAAAATGGTGGGAACCGGTTTTAAAGTATGGTGACGTACTATCCAATGGTGCGCAGCCAATAAACCAAGTATTAACCAAATCCAAGCGGGGTAAAGGGTTTCAACAGCTTTTATCTAAGCCCAACTGATCCATAACATGAAAAACAAAAAAGTCCGTTTTTCATCAAAAGTCATGCTGAAAAAAATGGTGGGAACCGGTTTTAAAGTATGGTGACGTACTATCCAATGGTGCGCAGCCAATAAACCAAGTATTAACCAAATCCAAGCGGGGTAAAGGGTTTCAACAGCTTTTATCTAAGCCCAACTGATCCATAACATGAAAAACAAAAAAGTCCGTTTTTCATCAAAAGTCATGCTGAAAAAAATGGTGGGAACCGGTTTTAAAGTATGGTGACGTACTATCCAATGGTGCGCAGCCAATAAACCAAGTATTAACCAAATCCAAGCGGGGTAAAGGGTTTCAACAGCTTTTATCTAAGCCCAACTGATCCATAACATGAAAAACAAAAAAGTCCGTTTTTCATCAAAAGTCATGCTGAAAAAAATGGTGGGAACCGGTTTTAAAGTATGGTGACGTACTATCCAATGGTGCGCAGCCAATAAACCAAGTATTAACCAAATCCAAGCGGGGTAAAGGGTTTCAACAGCTTTTATCTAAGCCCAACTGATCCATAACATGAAAAACAAAAAAGTCCGTTTTTCATCAAAAGTCATGCTGAAAAAAATGGTGGGAACCGGTTTTAAAGTATGGTGACGTACTATCCAATGGTGCGCAGCCAATAAACCAAGTATTAACCAAATCCAAGCGGGGTAAAGGGTTTCAACAGCTTTTATCTAAGCCCAACTGATCCATAACATGAAAAACAAAAAAGTCCGTTTTTCATCAAAAGTCATGCTGAAAAAAATGGTGGGAACCGGTTTTAAAGTATGGTGACGTACTATCCAATGGTGCGCAGCCAATAAACCAAGTATTAACCAAATCCAAGCGGGGTAAAGGGTTTCAACAGCTTTTATCTAAGCCCAACTGATCCATAACATGAAAAACAAAAAAGTCCGTTTTTCATCAAAAGTCATGCTGAAAAAAATGGTGGGAACCGGTTTTAAAGTATGGTGACGTACTATCCAATGGTGCGCAGCCAATAAACCAAGTATTAACCAAATCCAAGCGGGGTAAAGGGTTTCAACAGCTTTTATCTAAGCCCAACTGATCCATAACATGAAAAACAAAAAAGTCCGTTTTTCATCAAAAGTCATGCTGAAAAAAATGGTGGGAACCGGTTTTAAAGTATGGTGACGTACTATCCAATGGTGCGCAGCCAATAAACCAAGTATTAACCAAATCCAAGCGGGGTAAAGGGTTTCAACAGCTTTTATCTAAGCCCAACTGATCCATAACATGAAAAACAAAAAAGTCCGTTTTTCATCAAAAGTCATGCTGAAAAAAATGGTGGGAACCGGTTTTAAAGTATGGTGACGTACTATCCAATGGTGCGCAGCCAATAAACCAAGTATTAACCAAATCCAAGCGGGGTAAAGGGTTTCAACAGCTTTTATCTAAGCCCAACTGATCCATAACATGAAAAACAAAAAAGTCCGTTTTTCATCAAAAGTCATGCTGAAAAAAATGGTGGGAACCGGTTTTAAAGTATGGTGACGTACTATCCAATGGTGCGCAGCCAATAAACCAAGTATTAACCAAATCCAAGCGGGGTAAAGGGTTTCAACAGCTTTTATCTAAGCCCAACTGATCCATAACATGAAAAACAAAAAAGTCCGTTTTTCATCAAAAGTCATGCTGAAAAAAATGGTGGGAACCGGTTTTAAAGTATGGTGACGTACTATCCAATGGTGCGCAGCCAATAAACCAAGTATTAACCAAATCCAAGCGGGGTAAAGGGTTTCAACAGCTTTTATCTAAGCCCAACTGATCCATAACATGAAAAACAAAAAAGTCCGTTTTTCATCAAAAGTCATGCTGAAAAAAATGGTGGGAACCGGTTTTAAAGTATGGTGACGTACTATCCAATGGTGCGCAGCCAATAAACCAAGTATTAACCAAATCCAAGCGGGGTAAAGGGTTTCAACAGCTTTTATCTAAGCCCAACTGATCCATAACATGAAAAACAAAAAAGTCCGTTTTTCATCAAAAGTCATGCTGAAAAAAATGGTGGGAACCGGTTTTAAAGTATGGTGACGTACTATCCAATGGTGCGCAGCCAATAAACCAAGTATTAACCAAATCCAAGCGGGGTAAAGGGTTTCAACAGCTTTTATCTAAGCCCAACTGATCCATAACATGAAAAACAAAAAAGTCCGTTTTTCATCAAAAGTCATGCTGAAAAAAATGGTGGGAACCGGTTTTAAAGTATGGTGACGTACTATCCAATGGTGCGCAGCCAATAAACCAAGTATTAACCAAATCCAAGCGGGGTAAAGGGTTTCAACAGCTTTTATCTAAGCCCAACTGATCCATAACATGAAAAACAAAAAAGTCCGTTTTTCATCAAAAGTCATGCTGAAAAAAATGGTGGGAACCGGTTTTAAAGTATGGTGACGTACTATCCAATGGTGCGCAGCCAATAAACCAAGTATTAACCAAATCCAAGCGGGGTAAAGGGTTTCAACAGCTTTTATCTAAGCCCAACTGATCCATAACATGAAAAACAAAAAAGTCCGTTTTTCATCAAAAGTCATGCTGAAAAAAATGGTGGGAACCGGTTTTAAAGTATGGTGACGTACTATCCAATGGTGCGCAGCCAATAAACCAAGTATTAACCAAATCCAAGCGGGGTAAAGGGTTTCAACAGCTTTTATCTAAGCCCAACTGATCCATAACATGAAAAACAAAAAAGTCCGTTTTTCATCAAAAGTCATGCTGAAAAAAATGGTGGGAACCGGTTTTAAAGTATGGTGACGTACTATCCAATGGTGCGCAGCCAATAAACCAAGTATTAACCAAATCCAAGCGGGGTAAAGGGTTTCAACAGCTTTTATCTAAGCCCAACTGATCCATAACATGAAAAACAAAAAAGTCCGTTTTTCATCAAAAGTCATGCTGAAAAAAATGGTGGGAACACGGTTTTAAAGTATGGTGACGTACTATCCAATGGTGCGCAGCCAATAAACCAAGTATTAACCAAATCCAAGCGGGGTAAAGGGTTTCAACAGCTTTTATCTAAGCCCAACTGATCCATAACATGAAAAACAAAAAAGTCCGTTTTTCATCAAAAGTCATGCTGAAAAAAATGGTGGGAACCGGTTTTAAAGTATGGTGACGTACTATCCAATGGTGCGCAGCCAATAAACCAAGTATTAACCAAATCCAAGCGGGGTAAAGGGTTTCAACAGCTTTTATCTAAGCCCAACTGATCCATAACATGAAAAACAAAAAAGTCCGTTTTTCATCAAAAGTCATGCTGAAAAAAATGGTGGGAACCGGTTTTAAAGTATGGTGACGTACTATCCAATGGTGCGCAGCCAATAAACCAAGTATTAACCAAATCCAAGCGGGGTAAAGGGTTTCAACAGCTTTTATCTAAGCCCAACTGATCCATAACATGAAAAACAAAAAAGTCCGTTTTTCATCAAAAGTCATGCTGAAAAAAATGGTGGGAACCGGTTTTAAAGTATGGTGACGTACTATCCAATGGTGCGCAGCCAATAAACCAAGTATTAACCAAATCCAAGCGGGGTAAAGGGTTTCAACAGCTTTTATCTAAGCCCAACTGATCCATAACATGAAAAACAAAAAAGTCCGTTTTTCATCAAAAGTCATGCTGAAAAAAATGGTGGGAACCGGTTTTAAAGTATGGTGACGTACTATCCAATGGTGCGCAGCCAATAAACCAAGTATTAACCAAATCCAAGCGGGGTAAAGGGTTTCAACAGCTTTTATCTAAGCCCAACTGATCCATAACATGAAAAACAAAAAAGTCCGTTTTTCATCAAAAGTCATGCTGAAAAAAATGGTGGGAACCGGTTTTAAAGTATGGTGACGTACTATCCAATGGTGCGCAGCCAATAAACCAAGTATTAACCAAATCCAAGCGGGGTAAAGGGTTTCAACAGCTTTTATCTAAGCCCAACTGATCCATAACATGAAAAACAAAAAAGTCCGTTTTTCATCAAAAGTCATGCTGAAAAAAATGGTGGGAACCGGTTTTAAAGTATGGTGACGTACTATCCAATGGTGCGCAGCCAATAAACCAAGTATTAACCAAATCCAAGCGGGGTAAAGGGTTTCAACAGCTTTTATCTAAGCCCAACTGATCCATAACATGAAAAACAAAAAAGTCCGTTTTTCATCAAAAGTCATGCTGAAAAAAATGGTGGGAACCGGTTTTAAAGTATGGTGACGTACTATCCAATGGTGCGCAGCCAATAAACCAAGTATTAACCAAATCCAAGCGGGGTAAAGGGTTTCAACAGCTTTTATCTAAGCCCAACTGATCCATAACATGAAAAACAAAAAAGTCCGTTTTTCATCAAAAGTCATGCTGAAAAAAATGGTGGGAACCGGTTTTAAAGTATGGTGACGTACTATCCAATGGTGCGCAGCCAATAAACCAAGTATTAACCAAATCCAAGCGGGGTAAAGGGTTTCAACAGCTTTTATCTAAGCCCAACTGATCCATAACATGAAAAACAAAAAAGTCCGTTTTTCATCAAAAGTCATGCTGAAAAAAATGGTGGGAACCGGTTTTAAAGTATGGTGACGTACTATCCAATGGTGCGCAGCCAATAAACCAAGTATTAACCAAATCCAAGCGGGGTAAAGGGTTTCAACAGCTTTTATCTAAGCCCAACTGATCCATAACATGAAAAACAAAAAAGTCCGTTTTTCATCAAAAGTCATGCTGAAAAAAATGGTGGGAACCGGTTTTAAAGTATGGTGACGTACTATCCAATGGTGCGCAGCCAATAAACCAAGTATTAACCAAATCCAAGCGGGGTAAAGGGTTTCAACAGCTTTTATCTAAGCCCAACTGATCCATAACATGAAAAACAAAAAAGTCCGTTTTTCATCAAAAGTCATGCTGAAAAAAATGGTGGGAACCGGTTTTAAAGTATGGTGACGTACTATCCAATGGTGCGCAGCCAATAAACCAAGTATTAACCAAATCCAAGCGGGGTAAAGGGTTTCAACAGCTTTTATCTAAGCCCAACTGATCCATAACATGAAAAACAAAAAAGTCCGTTTTTCATCAAAAGTCATGCTGAAAAAAATGGTGGGAACCGGTTTTAAAGTATGGTGACGTACTATCCAATGGTGCGCAGCCAATAAACCAAGTATTAACCAAATCCAAGCGGGGTAAAGGGTTTCAACAGCTTTTATCTAAGCCCAACTGATCCATAACATGAAAAACAAAAAAGTCCGTTTTTCATCAAAAGTCATGCTGAAAAAAATGGTGGGAACCGGTTTTAAAGTATGGTGACGTACTATCCAATGGTGCGCAGCCAATAAACCAAGTATTAACCAAATCCAAGCGGGGTAAAGGGTTTCAACAGCTTTTATCTAAGCCCAACTGATCCATAACATGAAAAACAAAAAAGTCCGTTTTTCATCAAAAGTCATGCTGAAAAAAATGGTGGGAACCGGTTTTAAAGTATGGTGACGTACTATCCAATGGTGCGCAGCCAATAAACCAAGTATTAACCAAATCCAAGCGGGGTAAAGGGTTTCAACAGCTTTTATCTAAGCCCAACTGATCCATAACATGAAAAACAAAAAAGTCCGTTTTTCATCAAAAGTCATGCTGAAAAAAATGGTGGGAACCGGTTTTAAAGTATGGTGACGTACTATCCAATGGTGCGCAGCCAATAAACCAAGTATTAACCAAATCCAAGCGGGGTAAAGGGTTTCAACAGCTTTTATCTAAGCCCAACTGATCCATAACATGAAAAACAAAAAAGTCCGTTTTTCATCAAAAGTCATGCTGAAAAAAATGGTGGGAACCGGTTTTAAAGTATGGTGACGTACTATCCAATGGTGCGCAGCCAATAAACCAAGTATTAACCAAATCCAAGCGGGGTAAAGGGTTTCAACAGCTTTTATCTAAGCCCAACTGATCCATAACATGAAAAACAAAAAAGTCCGTTTTTCATCAAAAGTCATGCTGAAAAAAATGGTGGGAACCGGTTTTAAAGTATGGTGACGTACTATCCAATGGTGCGCAGCCAATAAACCAAGTATTAACCAAATCCAAGCGGGGTAAAGGGTTTCAACAGCTTTTATCTAAGCCCAACTGATCCATAACATGAAAAACAAAAAAGTCCGTTTTTCATCAAAAGTCATGCTGAAAAAAATGGTGGGAACCGGTTTTAAAGTATGGTGACGTACTATCCAATGGTGCGCAGCCAATAAACCAAGTATTAACCAAATCCAAGCGGGGTAAAGGGTTTCAACAGCTTTTATCTAAGCCCAACTGATCCATAACATGAAAAACAAAAAAGTCCGTTTTTCATCAAAAGTCATGCTGAAAAAAATGGTGGGAACCGGTTTTAAAGTATGGTGACGTACTATCCAATGGTGCGCAGCCAATAAACCAAGTATTAACCAAATCCAAGCGGGGTAAAGGGTTTCAACAGCTTTTATCTAAGCCCAACTGATCCATAACATGAAAAACAAAAAAGTCCGTTTTTCATCAAAAGTCATGCTGAAAAAAATGGTGGGAACCGGTTTTAAAGTATGGTGACGTACTATCCAATGGTGCGCAGCCAATAAACCAAGTATTAACCAAATCCAAGCGGGGTAAAGGGTTTCAACAGCTTTTATCTAAGCCCAACTGATCCATAACATGAAAAACAAAAAAGTCCGTTTTTCATCAAAAGTCATGCTGAAAAAAATGGTGGGAACCGGTTTTAAAGTATGGTGACGTACTATCCAATGGTGCGCAGCCAATAAACCAAGTATTAACCAAATCCAAGCGGGGTAAAGGGTTTCAACAGCTTTTATCTAAGCCCAACTGATCCATAACATGAAAAACAAAAAAGTCCGTTTTTCATCAAAAGTCATGCTGAAAAAAATGGTGGGAACCGGTTTTAAAGTATGGTGACGTACTATCCAATGGTGCGCAGCCAATAAACCAAGTATTAACCAAATCCAAGCGGGGTAAAGGGTTTCAACAGCTTTTATCTAAGCCCAACTGATCCATAACATGAAAAACAAAAAAGTCCGTTTTTCATCAAAAGTCATGCTGAAAAAAATGGTGGGAACCGGTTTTAAAGTATGGTGACGTACTATCCAATGGTGCGCAGCCAATAAACCAAGTATTAACCAAATCCAAGCGGGGTAAAGGGTTTCAACAGCTTTTATCTAAGCCCAACTGATCCATAACATGAAAAACAAAAAAGTCCGTTTTTCATCAAAAGTCATGCTGAAAAAAATGGTGGGAACCGGTTTTAAAGTATGGTGACGTACTATCCAATGGTGCGCAGCCAATAAACCAAGTATTAACCAAATCCAAGCGGGGTAAAGGGTTTCAACAGCTTTTATCTAAGCCCAACTGATCCATAACATGAAAAACAAAAAAGTCCGTTTTTCATCAAAAGTCATGCTGAAAAAAATGGTGGGAACCGGTTTTAAAGTATGGTGACGTACTATCCAATGGTGCGCAGCCAATAAACCAAGTATTAACCAAATCCAAGCGGGGTAAAGGGTTTCAACAGCTTTTATCTAAGCCCAACTGATCCATAACATGAAAAACAAAAAAGTCCGTTTTTCATCAAAAGTCATGCTGAAAAAAATGGTGGGAACCGGTTTTAAAGTATGGTGACGTACTATCCAATGGTGCGCAGCCAATAAACCAAGTATTAACCAAATCCAAGCGGGGTAAAGGGTTTCAACAGCTTTTATCTAAGCCCAACTGATCCATAACATGAAAAACAAAAAAGTCCGTTTTTCATCAAAAGTCATGCTGAAAAAAATGGTGGGAACCGGTTTTAAAGTATGGTGACGTACTATCCAATGGTGCGCAGCCAATAAACCAAGTATTAACCAAATCCAAGCGGGGTAAAGGGTTTCAACAGCTTTTATCTAAGCCCAACTGATCCATAACATGAAAAACAAAAAAGTCCGTTTTTCATCAAAAGTCATGCTGAAAAAAATGGTGGGAACCGGTTTTAAAGTATGGTGACGTACTATCCAATGGTGCGCAGCCAATAAACCAAGTATTAACCAAATCCAAGCGGGGTAAAGGGTTTCAACAGCTTTTATCTAAGCCCAACTGATCCATAACATGAAAAACAAAAAAGTCCGTTTTTCATCAAAAGTCATGCTGAAAAAAATGGTGGGAACCGGTTTTAAAGTATGGTGACGTACTATCCAATGGTGCGCAGCCAATAAACCAAGTATTAACCAAATCCAAGCGGGGTAAAGGGTTTCAACAGCTTTTATCTAAGCCCAACTGATCCATAACATGAAAAACAAAAAAGTCCGTTTTTCATCAAAAGTCATGCTGAAAAAAATGGTGGGAACCGGTTTTAAAGTATGGTGACGTACTATCCAATGGTGCGCAGCCAATAAACCAAGTATTAACCAAATCCAAGCGGGGTAAAGGGTTTCAACAGCTTTTATCTAAGCCCAACTGATCCATAACATGAAAAACAAAAAAGTCCGTTTTTCATCAAAAGTCATGCTGAAAAAAATGGTGGGAACCGGTTTTAAAGTATGGTGACGTACTATCCAATGGTGCGCAGCCAATAAACCAAGTATTAACCAAATCCAAGCGGGGTAAAGGGTTTCAACAGCTTTTATCTAAGCCCAACTGATCCATAACATGAAAAACAAAAAAGTCCGTTTTTCATCAAAAGTCATGCTGAAAAAAATGGTGGGAACCGGTTTTAAAGTATGGTGACGTACTATCCAATGGTGCGCAGCCAATAAACCAAGTATTAACCAAATCCAAGCGGGGTAAAGGGTTTCAACAGCTTTTATCTAAGCCCAACTGATCCATAACATGAAAAACAAAAAAGTCCGTTTTTCATCAAAAGTCATGCTGAAAAAAATGGTGGGAACCGGTTTTAAAGTATGGTGACGTACTATCCAATGGTGCGCAGCCAATAAACCAAGTATTAACCAAATCCAAGCGGGGTAAAGGGTTTCAACAGCTTTTATCTAAGCCCAACTGATCCATAACATGAAAAACAAAAAAGTCCGTTTTTCATCAAAAGTCATGCTGAAAAAAATGGTGGGAACCGGTTTTAAAGTATGGTGACGTACTATCCAATGGTGCGCAGCCAATAAACCAAGTATTAACCAAATCCAAGCGGGGTAAAGGGTTTCAACAGCTTTTATCTAAGCCCAACTGATCCATAACATGAAAAACAAAAAAGTCCGTTTTTCATCAAAAGTCATGCTGAAAAAAATGGTGGGAACCGGTTTTAAAGTATGGTGACGTACTATCCAATGGTGCGCAGCCAATAAACCAAGTATTAACCAAATCCAAGCGGGGTAAAGGGTTTCAACAGCTTTTATCTAAGCCCAACTGATCCATAACATGAAAAACAAAAAAGTCCGTTTTTCATCAAAAGTCATGCTGAAAAAAATGGTGGGAACCGGTTTTAAAGTATGGTGACGTACTATCCAATGGTGCGCAGCCAATAAACCAAGTATTAACCAAATCCAAGCGGGGTAAAGGGTTTCAACAGCTTTTATCTAAGCCCAACTGATCCATAACATGAAAAACAAAAAAGTCCGTTTTTCATCAAAAGTCATGCTGAAAAAAATGGTGGGAACCGGTTTTAAAGTATGGTGACGTACTATCCAATGGTGCGCAGCCAATAAACCAAGTATTAACCAAATCCAAGCGGGGTAAAGGGTTTCAACAGCTTTTATCTAAGCCCAACTGATCCATAACATGAAAAACAAAAAAGTCCGTTTTTCATCAAAAGTCATGCTGAAAAAAATGGTGGGAACCGGTTTTAAAGTATGGTGACGTACTATCCAATGGTGCGCAGCCAATAAACCAAGTATTAACCAAATCCAAGCGGGGTAAAGGGTTTCAACAGCTTTTATCTAAGCCCAACTGATCCATAACATGAAAAACAAAAAAGTCCGTTTTTCATCAAAAGTCATGCTGAAAAAAATGGTGGGAACCGGTTTTAAAGTATGGTGACGTACTATCCAATGGTGCGCAGCCAATAAACCAAGTATTAACCAAATCCAAGCGGGGTAAAGGGTTTCAACAGCTTTTATCTAAGCCCAACTGATCCATAACATGAAAAACAAAAAAGTCCGTTTTTCATCAAAAGTCATGCTGAAAAAAATGGTGGGAACCGGTTTTAAAGTATGGTGACGTACTATCCAATGGTGCGCAGCCAATAAACCAAGTATTAACCAAATCCAAGCGGGGTAAAGGGTTTCAACAGCTTTTATCTAAGCCCAACTGATCCATAACATGAAAAACAAAAAAGTCCGTTTTTCATCAAAAGTCATGCTGAAAAAAATGGTGGGAACCGGTTTTAAAGTATGGTGACGTACTATCCAATGGTGCGCAGCCAATAAACCAAGTATTAACCAAATCCAAGCGGGGTAAAGGGTTTCAACAGCTTTTATCTAAGCCCAACTGATCCATAACATGAAAAACAAAAAAGTCCGTTTTTCATCAAAAGTCATGCTGAAAAAAATGGTGGGAACCGGTTTTAAAGTATGGTGACGTACTATCCAATGGTGCGCAGCCAATAAACCAAGTATTAACCAAATCCAAGCGGGGTAAAGGGTTTCAACAGCTTTTATCTAAGCCCAACTGATCCATAACATGAAAAACAAAAAAGTCCGTTTTTCATCAAAAGTCATGCTGAAAAAAATGGTGGGAACCGGTTTTAAAGTATGGTGACGTACTATCCAATGGTGCGCAGCCAATAAACCAAGTATTAACCAAATCCAAGCGGGGTAAAGGGTTTCAACAGCTTTTATCTAAGCCCAACTGATCCATAACATGAAAAACAAAAAAGTCCGTTTTTCATCAAAAGTCATGCTGAAAAAAATGGTGGGAACCGGTTTTAAAGTATGGTGACGTACTATCCAATGGTGCGCAGCCAATAAACCAAGTATTAACCAAATCCAAGCGGGGTAAAGGGTTTCAACAGCTTTTATCTAAGCCCAACTGATCCATAACATGAAAAACAAAAAAGTCCGTTTTTCATCAAAAGTCATGCTGAAAAAAATGGTGGGAACCGGTTTTAAAGTATGGTGACGTACTATCCAATGGTGCGCAGCCAATAAACCAAGTATTAACCAAATCCAAGCGGGGTAAAGGGTTTCAACAGCTTTTATCTAAGCCCAACTGATCCATAACATGAAAAACAAAAAAGTCCGTTTTTCATCAAAAGTCATGCTGAAAAAAATGGTGGGAACCGGTTTTAAAGTATGGTGACGTACTATCCAATGGTGCGCAGCCAATAAACCAAGTATTAACCAAATCCAAGCGGGGTAAAGGGTTTCAACAGCTTTTATCTAAGCCCAACTGATCCATAACATGAAAAACAAAAAAGTCCGTTTTTCATCAAAAGTCATGCTGAAAAAAATGGTGGGAACCGGTTTTAAAGTATGGTGACGTACTATCCAATGGTGCGCAGCCAATAAACCAAGTATTAACCAAATCCAAGCGGGGTAAAGGGTTTCAACAGCTTTTATCTAAGCCCAACTGATCCATAACATGAAAAACAAAAAAGTCCGTTTTTCATCAAAAGTCATGCTGAAAAAAATGGTGGGAACCGGTTTTAAAGTATGGTGACGTACTATCCAATGGTGCGCAGCCAATAAACCAAGTATTAACCAAATCCAAGCGGGGTAAAGGGTTTCAACAGCTTTTATCTAAGCCCAACTGATCCATAACATGAAAAACAAAAAAGTCCGTTTTTCATCAAAAGTCATGCTGAAAAAAATGGTGGGAACCGGTTTTAAAGTATGGTGACGTACTATCCAATGGTGCGCAGCCAATAAACCAAGTATTAACCAAATCCAAGCGGGGTAAAGGGTTTCAACAGCTTTTATCTAAGCCCAACTGATCCATAACATGAAAAACAAAAAAGTCCGTTTTTCATCAAAAGTCATGCTGAAAAAAATGGTGGGAACCGGTTTTAAAGTATGGTGACGTACTATCCAATGGTGCGCAGCCAATAAACCAAGTATTAACCAAATCCAAGCGGGGTAAAGGGTTTCAACAGCTTTTATCTAAGCCCAACTGATCCATAACATGAAAAACAAAAAAGTCCGTTTTTCATCAAAAGTCATGCTGAAAAAAATGGTGGGAACCGGTTTTAAAGTATGGTGACGTACTATCCAATGGTGCGCAGCCAATAAACCAAGTATTAACCAAATCCAAGCGGGGTAAAGGGTTTCAACAGCTTTTATCTAAGCCCAACTGATCCATAACATGAAAAACAAAAAAGTCCGTTTTTCATCAAAAGTCATGCTGAAAAAAATGGTGGGAACCGGTTTTAAAGTATGGTGACGTACTATCCAATGGTGCGCAGCCAATAAACCAAGTATTAACCAAATCCAAGCGGGGTAAAGGGTTTCAACAGCTTTTATCTAAGCCCAACTGATCCATAACATGAAAAACAAAAAAGTCCGTTTTTCATCAAAAGTCATGCTGAAAAAAATGGTGGGAACCGGTTTTAAAGTATGGTGACGTACTATCCAATGGTGCGCAGCCAATAAACCAAGTATTAACCAAATCCAAGCGGGGTAAAGGGTTTCAACAGCTTTTATCTAAGCCCAACTGATCCATAACATGAAAAACAAAAAAGTCCGTTTTTCATCAAAAGTCATGCTGAAAAAAATGGTGGGAACCGGTTTTAAAGTATGGTGACGTACTATCCAATGGTGCGCAGCCAATAAACCAAGTATTAACCAAATCCAAGCGGGGTAAAGGGTTTCAACAGCTTTTATCTAAGCCCAACAGATCCATAACATGAAAAACAAAAAAGTCCGTTTTTCATCAAAAGTCATGCTGAAAAAAATGGTGGGAACCGGTTTTAAAGTATGGTCACGTACTATCCAATGGTGCGCAGCCAATAAACCAAGTATTAACCAAATCCAAGCGGGGTAAAGGGTTTCAACAGCTTTTATCTAAGCCCAACTGATCCATAACATGAAAAACAAAAAAGTCCGTTTTTCATCAAAAGTCATGCTGAAAAAAATGGTGGGAACCGGTTTTAAAGTATGGTGACGTACTATCCAATGGTGCGCAGCCAATAAACCAAGTATTAACCAAATCCAAGCGGGGTAAAGGGTTTCAACAGCTTTTATCTAAGCCCAACAGATCCATAACATGAAAAACAAAAAAGTCCGTTTTTCATCAAAAGTCATGCTGAAAAAAATGGTGGGAACCGGTTTTAAAGTATGGTGACGTACTATCCAATGGTGCGCAGCCAATAAACCAAGTATTAACCAAATCCAAGCGGGGTAAAGGGTTTCAACAGCTTTTATCTAATCCCAACTGATCCATAACATGAAAAACAAAAAAGTCCGTTTTTCATCAAAAGTCATGCTGAAAAAAATGGTGGGAACCGGTTTTAAAGTATGGTGACGTACTATCCAATGGTGCGCAGCCAATAAACCAAGTATTAACCAAATTCAAGCGGGGTAAAGCGTTTCAACAGCTTTTATCTAATCCCAACTGATCCATAACATGAAAAACAAAAAAGTCCGTTTTTCATCAAAAGTCATGCTGAAAAAAATGGTGGGAACCGGTTTTAAAGTATGGTGACGTACTATCCAATGGTGCGCAGCCAATAAACCAAGTATTAACCAAATCCAAGCGGGGTAAAGGGTTTCAACAGCTTTTATCTAAGCCCAACTGATCCATAACATGAAAAACAAAAAAGTCCGTTTTTCATCAAAAGTCATGCTGAAAAAAATGGTGGGAACCGGTTTTAAAGTATGGTGACGTACTATCCAATGGTGCGCAGCCAATAAACCAAGTATTAACCAAATCCAAGCGGGGTAAAGGGTTTCAACAGCTTTTATCTAAGCCCAACTGATCCATAACATGAAAAACAAAAAAGTCCGTTTTTCATCAAAAGTCATGCTGAAAAAAATGGTGGGAACCGGTTTTAAAGTATGGTGACGTACTATCCAATGGTGCGCAGCCAATAAACCAAGTATTAACCAAATCCAAGCGGGGTAAAGGGTTTCAACAGCTTTTATCTAAGCCCAACTGATCCATAACATGAAAAACAAAAAAGTCCGTTTTTCATCAAAAGTCATGCTGAAAAAAATGGTGGGAACCGGTTTTAAAGTATGGTGACGTACTATCCAATGTTGCGCAGCCAATAAACCAAGTATTAACCAAATCCAAGCGGGGTAAAGGGTTTCAACAGCTTTTATCTAAGCCCAACTGATCCATAACATGAAAAACAAAAAAGTCCGTTTTTCATCAAAAGTCATGCTGAAAAAAATGGTGGGAACCGGTTTTAAAGTATGGTGACGTACTATCCAATGGTGCGCAGCCAATAAACCAAGTATTAACCAAATCCAAGCGGGGTAAAGGGTTTCAACAGCTTTTATCTAAGCCCAACTGATCCATAACATGAAAAACAAAAAAGTCCGTTTTTCATCAAAAGTCATGCTGAAAAAAATGGTGGGAACCGGTTTTAAAGTATGGTGACGTACTATCCAATGGTGCGCAGCCAATAAACCAAGTATTAACCAAATCCAAGCGGGGTAAAGGGTTTCAACAGCTTTTATCTAAGCCCAACTGATCCATAACATGAAAAACAAAAAAGTCCGTTTTTCATCAAAAGTCATGCTGAAAAAAATGGTGGGAACCAGTTTTAAAGTATGGTGACGTACTATCCAATGGTGCGCAGCCAATAAACCAAGTATTAACCAAATCCAAGCGGGGTAAAGGGTTTCAACAGCTTTTATCTAAGCCCAACTGATCCATAACATGAAAAACAAAAAAGTCCGTTTTTCATCAAAAGTCATGCTGAAAAAAATGGTGGGAACCGGTTTTAAAGTATGGTGACGTACTATCCAATGGTGCGCAGCCAATAAACCAAGTATTAACCAAATCCAAGCGGGGTAAAGGGTTTCAACAGCTTTTATCTAAGCCCAACTGATCCATAACATGAAAAACAAAAAAGTCCGTTTTTCATCAAAAGTCATGCTGAAAAAAATGGTGGAAACCGGTTTTAAAGTATGGTGACGTACTATCCAATGGTGCGCAGCCAATAAAAAAAGTATTAACCAAATCCAAGCGGGGTAAAGGGTTTCAACAGCTTTTAACTAAGCCCAACTGATCCATAACATGAAAAACAAAAAAGTCCGTTTTTCATCAAAAGTCATGCTGAAAAAAATGGTGGGAACCGGTTTTAAAGTATGGTGACGTACTATCCAATGGTGCGCAGCCAATAAACCAAGTATTAACCAAATCCAAGCGGGGTAAAGGGTTTCAACAGCTTTTATCTAAGCCCAACTGATCCATAACATGAAAAACAAAAAAGTCCGTTTTTCATCAAAAGTCATGCTGAAAAAAATGGTGGGAACCGGTTTTAAAGTATGGTGACGTACTATCCAATGGTGCGCAGCCAATAAACCAAGTATTAACCAAATCCAAGCGGGGTAAAGGGTTTCAACAGCTTTTATCTAAGCCCAACTGATCCATAACATGAAAAACAAAAAAGTCCGTTTTTCATCAAAAGTCATGCTGAAAAAAATGGTGGGAACCGGTTTTAAAGTATGGTCACGTACTATCCAATGGTGCGCAGCCAATAAACGAAGTATTAACCAAATCCAAGCGGGGTAAAGGGTTTCAACAGCTTTTATCTAAGCCCAACTGATCCATAACATGAAAAACAAAAAAGTCCGTTTTTCATCAAAAGTCATGCTGAAAAAAATGGTGGGAACCGGTTTTAAAGTATGGTGACGTACTATCCAATGGTGCGCAGCCAATAAAACAAGTATTAACCAAATCCAAGCGGGGTAAAGGGTTTCAACAGCTTTTATCTAAGCCCAACTGATCCATAACATGAAAAACAAAAAAGTCCGTTTTTCATCAAAAGTCATGCTGAAAAAAATGGTGGGAACCGGTTTTAAAGTATGGTGACGTACTATCCAATGGTGCGCAGCCAATAAACCAAGTATTAACCAAATCCAAGCGGGGTAAAGGGTTTCAACAGCTTTTATCTAAGCCCAACAGATCCATAACATGAAAAACAAAAAAGTCCGTTTTTCATCAAAAGTCATGCTGAAAAAAATGGTGGGAACCGGTTTTAAAGTATGGTGACGTACTATCCAATGGTGCGCAGCCAATAAACCAAGTATTAACCAAATCCAAGCGGGGTAAAGGGTTTCAACAGCTTTTATCTAAGCCCAACTGATCCATAACATGAAAAACAAAAAAGTCCGTTTTTCATCAAAAGTCATGCTGAAAAAAATGGTGGGAACCGGTTTTAAAGTATGGTGACGTACTATCCAATGGTGCGCAGCCAATAAACCAAGTATTAACCAAATTCAAGCGGGGTAAAGGGTTTCAACAGCTTTTATCTAAGCCCAACTGATCCATAACATGAAAAACAAAAAAGTCCGTTTTTCATCAAAAGTCATGCTGAAAAAAATGGTGGGAACCGGTTTTAAAGTATGGTGACGTACTATCCAATGGTGCGCAGCCAATAAACCAAGTATTAACCAAATCCAAGCGGGGTAAAGGGTTTCAACAGCTTTTATCTAAGCCCAACTGATCCATAACATGAAAAACAAAAAAGTCCGTTTTTCATCAAAAGTCATGCTGAAAAAAATGGTGGGAACCGGTTTTAAAGTATGGTGACGTACTATCCAATGGTGCGCAGCCAATAAACCAAGTATTAACCAAATCCAAGCGGGGTAAAGGGTTTCAACAGCTTTTATCTAAGCCCAACTGATCCATAACATGAAAAACAAAAAAGTCCGTTTTTCATCAAAAGTCATGCTGAAAAAAATGGTGGGAACCGGTTTTAAAGTATGGTGACGTACTATCCAATGGTGCGCAGCCAATAAACCAAGTATTAACCAAATCCAAGCGGGGTAAAGGGTTTCAACAGCTTTTATCTAAGCCCAACTGATCCATAACATGAAAAACAAAAAAGTCCGTTTTTCATCAAAAGTCATGCTGAAAAAAATGGTGGGAACCGGTTTTAAAGTATGGTGACGTACTATCCAATGGTGCGCAGCCAATAAACCAAGTATTAACCAAATCCAAGCGGGGTAAAGGGTTTCAACAGCTTTTATCTAAGCCCAACTGATCCATAACATGAAAAACAAAAAAGTCCGTTTTTCATCAAAAGTCATGCTGACAAAAATGGTGGGAACCGGTTTTAAAGTATGGTGACGTACTATCCAATGGTGCGCAGCCAATAAACCAAGTATTAACCAAATCCAAGCGGGGTAAAGGGTTTCAACAGCTTTTATCTAAGCCCAACTGATCCATAACATGAAAAACAAAAAAGTCCGTTTTTCATCAAAAGTCATGCTGAAAAAAATGGTGGGAACCGGTTTTAAAGTATGGTGACGTACTATCCAATGGTGCGCAGCCAATAAACCAAGTATTAACCAAATCCAAGCGGGGTAAAGGGTTTCAACAGCTTTTATCTAAGCCCAACTGATCCATAACATGAAAAACAAAAAAGTCCGTTTTTCATCAAAAGTCATGCTGAAAAAAATGGTGGGAACCGGTTTTAAAGTATGGTGACGTACTATCCAATGGTGCGCAGCCAATAAACCAAGTATTAACCAAATCCAAGCGGGGTAAAGGGTTTCAACAGCTTTTATCTAAGCCCAACTGATCCATAACATGAAAAACAAAAGAGTCCGTTTTTCATCAAAAGTCATGCTGAAAAAAATGGTGGGAACCGGTTTTAAAGTATGGTGACGTACTATCCAATGGTGCGCAGCCAATAAACCAAGTATTAACCAAATCCAAGCGGGGTAAAGGGTTTCAACAGCTTTTATCTAAGCCCAACAGATCCATAACATGAAAAACAAAAAAGTCCGTTTTTCATCAAAAGTCATGCTGAAGAAAATGGTGGGAACCGGTTTTAAAGTATGGTGACGTACTATCCAATGGTGCGCAGCCAATAAACCAAGTATTAACCAAATCCAAGCGGGGTAAAGGGTTTCAACAGCTTTTATCTAAGCCCAACTGATCCATAACATGAAAAACAAAAAAGTCCGTTTTTCATCAAAAGTCATGCTGAAAAAAATGGTGGGAACCGGTTTTTAAGTTTGGTGACGTACTATCCAATGGTGCGCAGCCAATAAACCAAGTATTAACCAAATCCAAGCGGGGTAAAGGGTTTCAACAGCTTTTATCTAAGCCCAACTGATCCATAACATGAAAAACAAAAAAGTCCGTTTTTCATCAAAAGTCATGCTGAAAAAAATGGTGGGAACCGGTTTTAAAGTATGGTGACGTACTATCCAATGGTGCGCAGCCAATAAACCAAGTATTAACCAAATCCAAGCGGGGTAAAGGGTTTCAACAGCTTTTATCTAAGCCCAACTGATCCATAACATGAAAAACAAAAAAGTCCGTTTTTCATCAAAAGTCATGCTGAAAAAAATGGTGGGAACCGGTTTTAAAGTATGGTGACGTACTATCCAATGGTGCGCAGCCAATAAACCAAGTATTAACCAAATCCAAGTGGGGTAAAGGGTTTCAACAGCTTTTATCTAAGCCCAACTGATCCATAACATGAAAAACAAAAAAGTCCGTTTTTCATCAAAAGTCATGCTGAAAAAAATGGTGGGAACCGGTTTTAAAGTATGGTGACGTACTATCCAATGGTGCGCAGCCAATAAACCAAGTATTAACCAAATCCAAGCGGGGTAAAGGGTTTCAACAGCTTTTATCTAAGCCCAACTGATCCATAACATGAAAAACAAAAAAGTCCGTTTTTCATCAAAAGTCATGCTGAAAAAAATGGTGGGAACCGGTTTTAAAGTATGGTGACGTACTATCCAATGTTGCGCAGCCAATAAACCAAGTATTAACCAAATCCAAGCGGGGTAAAGGGTTTCAACAGCTTTTATCTAAGCCCAACTGATCCATAACATGAAAAACAAAAAAGTCCGTTTTTCATCAAAAGTCATGCTGAAAAAAATGGTGGGAACCGGTTTTAAAGTATGGTGACGTACTATCCAATGGTGCGCAGCCAATAAACCAAGTATTAACCAAATCCAAGCGGGGTAAAGGGTTTCAACAGCTTTTATCTAAGCCCAACTGATCCATAACATGAAAAACAAAAAAGTCCGTTTTTCATCAAAAGTCATGCTGAAAAAAATGGTGGGAACCGGTTTTAAAGTATGGTGACGTACTATCCAATGGTGCGCAGCCAATAAACCAAGTATTAACCAAATCCAAGCGGGGTAAAGGGTTTCAACAGCTTTTATCTAAGCCCAACTGATCCATAACATGAAAAACAAAAAAGTCCGTTAGCAGCAGGGAGGGCGAGCCGGACAACATTTTTAAACAAGTTTTCACTGAAATCAGGCTTCTACGGCCAGGATGTGGTGAATCAGAAACAAGTTTTCAATGAAATCAGGCAAATAAATCCAAAAAAAAATCAATTAAATCAGGCAAAAAATAATAATGAAAAATCAATGAAATCAATGAAATCAAAAAAATGAGAAAAAACTTTTCAACCGAATATTTGATCCAGTCCGATACGATATCGTGTCCCCCTTCAGGACGAAAATCCTTTCAGGATTTCACAAACAGACTAATCGCTAACACCTCCTCTTGTAAATCAATCAGATTATTGGACTGGTCAGTGAGTTTGAAATTGATTCTGGTTAATGAATTATTATGACATCGCATATAGACTGGATTCACCGGAGACTCGATTATTAAAAATCCTGGAGGAGCTGTTGGTGCAAATGAATACAAAATATATCCTTGCTGAGCTTGATTTGCTTGATTTGATCGTTCTAGATTTATTTGATAGCTTCCTTCGATAACATCACATACTAAATTGAGCGCTATCACCGATGAAATATTCACATTGAACGGAGCAATATGCCTGCCGCCGCCATCTGGGTCATTATTATGTTTGAGGATTTTTATTTCCTGTGATGGTGTTTTTTTCCATTTGTCATGGATTTTTTTGAAACCTTCATCGATGGCATCACTGAGAGATTTTTGTAGTTCTAAGATATTATATCCTGGTAGTTTGAATGTTGGAATATCTCCTATGCGGATCTTATAGTCTATTGCAAATACATCTCTTGTTTTAGGACTACTGTCACCTAATACCTCTTGAATAATTTGTGAATGAAATGATTCCATGTCATTGATGAATTTGTTACATGTTTCTACGACACTGATAAATTCATCTCGGGTGAGAGCACCGGATTTAAGAGATATTAACAACAGTGAAATATCGTTATTGAAAGCTGTGAAATTTTCAGTGATTTTATCCCGGTTAGCAACTTGATGAATAAGTCGTATTTTTTCAACATATTCTACTCTAATGAAAAAATACGACTTATCATAATCTTTATAACTCCTTATTGGATTATCAGATTTTATCCTGTCTGTGACATAATCAGTTTTTTGAGGTTCTGGTAATTTAACGGTTTTTCCCCCGGGTGGTAATTCAGGCCATCCTAGTACGGTTCTAATAGAACTTTGATAGATATCTACGACATATCCTTCTGTGCTTATTTCAATGGCAGATGATAGTGTCGGCCCATGAACTGTTATAGCGATTTTCGATTCTTTTCCAGTAATCGATTTTATTCTACGCGAGAATTCAGCATTGATTTGTTCAATTTCGTATGACCCTGTTGGTATCGAAACGACATTCCAGTCTGGAGTCCCGTCGGGTTTATTCTTATTTGCAAACACTAAAGAATTATTGGGTTGTTGACCACCAAATGATTTTGACCTAATATTTGGCCAGCTGTGATACACTCGTAATTTTGCTAGCGCTATCTCCTTCACTGGGACCGGAGAGGGGAAATTCACACGGAATTCTGGATTCGTTGAGGTTATTGAGATCATGCTGGTTTGTACTGGGGTTGTGTTCTCCACTATTTGTTGAAGTAATTCCATCTGTGTTGTCATTGTTATTATACTCATGTTTTTGTATTTCTAATTTTGACATCGCAGAATCATATACATCTACCATCGCCGAAAACTCACTCTCTGATATAATTGTATCATCGAGAGATGACGATATCAATGAGGATAATTGCGAGCATGCAGTGGACACAACATGAAATTTAATCACATAGTCTTGTAGTTTTCGTTGGCTGCATGATGATATTTTTTTTGTGATTATTGAAATAATTCCAGCGATTGTTGTTGCCGCAGAAATGCAAATTGGAACAGCTATCGGGGCCATCATTGTCACTGAAGACAGTATAATACCAGCTCCGGTGATTACACCACTCACTGAATACACGGTAACATCAATTGCTGTAATTCTCCTTTTAATTTTCATTGCATACTCCTCAGACAGGGTTTTGAGTCTAGTTTGAAATTCTCTGACCTGATCATAACGATATTGCGATGATGAAATCATTTTTTATTTTAAATACGCTAGCGTTTTCAATTACGATTTACTTAAATCCGCTACGAATTCCACATACCACGTTGTTGAGACTCTAACCAAATTTTTATCAGTAGCTGTGATCGTGAACTTTTCAGTTGTATTCTTGTCGATGATCGTTGAAATCGTATTATTGACCCCGGATGAACTGGACGATGATATATTAAATTGAGTCAATGGTGTCACTAGTGTTAATCGATAAATACCCTTGACGGTTGCAGTGATATCTAATTTGTTGTTTGTAGGTGTCCACGCAAATGATCCGTGTTGGATCGTGTATACTAAGTTGTTGGTTTTCTCATGAGGAATTTTTGTTTTTTCAATGATTGTTATCATCCTCGAAATATCACCTTTGACGCCTTCGATGAAGTTTTTGGTCTCATCGATGGATTTTTTAATATCAGGGAGTTTTATTTCAATTTTATCGAATGTAGTTCCAATAAATTTATCAATGATATTTCTACGAAATGCGGTAAACTGTTTTATGTGTTCTTCGGTTTTAGATTGAAGTGTTGCTAGTTCCAACGCAGAATTGCCGAGTTCAATTATTCTATCTGTAATAGTCGAAATAAGTACACCTGGTTTGAATTTACCCTGATCGGAAAATAACGCAACGGTGTTCTCGATTGCGTTTTGTTGTCGTGTTAAAATATCATCCAACGACACATCACTGGTTTTCAATTTACCCTGTTTGTCCTGAAATACAACTATTTCATTCGGGTCAACACTTGTTAAATTTAACGTCTCAGCTATTTCATCTTTAATTTTTTTTTAATATCACCCGTTGCAGTGTCATCGGGTTTGGGTTTCAAAGATCTCCCCCAAATATCAATCATGTTATTGTAAAACTCTCTCTCTCTCTAAAAAGCGATTACTAGTGTAGTCATTTACGACAATATGAGGTGGTTTTCTAGATGCTGAAATAGCATCAAGGACATTTAATACTTCACTGCCGCATATTGGTGGGTCATTGATTTGTTGTGTTGGTAGCGTAGAATACCAAGTCTTCATTGGAAGGGTTTTTATATAACGCAAAAACTCTTTTGGCGGAGCTAATCCATATGAATCAAAATAGACAATCCCACGTGGATCAATAGCGTATGCAACCCAGTGAGTTCCAGGTCCGGTGCTGTTATCGAGATTAATAATACCTGTTTCAGTGTTGTTTGGTTGATGTGGTAATTGATCTTTCATAAAAACACCTCTGAAATTTTTAATCGCTAGGTTTTTAGCAGCATCCATTAAATCAAAATTGGACATGGGAACCATTAATAAACCGTTCCTGGTAGTCTCAGGCCTGATCCGTGAACGGATCTCCCGCTGTACCATGAATACGGGGTTCCTGGTAGTCTCAGACCTTTTCCGCTGTACCATGAATACGGGGTTCCTGGTAGTCTTAGACCCTTTCCCCTTTTTTTATAACCCTGTCCAGTTGCCTTCTTTAGTGCCATTCCTGCTGAAGTACCAACGGCTCCTAACGCCGCTGCTTTAGCTACTGCTGGGGCTGCTGCTGCAATCAATGCTGGTATTGCAGCTAACAATGGAAATATACCACCTGTTTTCATCATATTTTTTATAGCAGCCGCAGAAAGAGTAATCTGAACACCTTTTTTGGCTGCAAGTGCATCATTGAAATGTTTTATTTGACGAGTTGTCAGCGATAATTTATTTGCACCACCAGTCATTTGATTCGGTTTCAAAGTGATTGTGGTTCCACATTTTTTAGCCGATTCTGATTGCAATTTTTTGATTTGACCAGGAGTTAACGCAACACTAATAACACTATATGACATTATACATAATAGATTGATTCTAAATCGTTTACAATTTCAAAGATTTTCTACAGGCGCATCTACCACTCTCATTCTTCCACCAACACCTTCAAGTAGCATTGATTTATCACTGAGAATGACAGCAACTGCTCTATAATCAGCAATAACACCACGAGTCACATTAGCTCTAAAATGTATATCAACAACAGATTGTCTCATCAAATCGAGATGTTCCAGTGAGAAGTAATAGATCGGATAGAGGCTTTTGAAATCCAATTGTGATATTTGTAGACCGGTATCCACATTTTGATCACGTGCCATAAATGACAACAATCTATGATAAACTCGTGCAATATGATTTTCTGTGTAATTAAGTTGTATATCCTCGGATGGTTCCTGCTGGCCGTTTATTCTCAGTGAGACGTCTTTCACACCTAACTGATCAAATATCATATGGCTGAAGAGTTGATTGCCAACTCGTGTGTTATCCTGTAACGCAATAAATATATGACGTGGCGCAGCAACACCTTGTTTTGATGCTAGATTCCACGTGAATAACCCGTTGATATTTGATTGCTTCACATCTGTACTCACTGATAACCAACTCAACAACGACTTTCCTCCTTGGTCCATAAATGATAGTAATCGTTCTTCTGCGGTGATTGCTGGAGTCAACACTGGCATCCACAATGATATTTTTGTTAAATTGACTTTACCAGCATCAGCATTTGGATTTGCAGCATCTGCTGGAATCCTCCAAATCGCGTCGTTATCATCACCCTTTCGTACAAGCGATACTGTATGCTTCGCTCCGTAAATAACTTTTCTGACATTTCTACAGAATCCAAATATGTGATGCAGTGGAATCGCGCATGAAAATGATTTACGCCCTACTCCCAACATTGCGTTTCGTGTTGCAGCTCCTAGATTGAAGTTAGGCTCGTTGTTTATAATCATATCCTCGGCATCAATATTAGCGGTGCCAGCATTATTCTTTGGTCGTCTTATAATAAATTGATTTCCTCCAGCCGTATTTTTAATATCCTTAGCAAACATCATAGAAGGTCCTGCTGATCTTGTATAATCATCAGAATATCTCGCTAATCCTATGATTGTTGTAGCCACATCCACATCACGATCTATCGTCTCAATTTCTTTTCCATCAATGAGATATTTTGCACTCTCAAATAACGCCATAATACCATTATTGACAAAACCGACTTGAGTACCAACTGGATACGGTGCTGGTACAGCAGGAGTATCAGCAGCTGTTACAATTTCTCCTTCTACTTCAATAAACGCTTCAGCGGGTAGAAAGTATTTACTGGTATCATGGACTTGAAGATCAATTCGCGATCGACTATTTGAGTCTATGGCATGATAGGCGTAATATTGATAATCGCGTACAGAATCATCCTTGCCAACTGGGGCGTCTATATCAAATGCTGGATCACGTGACTTTTTGAACATTTTATTCTATTTATCAGAGTCTAAATCGGATTTTCAACGCTAGCGTTTTCTAAAGCCACTTCCTGCTATCATATTTGGGTCGGGAGTTAAAGCCATTGACGCTAGTTTTTCATCTACTGCGTTATTTATAATTTTACTAACACTTGCAGGCATTTCTTCTGTGGACGGTAACGGTTTCTTTTTTCGTAAATCACTTCGTGATTTTACTAATGATGTTATTTTATTCTTCGCAGTTGAAAATGCCTTTCCGGCAAGATCTCCAACAGCACCAATACCCTTATCACGAATAACATCAATGGCTTTCATTGATAATTGTTTAGCTAACGGCATCACTTTTGGGGCCATTCTTGAAAAGAATCCTAAAATAGTATTGCCTAAACCATCTCCATAGTATGCTTTATAAACTGGAAACCGTGAATTAACTACATAGACGAGGGTTGGTTTATCATGATTGTAATGTATGATCATTATTATAAAAACAATAGTGTTTTCAATTGCTGTGATACCCATCTGCTAACTCGTCAATGAAATCTCGATATGTTTTGATATCCATGATACCGCCGGCAAATAACCGTCTACAGATATCAGCTGCTTCATTAATTATTTCTGGAGAGTTATTTCCAGCTCGGAATCCTCCTACAAGAACATCTAATCGTGATATATCATGGATAACACTATCAGGACAAGTGTTTCCAATCCTTGGATTTTGCAGTCCACTTCCGCTATAACCAGTTGCTTCATCTAGTTTTTCTAAATCCGTAGTTTGTAAATAATCATCATCATCATCATCATCATCATCATCACGTGGTATTTGTTGTGTTTTAGGAGAGTAGAGTACTTTCCTTGCAGGTTGCTGTCGCCGCCTTTGCAATTTTTGCGGTTTTTGTTGTTGTTTATACTCTTCGTATTGATTATACACTGTATCCACCTCATTGATATATTCGATGTATGATGCACTATCTGTCTTTTTTTGACTTTTTTCAGTTTTGATTTTGTAGAATATATCAGCCCAATGGGTTAAATTCTTAACAAACTTATGATGTTCTGGTTTCAACCATTTTTTTCTGTTTTCATAAGACGTAACAACAAGCGTAGGAATTTCTGTTGGATCAGTCTTATCAATTGCTGCTAATCCTTCCGCGTTAAATCTCATGCGTAAGTCCTCTACTGTTCTTTTTGATTCCATTTGTTTTGTTTGTTCAGTTTTCGCTGCTATTTTTTCAAGTTCACCAATAACAGATTTCCCCGTCTCGGGATCATCTCCCAGTAAAGCACGCTCTACCCCTTTCGTTGCTGTGGTTACTGGTTTAAACAACTCTTCAGACCCTAAAGCAAAATCAGTCTGAAGACTCTGTCGTTGTTGCAGTTTATTCCGTACAGAGTCACGAATTGGTACAAATCTCCTGATTGCATCCAGTCGTTCACGAGCCAATCGGGTTGTTAATGCTTCATTGACCATTATTTGAAATCGCAAACCATTTTTCAATTGCAAAACACTTGACATGTCGGATGATTTTTAATATCACCATGGAAATGTTATTTGATTGTTTTAACGGCTCTATCAATGATGGGGAAAGTGTCCAAATTGTATATAAAATAAATAATACTGTCACTTTCCCCACTTTTTTGACATGTCAGATGATTTTTGATACGGTCATGGAAGTGCTATTTCATCCTATAACAGCTTCTATCATTGATGTTGAAAGTGTCCAAATTGTATATAAAATAAATAATACTGTCACTTTCAACATTCTAGTTTTGACATATCGTCCATCGATTTTTGACATCCCCCCTTGAGGGTCTGCTAAAAAAAATGAGGGTCTATGATAAAATGATCGGGCAATTAAAATTGTTCATTTTCCTGAATTAATGCTCGTAGGTTTCTAATTTTAGAGTTGACTTCTTTTTTCAATTCGTATTCGTTACCTAATTCTTTTCGTATCCCCTCTACGATAGTATACAACGGAACGAACACACTGATGTCACTGGAAAATGAAAGAGAGTCTTTAATAGAATTCTGAATTCTTTTGATGAGTGCATATTTCTTTGGTAGCATATATTTGTTAGTGCTAACCCCGTATTCTATATCCTGAAAATCAGACATAATTTGATCAGGATTTAATCCATCTGATAGTTTGATATCCTGATTTTTCAATTTTGCTATTTCAATTATGATGCTATTCATGTTTTCAGAATTCATTATTCTATAAGAATGACATATCTCTAATTGAAAAATATGACGCATTAGACATAACTAAATTGAATTTTCTGTCCGCTCTTTTTTGAAATAGCCGATCGATAAATCCTTCCTGCAACTTTTTGAACAGAAGTTGGACAAATATCGAAGTGCCTACCGGCTTCATTCATAGATGAAAATATTTTCTCTTCGTTAGTTATCTTATTCAAAGATTTCACAGGTCTCTTCACAACCGTTTTGCATTTTCCAGTCTCTCCTCGTTTGGAATTCTCACTCAGTGTGATAGCCTGCAGATTGGATACAGAATTATTCTTTGGATTAGAATCCTTGTGATCAATAACAAATCCATTTTTGATCAATCCATTAAAACATTCAAATATGAAACGATGATTGAAATAATTTTTCTTTCCAGCGCTAAACATCAAGTACCCTTGATTACTTACAAAACCGACCGGTTTTTTCAGCCTACGGTTTCTGACAACACCATCACTGGATGCTTCATAATTTGTAATCACTGGATGTGGTCTGAATTCTTGGTTCATATATACTATTCTATTGTTTGTCTAATTCATTGTTTGGTTTAATGATTACATCACTGGAGAACCTTTCGATGTAGTCTTGCGGAGTTCTTATGATTTTGTCAGTGACGTTATCAGGGTCAAAGACTTTTTCAGGGTCATAATTTCTGATGGATTGTCCATTTTTTATTCTTTTATCATAATAACGCTTCAATTCCCTATATCGCTTACCACCGCAATCAATACACAATTGTGATCTTCCCTTAACTCCAACCCCACATCGAATACAGGGTAACGGACCAAGTCTCCCATGTCGAAAACTTTGCATATGATACCTACAGTACTCATTTTTTCTGCATGATTTGTTACACGGGGTTACATTTCCCATCATGAGCCATTTGCAATGATTCATTATACATAAATCTTTCATTTAAATACTTGTTTAATGTATAGCATGAAGGAGTTCAAGAGATTGACTTCGAAAAATGCTAAATTCAATACCGATAGAGAGTTTAAGAGATTGTTGAAAATTAGTCCTAAATTTAATATCGATAGACCTAAAAAAACGTCCAATAGACAGAAACAACGTCCAAAACGTCCAAGAGACGGAAACATGAAAGAGTTTAAGAGATTATTGAAAATCAGTCCTAAATTTAATCGCGATAGACCCAAACAACGTCCAAAACGTCCAAGAGACGGAAGCATGAAGGAGTTTAAGAGATTATTGAAAATCAGTCCTAAATTTAATCGCGATAGACCCAAACAACGTAACAAACGTCCAAGAGACGGACCCTGGAAGGATGCTCAATTCAATCTTGATATAGTTTCTAATACACCCAAGAATAAAATTCTTGATAAGGCTATCAGAGACTGTTTTAATGAATTCAAGCGTGATGGAGCATCTTATTGTTGGTCAACATTTCGAATTGATGGTGTTGTTGACGCTACCATGAATGATGAAAAAGCAGCAGTGATCATTTCACGTGTTGGGGAAAAAAGTCATTTTTTCCGAATCAAATTCATTATCCGTGAGAATGGAAAATGGATCATTAGGGATAAATTTGAACCCATCTTGAAAGGCAAAAAAACTATCACTGTGAATCAGGATTCCAAACCGGGAATTTTGACCGGAATTGATAAACCCTACTACGAAAGATCTTATCCTGTCACAGTAGTTGTTTACGGGATCTATCCGCTCAATGAAAAACCTGATATTGCAAAACTAGCACCCATGAAATATTCGACAGGGCTTAATTGTGTAGCAGAACGAATAATAGAACACTTCACAAATGCGTCCCGGGGAAATAAACTCACTGATCTAAGACGAAAAAAAATAACCGAATGGGAACTGACAGTGAAACAGCATGGGGCAACAATTCAGGATATCACCAAATTAGAAACATCATTGAGATTTCCAATATCAGTAAGAACAATCACCGGAGAAGTATTAAAAGAACCGAAATATCAATCAAAAAAAGGAACCCCAATTGAAATTATTGATCATAACGCACACGCGTGGTCATCGGCAGTAACAATATTTCCACGGGATAGAACCGTAAAATATCTATCCCAAACCGAAGAGTTTTTTTCAGAGCAGAAATTATTTGATGCTATTTACCATTTGAGTAAAAACGATCCTGTGTCAATGTGGCTATTTCATAGTACTTCAGACGAAGAATGTAGATTTGATCAGTTTGTAAGGCCCAACGGAGAATTGTATCGTACTGAAGAGCTGCATAATCAAATGAAACAACTAGCTAGTGAGTTTTCTGAGGACGGGGAGGAAATCGAAGATCAATTATTAGCAAACTGTTTTACAGTACCATCCATTGCAGCACATTTTGCTAGAAAGAAAAACGCGTGGAAACCAACACGAAGTGAGTTTTTATCAGATGTCAAATTGTCCTGTCTTGAATACAGCCATGGAGGATTATGGAATACAAAATACACCGTTGATACCGTTATTTCCGTTGATATGATTGCGTGTTATCCAGGAAGTTTTCTTGGTTATGGAGAGTGCGAGAAATATTTCAAACGATTTGGACACCCTACACACGAAATGACCCGTGTTGCTATTAATGGACCACTGCCTGAGTTTGATTTAACCGGATTCGCTTGTGTGGTATCATTTGAAATGGCTGAAGGACTTCATCCGTGTAGTTATCTTTGGATTGGTAAACACATGTCTGAAAAACACTGGATGCCAATAGTGTTATTACGGTATATGCTTGATTGTAAGATGTTAAAATCATTAATTGTCAGTGAAGCAATTATATCCTATCAAGCACAGAAATCAGTCTGGTTACCACAACCTGATCTAGAAAAAATAATTAGCGAAGAGCGAAAACTGTTTCCTGATTTTAATGAACAACAAATCATGGATTGGTCCAGACAGTTATTTGAAATCAGAAACAATGAAGCAAAAAATCTTGGACGAAGAATAATCGGTAAATTCACTCAGGGTGGCAAAGATGACAATACGAGATATTCTTCACGATTGATTATAGACAACGCTGAATACGATTTTGTAATCACGGATTTAACGAATAGGGGCCTATATGTCAATCGTAAGGACGCATTTATGTCCGATGGAACCAAATTGGGTACAATTGTTACTTACAATGATGGATACAATCCGCAGTATACACATTTGAGAGCTTCTATGCTCGGTTATGCTTCTATTAATCTATTTTCGATGATTAATAAATTTCCTACCACCGCAGTTAGAGTTGCCACTGACTCATTTTACATAAACAGCAAAATGGTTGATTTTAAGGCAACTGGCAACGAGAATTGGGGATCATGGAGAATTAAGAAAGAAATGATTCATGATTATATTCCATCAGCAGATGTTACCATTGAAAATAATTACTTAGAAAGCAATCAGTGTTCAGAATTTTCTAGTGCACCACCGATTTCTGATCCAATCTGTAGATATAAAACAGTTTATTTAAACGGTTGTGGTGGGTCAGGAAAAATAACCCGGGCAATTGAGTTATTTCGTCGTGGAAACGCTAGCGTTTCTAACATGATTGTGCTAACACCGACTCACAGACTTGCAAGAGAAATGATACAGAGAGGGGTAAATGCCTGTACCTATCATAGTTTTTTCCGATGGAAAGGAGATAAATGGACTCCTGAGCGCATGGGAGAGAAATTTATTCCTGAAATTATCATTTGGGATGAAATAGACACAGTGTCAGAAGATGTCTTAAAAATATTTCTTGAGTGGTTGTTATTGAAGAATACAAAAATCGTCATGTGCGGTGATCACGGGCAACCACCACCATTTGTCGGTGCATCCCCCCATGAATGGCTAAAGGGTTTTGTAGACTACTATGAAGAAATTGATACTGATCATAGATCACTTGATAATGAATTAAAAGAGTTTAAGAAATTAATTAGATTACAACCGGATAGAATCCAGTGTGAAATAGCCCGTGAAATAATTTCGGAAACTCCAATGAATGATTTCTGGGAAATGTGGAGACCAAACGATTTGATCATTGCAAGTAGAAAAATAGTTAGGGATACACTTCAGATGAAATTATTTGAATTGCATAAACAAAAATTTGCAACACTTCCAGTGCCTCTTTGTTATAGGCCATCAGATACACGAAAACAGAACATTGAAGTTGATATTCCAGGACAGAGTGAAAAGCAGATTCTCGTATTAAATGATATTGTGCTGGTTGATATCAATGTCGTTGAAGATGCATTGCGTGCTAATAAATCCCCGTGGACGCTAGGATACGCAGCAACAATACACTCTTCACAGGGATTGACTATATCGGATACAATTGTTTGGATGGTAGATAATCGCATAGAATGGTCGAATTTAGTCTATCTTTCAGTATCCAGAGTACGAAAAATAAATCAACTTCGAAGAATTGTCCTGACAGAGTCAGGCGATGATAATGACACCACAATAGATGATATTGATATTAAAATGATTGATAAAAAACTCTCCGGTTACAAACAACAGGACAAAAAAAAACCAACGAGAATTTGACATTGATGCTGAATTAATAATTACGCTGAAACAACAACAGAATAATCACTGCGCAAGTTGCAATTGTATAATGCGTTGGCAGTATTCGGATAAGGATCCTCGCCAAATTACCGTTGACAGAAAAAATAATAGTCTCGGTCATGTCAGAAACAATGTGATGTTGACTTGTCTTGAGTGCAATAGACGCAAGGGTGCTAGTTAAGCCCATGCGGTGGCAATTGAGTATCCTCGGGTATTATTTGTAATTGTTGTCTAGTAAACCCCCGTTGAGGGGCAGTTGAATCCAGTTTATAGATTGGAGGTCTACCCGTAGATCGTGTTATACTAGATATCTTGTGTGTAGTAACACTCCAAATAGGATCAGTAGCTCTTTTTCTGCCACCCTCAAGCTCTCCTGGTTCATATAAATACCTCACAATGACATTACTACCAAGAATTGGTTCGGAAACGCTAAAATCTTTTTGTGGTTTTTCAAGTATTGACTTCTTTTTAATCGCATTGATAGGTTTCATGTTGATTGTTCTAGTAATCTCGTTATTTAGTGCAGTAATCACAGCTGGTAACCTTTTAACCCATTCACGGGATCTTTTTTCTTGGATGAATTCTTTTGCGTATTGATATCCAAATAACCGTTCAGCAAGAGTCCGATTAAATCGTTCTACAATGGCCTGATCACGATGCAGTGCAGTATGCCCCCGTCTGATAGTGACATTGTGATATTTCATTGTAGATAACACTGCACCCTGAAATTCTTTGCCGGGATCAATTTGTAATAGATTTGGCCAGTGCAGAGGACCTCGTCGATAAATCCTTTCAAATGCAGAAGCCACTTCAGTGGCTGATTTTGTTTTTAACGGTTCTGCTTCTTTGTATCGACTTGCAATATCAACTACGGTTAATGCGTACTTGTAACCGTGGTCATGTGGCAGAAATAATAGATCAGCCTGATGAACTTCATTGAGTCCGGTCACATCAAAATGCGAGACATTAATTTGTTTAGGCGGTGGTAAGTAAATTTGCCATAGTGCCTGTTTGGATAACCAATGAGCCGCAGTGGTTTTTTTCACTTTTGCGGCGCTAGCGAGTTTACTGATTGCAGCGTTACCCTTCCAGTATCCTCTTGGGGAATAATAAATAGATTCCATGTTGTTATTAATTACCAGCACCTAACATCAATTTACTTTTCATAGCCGATTTTATCAAAAATGAAGCCAATTTTTCTTTGAAGGATTTATCAGGAATAGCATTTAACGCATGAATTAATTTCACATCTGCTAGATGCCTGTGTTGCAAATTGCTGCTTTTATAAGCCACATCATGAAGGTGACAGGCTTTATCAATGGCGTTTATTGGTTCTTCACCGGGTCGGGGCTGATTTTGATCATTGAGTCTGATATCTAATCGTGTTCCGGGGCCACAGTAGCTATATCCTGGAAGGTGTTTTTCTCCGGGGTATTTTGCCCATGGGGTTCCAGGGAGTTTTGCTAATTTGGCAGCGATATCACCTCCTCGTTTTTTTTTAAAGGTTCCTTGGGTTCCTTGGGTTTAGAAACAAATCTAAATTTCTTTGTACCACATTGTACGCATTTACCAGAAAGCGCTGATCGGTTATTTTTAGTTGTAATCGTCGTCAAGTCATCTGTGCCAGTACGCGCCTTACACTTCACACAATATAGATCCATAATTTATGTATAGAGATATGAATATAATTGATTTTTCAGCGACTAAAACAAGAGAACCAGTGAAGCATCATGCAGCGCTACCAAACTCTATCCGCGCAATTATAATCGGGCCATCTGGATCCGGTAAAACGCAATTGTTGCTCAATTTAATAATGAGATGGATGAAGTGGGATAAGTTGTATTTAATTGCCCCTAGCGTAGACGACCAAAAATGCTATGAAGTGCTAAAAGATTTTAATGAAAACGCTTCAGAGATTGCTGGTGAGGATGTTATTGAATTTATAACCGATATTGACGAGGCACCATCAGTAGAAGATCTTGATGGAAGTATTAACAACATGGTAGTATACGACGATGTAATGTTAGATAAACAAAAAAACCCTGCAAGGATTTTTTCCAGAGGCAGGCACAAAAACACGGATGTGATCTATGTCACTCAACGCTACACACAAATACCAAAAGTGATTCGCGATAATTGTAATGTGTTGTGTGTGTTTAATGGAGTTGATACACATACGCTACGAAATATTTGGCAGACATGGTGCTGCGGTGATATGAATCATAATCAGTTTAGAAATTTCTTTAGTCACGCTCAGTCAAAACCACACGGATTTGTAACGATAAATTTATCAGCCCCGAGGGCACGATATCGTATCGGACTGGATCAAATATTCGGTTGAGAGGGTGAGTGACAACGATGTTGTAATCTCTTGAAAAGTTTTTGATTTCATTGATTTTTCATTATTATTTTTTGCCTGATTTCATTGATTTTTTTTTGATTTATTTGCCTGATTTCATTGAAAACTTGTTTCTGATTCACCACATCCTGGCCGTAGAAGCCTGATTTCAGTGAAAACTTGTTTAAAAATGTTGTCCGGCTCGCACTCCCTGCTGCTCCGTTTTTCATCAAAAGTCATGCTGAAAAAAATGGTGGGAACCGGTTTTAAAGTATGGTGACGTACTATCCAATGGTGCGCAGCCAATAAACCAAGTATTAACCAAATCCAAGCGGGGTAAAGGGTTTCACAGCTTTTATCTAAGCCCAACTGATCCATAACATGAAAAACAAAAAAGTCCGTTTTTCATCAAAAGTCATGCTGAAAAAAATGGTGGGAACCGGTTTTAAAGTATGGTGACGTACTATCCAATGGTGCGCAGCCAATAAACCAAGTATTAACCAAATCCAAGCGGGGTAAAGGGTTTCAACAGCTTTTATCTAAGCCCAACTGATCCATAACATGAAAAACAAAAAAGTCCGTTTTTCATCAAAAGTCATGCTGAAAAAAATGGTGGGAACCGGTTTTAAAGTATGGTGACGTACTATCCAATGGTGCGCAGCCAATAAACCAAGTATTAACCAAATCCAAGCGGGGTAAAGGGTTTCAACAGCTTTTATCTAAGCCCAACTGATCCATAACATGAAAAACAAAAAAGTCCGTTTTTCATCAAAAGTCATGCTGAAAAAAATGGGGGGAACCGGTTTTAAAGTATGGTGACGTACTATCCAATGGTGCGCAGCCAATAAACCAAGTATTAACCAAATCCAAGCGGGGTAAAGGGTTTCAACAGCTTTTATCTAAGCCCAACTGATCCATAACATGAAAACAAAAAAGTCCGTTTTTCATCAAAAGTCATGCTGAAAAAAATGGTGGGAACCGGTTTTAAAGTATGGTGACGTACTATCCAATGGTGCGCAGCCAATAAACCAAGTAATAACCAAATCCAAGCGGGGTAAAGGGTTTCAACAGCTTTTATCTAAGCCCAACTGATCCATAACATGAAAAACAAAAAGTCCGTTTTTCATCAAAAGTCATGCTGAAAAAATGGTGGGAACCGGTTTTAAAGTATGGTGACGTACTATCCAATGGTGCGCAGCCAATAAACCAAGTATTAACCAATCCAAGCGGGGTAAAGGGTTTCAACAGCTTTTATCTAAGCCCAACTGATCCATAACATGAAAAACAAAAAAGTCCGTTTTTCATCAAATGTCATGCTGAAAAAAATGGTGGGAACCGGTTTTAAAGTATGGTGACGTACTATCCAATGGTGCGCAGCCAGTAAACCAAGTATTAACCAAATCCAAGCGGGGTAAAGGGTTTCAACAGCTTTTATCTAAGCCCAACTGATCCATAACATGAAAAACAAAAAAGTCCGTTTTTCATCAAAAGTCATGCTGAAAAAAATGGTGGGAACCGGTTTTAAAGTATGGTGACGTACTATCCAATGGTGCGCAGCCAATAAACCAAGTATTAATCAAATCCAAGCGGGGTAAAGGGTTTCAACAGCTTTTATCTAAGCCCAACTGATCCATAACATGAAAAACAAAAAGTCCGTTTTTCATCAAAAGTCATGCTGAAAAAAATGGTGGGAACCGGTTTTAAAGTATGGTGACGTACTATCCAATGGTGCGCAGCCAATAAACCAAGTATTAACCCAAATCCAAGCGGGGTAAAGGGTTTCAACAGCTTTTATCTAAGCCCAACTGATCCATAACATGAAAAACAAAAAAGTCCGTTTTTCATCAAAAGTCATGCTGAAAAAAATGGTGGGAACCGGTTTTAAAGTATGGAGACGTACTATCCAATGGTGCGCAGCCAATAAACCAAGTATTAACCAAATCCAAGCGGGGTAAAGGGTTTCAACAGCTTTTATCTAAGCCCAACTGATCCATAACATGAAAAACAAAAAAGTCCGTTTTTCATCAAAAGTCATGCTGAAAAAAATGGTGGGAACCGGTTTTAAAGTATGGTGACGTACTATCCAATGGTGCGCAGCCAATAAACCAAGTATTAACAAATCCAAGCGGGGTAAAGGGTTTCAACAGCTTTTATCTAAGCCCAACTGATCCATAACATGAAAAACAAAAAAGTCCGTTTTTCATCAAAAGTCATGCTGAAAAAAAATGGTGGGAACCGGTTTTAAAGTATGGTGGACGTACTATCCAATGGTGCGCAGCCAATAAACCAAGTATTAACCAAATCCAAGCGGGGTAAAGGGTTTCAACAGCTTTTATCTAAGCCCAACTGATCCATAACATGAAAAACAAAAAGTCCGTTTTTCATCAAAAGTCATGCTGAAAAAAATGGTGGGAACCGGTTTTAAAGTATGGTGACGTACTATCCAATGGTGCGCAGCCAATAAACCAAGTATTAACCAAATCCAAGCGGGGTAAAGGGTTTCAACAGCTTTTATCTAAGCCCAACTGATCCATAACATGAAAAACAAAAAAGACCGTTTTTCATCAAAAGTCATGCTGAAAAAAATGGTGGGAACCGGTTTTAAAGTATGGTGACGTACTATCCAATGGTGCGCAGCCAATAAACCAAGTATTAACCAAATCCAAGCGGGGTAAAGGGTTTCAACAGCTTTTATCTAAGCCCAACTGATCCATAACATGAAAAACAAAAAAGTCCGTTTTTCATCAAAAGTCATGCTGAAAAAAATGGTGGGAACCGGTTTTAAAGTATGGTGACGTACTATCCAATGGTGCGCAGCCAATAAACCAAGTATTAACCAAATCCAAGCGGGTAAAGGGTTTCAACAGCTTTTATCTAAGCCCAACTGATCCATAACATGAAAAACAAAAAAAGTCCGTTTTCATCAAAAGTCATGCTGAAAAAAATGGTGGGAACCGGTTTTAAAGTATGGTGACGTACTATCCAATGGTGCGCAGCCAATAAACCAAGTATTAACCAAATCCAAGCGGGGTAAAGGGTTTCAACAGCTTTTATCTAAGCCCAACTGATCCATAACATGAAAAACAAAAAAGTCCGTTTTTCATCAAAAGTCATGCTGAAAAAAATGGTGGGAACCGGTTTTAAAGTATGGTGACGTACTATCCAATGGTGCGCAGCCAATAAACCAAGTATTAATCAAATCCAAGCGGGGTAAAGGGTTTCAACAGCTTTATCTAAGCCCAACTGATCCATAACATGAAAAACAAAAAAGTCCGTTTTTCATCAAAAGTCATGCTGAAAAAAATGGTGGGAACCGGTTTTAAAGTATGGTGACGTACTATCCAATGGTGCGCAGCCAATAAACCAAGTATTAACCAAATCCAAGCGGGGTAAAGGGTTTCAACAGCTTTTATCTAAGCCCAACTGATCCATAACATGAAAAACAAAAAAGTCCGTTTTTCATCAAAAGTCATGCTGAAAAAAATGGTGGGAACCGGTTTTAAAGTATGGTGACGTACTATCCAATGGTGCGCAGCCAATAAACCAAGTATTAACCAAATCCAAGCGGGGTAAAGGGTTTCAACAGCTTTTATCTAAGCCCAACTGATCCATAACATGAAAAACAAAAAAGTCCGTTTTTCATCAAAAGTCATGCTGAAAAAATGGTGGGAACGGTTTTAAAGTATGGTGACGTACTATCCAATGGTGCTCAGCCAATAAACCAAGTATTAACCAAATCCAAGCGGGGTAAAGGGTTTCAACAGCTTTTATCTAAGCCCAACTGATCCATAACATGAAAAACAAAAAAGTCCGTTTTTCATCAAAAGTCATGCTGAAAAAAATGGTGGGAACCGGTTTTAAAGTATGGTGACGTACTATCAATGGTGCGCAGCCAATAAACCAAGTATTAACCAAATCCAAGCGGGGTAAAGGGTTTCAACAGCTTTTATCTAAGCCCAACTGATCCATAACATGAAAAACAAAAAAGTCCGTTTTTCATCAAAAGTCATGCTGAAAAAAATGGTGGGAACCGGTTTTAAAGTATGGTGACGTACTATCCAATGGTGCGCAGCCAATAAACCAAGTATTAACCAAATCCAAGCGGGGTAAAGGGTTTCAACAGCTTTTATCTAAGCCCAACTGATCCATAACATGAAAAACAAAAAAAGTCCGTTTTTCATCAAAAGTCATGCTGAAAAAAATGGTGGGAACCGGTTTTAAAGTATGGTGACGTACTATCCAATGGTGCGCAGTCAATAAACCAAGTATTAACCAAATCCAAGCGGGGTAAAGGGTTTCAACAGCTTTTATCTAAGCCCAACTGATCCATAACATGAAAAACAAAAAAGTCCGTTTTCATCAAAAGTCATGCTGAAAAAAATGGTGGGAACCGGTTTTAAAGTATGGTGACGTACTATCCAATGGTGCGCAGCCAATAAACCAAGTATTAACCAAATCCAAGCGGGGTAAAGGGTTTCAACAGCTTTTATCTAAGCCCAACTGATCCATAACATGAAAAACAAAAAAGTCCGTTTTTCATCAAAAGTCATGCTGAAAAAAATGGTGGGAACCGGTTTTAAAGTATGGTGACGTACTATCCAATGGTGCGCAGCCAATAAACCAAGTATTAACCAAATCCAAGCGGGGTAAAGGGTTTCAACAGCTTTTATCTAAGCCCAACTGATCCATAACATGAAAAACAAAAAAAGTCCGTTTTTCATCAAAAGTCATGCTGAAAAAAATGGTGGGAACCGGTTTTAAAGTATGGTGACGTACTATCCAATGGTGCGCAGCCAATAAACCAAGTATTAACCAAATCCAAGCGGGGTAAAGGGTTTCAACAGCTTTTATCTAAGCCCAACTGATCCATAACATGAAAAACAAAAAAGTCCGTTTTTCATCAAAAGTCATGCTGAAAAAAATGGTGGGAACCGGTTTTAAAGTATGGTGACGTACTATCCAATGGTGCGCAGCCAATAAACCAAGTATTAACCAAATCCAAGCGGGGTAAAGGGTTTCAACAGCTTTTATCTAAGCCCAACTGATCCATAACATGAAAAACAAAAAAGTCCGTTTTTCATCAAAAGTCATGCTGAAAAAAATGGTGGGAACCGGTTTTAAAGTATGGTGACGTACTATCCAATGGTGCGCAGCCAATAAACCAAGTATTAACCAAATCCAAGCGGGGTAAAGGGTTTCAACAGCTTTTATCTAAGCCCAACTGATCCATAACATGAAAAACAAAAAAGTCCGTTTTTCATCAAAAGTCATGCTGAAAAAAATGGTGGGAACCGGTTTTAAAGTATGGTGACGTACTATCCAATGGTGCGCAGCCAATAAACCAAGTATTAACCAAATCCAAGCGGGGTAAAGGGTTTCAACAGCTTTTATCTAAGCCCAACTGATCCATAACATGAAAAACAAAAAAGTCCGTTTTTCATCAAAAGTCATGCTGAAAAAAATGGTGGGAACCGGTTTTAAAGTATGGTGACGTACTATCCAATGGTGCGCAGCCAATAAACCAAGTATTAACCAAATCCAAGCGGGGTAAAGGGTTTCAACAGCTTTTATCTAAGCCCAACTGATCCATAACATGAAAAACAAAAAAGTCCGTTTTTCATCAAAAGTCATGCTGAAAAAAATGGTGGGAACCGGTTTTAAAGTATGGTGACGTACTATCCAATGGTGCGCAGCCAATAAACCAAGTATTAACCAAATCCAAGCGGGGTAAAGGGTTTCAACAGCTTTTATCTAAGCCCAACTGATCCATAACATGAAAAACAAAAAAGTCCGTTTTTCATCAAAAGTCATGCTGAAAAAAATGGTGGGAACCGGTTTTAAAGTATGGTGACGTACTATCCAATGGTGCGCAGCCAATAAACCAAGTATTAACCAAATCCAAGCGGGGTAAAGGGTTTCAACAGCTTTTATCTAAGCCCAACTGATCCATAACATGAAAAACAAAAAAGTCCGTTTTTCATCAAAAGTCATGCTGAAAAAAATGGTGGGAACCGGTTTTAAAGTATGGTGACGTACTATCCAATGGTGCGCAGCCAATAAACCAAGTATTAACCAAATCCAAGCGGGGTAAAGGGTTTCAACAGCTTTTATCTAAGCCCAACTGATCCATAACATGAAAAACAAAAAAGTCCGTTTTTCATCAAAAGTCATGCTGAAAAAAATGGTGGGAACCGGTTTTAAAGTATGGTGACGTACTATCCAATGGTGCGCAGCCAATAAACCAAGTATTAACCAAATCCAAGCGGGGTAAAGGGGGTTTCAACAGCTTTTATCTAAGCCCAACTGATCCATAACATGAAAAACAAAAAAGTCCGTTTTTCATCAAAAGTCATGCTGAAAAAAATGGTGGGAACCGGTTTTAAAGTATGGTGACGTACTATCCAATGGTGCGCAGCCAATAAACCAAGTATTAACCAAATCCAAGCGGGGTAAAGGGTTTCAACAGCTTTTATCTAAGCCCAACTGATCCATAACATGAAAAACAAAAAAGTCCGTTTTTCATCAAAAGTCATGCTGAAAAAAATGGTGGGAACCGGTTTTAAAGTATGGTGACGTACTATCCAATGGTGCGCAGCCAATAAACCAAGTATTAACCAAATCCAAGCGGGGTAAAGGGTTTCAACAGCTTTTATCTGAGCCCAACTGATCCATAACATGAAAAACAAAAAAGTCCGTTTTTCATCAAAAGTCATGCTGAAAAAAAAGGTGAGAACCGGTTTTAAAGTATGGTGACGTACTATCCAATGGTGCGCAGCCAATAAACCAAGTATTAACCAAATCCAAGCGGGGTAAAGGGTTTCAACAGCTTTTATCTAAGCCCAACTGATCCATAACATGAAAAACAAAAAAGTCCGTTTTTCATCAAAAGTCATGCTGAAAAAAATGGTGGGAACCGGTTTTAAAGTATGGTGACGTACTATCCAATGGTGCGCAGCCAATAAACCAAGTATTAACCAAATCCAAGCGGGGTAAAGGGTTTCAACAGCTTTTATCTAAGCCCAACTGATCCATAACATGAAAAACAAAAAAGTCCGTTTTTCATCAAAAGTCATGCTGAAAAAAATGGTGGGAACCGGTTTTAAAGTATGGTGACGTACTATCCAATGGTGCGCAGCCAATAAACCAAGTATTAACCAAATCCAAGCGGGGTAAAGGGTTTCAACAGCTTTTATCTAAGCCCAACTGATCCATAACATGAAAAACAAAAAAGTCCGTTTTTCATCAAAAGTCATGCTGAAAAAAATGGTGGGAACCGGTTTTAAAGTATGGTGACGTACTATCCAATGGTGCGCAGCCAATAAACCAAGTATTAACCAAATCCAAGCGGGGTAAAGGGTTTCAACAGCTTTTATCTAAGCCCAACTGATCCATAACATGAAAAACAAAAAAGTCCGTTTTTCATCAAAAGTCATGCTGAAAAAAATGGTGGGAACCGGTTTTAAAGTATGGTGACGTACTATCCAATGGTGCGCAGCCAATAAACCAAGTATTAACCAAATCCAAGCGGGGTAAAGGGTTTCAACAGCTTTTATCTAAGCCCAACTGATCCATAACATGAAAAACAAAAAAGTCCGTTTTTCATCAAAAGTCATGCTGAAAAAAATGGTGGGAACCGGTTTTAAAGTATGGTGACGTACTATCCAATGGTGCGCAGCCAATAAACCAAGTATTAACCAAATCCAAGCGGGGTAAAGGGTATCAACAGCTTTTATCTAAGCCCAACTGATCCATAACATGAAAAACAAAAAAGTCCGTTTTTCATCAAAAGTCATGCTGAAAAAAATGGTGGGAACCGGTTTTAAAGTATGGTGACGTACTATCCAATGGTGCGCAGCCAATAAACCAAGTATTAACCAAATCCAAGCGGAGTAAAGGGTTTCAACAGCTTTTATCTAAGCCCAACTGATCCATAACATGAAAAACAAAAAAGTCCGTTTTTCATCAAAAGTCATGCTGAAAAAAATGGTGGGAACCGGTTTTAAAGTATGGTGACGTACTATCCAATGGTGCGCAGCCAATAAACCAAGTATTAACCAAATCCAAGCGGGGTAAAGGGTTTCAACAGCTTTTATCTAAGCCCAACTGATCCATAACATGAAAAACAAAAAAGTCCGTTTTTCATCAAAAGTCATGCTGAAAAAAATGGTGGGAACCGGTTTTAAAGTATGGTGACGTACTATCCAATGGTGCGCAGCCAATAAACCAAGTATTAACCAAATCCAAGCGGGGTAAAGGGTTTCAACAGCTTTTATCTAAGCCCAACTGATCCATAACATGAAAAACCCAAAAAGTCCGTTTTTCATCAAAAGTCATGCTGAAAAAAATGGTGGGAACCGGTTTTAAAGTATGGTGACGTACTATCCAATGGTGCGCAGCCAATAAACCAAGTATTAACCAAATCCAAGCGGGGTAAAGGGTTTCAACAGCTTTTATCTAAGCCAACTGATCCATAACATGAAATACAAAAAAGTCCGTTTTTCATCAAAAGTCATGCTGAAAAAAATGGTGGGAACCGGTTTTAAAGTATGGTGACGTACTATCCAATGGTGCGCAGCCAATAAACCAAGTATTAACCAAATCCAAGCGGGGTAAAGGGTTTCAACAGCTTTTATCTAAGCCCAACTGATCCATAACATGAAAAACAAAAAAGTCCGTTTTTCATCAAAAGTCATGCTGAAAAAAATGGTGGGAACCGGTTTTAAAGTATGGTGACGTACTATCCAATGGTGCGCAGCCAATAAACCAAGTATTAACCAAATCCAAGCGGGGTAAAGGGTTTCAACAGCTTTTATCTAAGCCCAACTGATCCATAACATGAAAAACAAAAAAGTCCGTTTTTCATCAAAAGTCATGCTGAAAAAAATGGTGGGAACCGGTTTTAAAGTATGGTGACGTACTATCCAATGGTGCGCAGCCAATAAACCAAGTATTAACCAAATCCAAGCGGGGTAAAGGGTTTCAACAGCTTTTATCTAAGCCCAACTGATCCATAACATGAAAAACAAAAAAGTCCGTTTTTCATCAAAAGTCATGCTGAAAAAAATGGTGGGAACCGGTTTTAAAGTATGGTGACGTACTATCCAATGGTGCGCAGCCAATAAACCAAGTATTAACCAAATCCAAGCGGGGGTAAAGGGTTTCAACAGCTTTTATCTAAGCCCAACTGATCCATAACATGAAAAACAAAAAAGTCCGTTTTTCATCAAAAGTCATGCTGAAAAAAATGGTGGGAACCGGTTTTAAAGTATGGTGACGTACTATCCAATGGTGCGCAGCCAATAAACCAAGTATTAACCAAATCCAAGCGGGGTAAAGGGTTTCAACAGCTTTTATCTAAGCCCAACTGATCCATAACATGAAAAACAAAAAAGTCCGTTTTTCATCAAAAGTCATGCTGAAAAAAATGGTGGGAACCGGTTTTAAAGTATGGTGACGTACTATCCAATGGTGCGCAGCCAATAAACCAAGTATTAACCAAATCCAAGCGGGTAAAGGGTTTCAACAGCTTTTATCTAAGCCCATACTGATCCATAACATGAAAAACAAAAAAGTCCGTTTTTCATCAAAAGTCATGCTGAAAAAATGGTGGGAACCGGTTTTAAAGTATGGTGACGTACTATCCAATGGTGCGCAGCCAATAAACCAAGTATTAACCAAATCCAAGCGGGGTAAAGGGTTTCAACAGCTTTTATCTAAGCCCAACTGATCCATAACATGAAAAACAAAAAAGTCCGTTTTTCATCAAAAGTCATGCTGAAAAAAATGGTGGGAACCGGTTTTAAAGTATGGTGACGTACTATCCAATGGTGCGCAGCCAATTAAACCAAGTATTAACCAAATCCAAGCGGGGTAAAGGGTTTCAACAGCTTTTATCTAAGCCCAACTGATCCATAACATGAAAAACAAAAAAGTCCGTTTTTCATCAAAAGTCATGCTGAAAAAAATGGTGGGAACCGGTTTTAAAGTATGGTGACGTACTATCCAATGGTGCGCAGCCAATAAACCAAGTATTAACCAAATCCAAGCGGGGTAAAGGGTTTCAACAGCTTTTATCTAAGCCCAACTGATCCATAACATGAAAAACAAAAAAGTCCGTTTTTCATCAAAAGTCATGCTGAAAAAAATGGTGGGAACCGGTTTTAAAGTATGGTGACGTACTATCCAATGGTGCGCAGCCAATAAACCAAGTATTAACCAAATCCAAGCGGGGTAAAGGGTTTCAACAGCTTTTATCTAAGCCCAACTGATCCATAACATGAAAAACAAAAAAGTCCGTTTTTCATCAAAAGTAGCAGCAGAATGGGTGAACAGACCAGGTTTTCAAGCAAAAATAAGGCTTCTACGGAAACGAAATTATTTAAAAAAATGCAGAGTGTGTGAACAGACAAACTTTTTTAGGCGTCAATTTACTAAACTGAGGCTTCCCAAAATTGCTTATATAAGCCCCAATTTACTAAACTGAGGCTTCCTTGAAAATACTTAATTAATTTTTAATAATAATTTGAGCAAAGAATAAAAAAAAAAAGACGCCATTTAGTTGACGTTCACCTCCTCTGCTGCTAATGCGCTAACTAAATATTTGATCAAGTCCGACACGATATCTTGTCCGAGGGTGTGATAAATTTATCGTCACAAATCCGTGTGGGATTGACTGAGCGCGGCTAAAGAAATTTTTAAATTGATTATGATCCATATCACCACCGCACCAAGTTTGCCAAATATTTCTAAGAGTATGAGTATCAACTCCGTTAAATGCACACAGTATATTGCAGTTATCTCGGATCACTTTTGGTATTTGAGTGTAACGTTGAGTGACATATATCACATCTGTGTTTTTGTGACGCCCCCGGGAAAATATTCTAGCAGGATTTTTTTGATTATCTAACATGATATCATCATATACGACTAAATTGTTAATACTTCCGTCGATGGAGTCAATACTAGGTGCCTCTTCGATATCGGTTATAAACTCAATAACACCATCACCGTTAATTTCTCGCGCGGCATCATTAAAATCCTTTAACACTTCATAACATCGCTGATCATCTACACTCGGAGCAATCATATACAACTTATCCCACTTCATCCATCTCGTTATCAAATTAAGTAGCAATTGTGTTTTACCACTTCCAGATGGTCCGATGATAATCGCGCGAATAGAATTTGGTAACATTGCATGGTGTCTAATAGGTTCCCGTCGTCTCGTAGCTGAATAATCAATTACATTCATGCTGTTTATATATAAATTATGGATCTATATTGTGTGAAGTGTAGGACGCGTACTGGCACAAATGACTTGACGACGATTACAACGAAAAATAATCGATCAGCGCTTTCTGGTAAATGCGTACAATGTAGTACGAAAAAATTTAGATTTACTTCCACGAAACCTTTAAAAAAAAACGAGGAGGTGATATTGCAGCCAAGTTAGCAAAACTCCCTGGAACACCGTGGGCAAAGTATCCAGGAGAAAAGCACCTTCCAGGATATAGCTACTGTGGACCGGGGACACGATTAGATATCAGACTTGATGATCAAAATCAGCCCCGACCCGGCGAGTATCCAATAAACGCTATTGATAAGGCGTGTCATGCTCATGATGTCGCTTATAAAAGCAGCAATCTTCAACACAGACATCTCGCAGATGTAAAATTAATTCATGCGTTAAATGCTATTCCTGATAAATCCTTCAAAGAAAAATTGGCTTCGTGGTTGGTAAAATCTGCTATGAAGGGTAAATTGATGTTAGGTGCTGGTAATTGAAAATGCTAGCATTTTAATATGGAATCTATTTACTATTCTCCGAGGGGATACTGGAGAGGTTACGCAGCAATCAATAAACTAGCTAGTGCATCAAAGGTGAAAAAAACTACAGCGGCAAACTGGTTATCTAAACAGGCAATATGGCAAATTTATCTACCAGCGCCTAAACAAATTAACTATTCGCATTTTGATGTTACAACACCTAATGAAGTTCATCAAGCTGATATACTATTTCTGCCGCATGACAACGGTTACAAATACGCGTTAACGTTAGTTGATATTGCAAGTCGATACAAAGAAGCAGAACCGTTAAAAACAAAATCATCTACTGAAGTAGCTTCTGCATTTGAAAAAATTTATCGACGAGGTCCTCTGCGCTGGCCAAATCTGTTACAAGTTGATCCTGGCAAGGAATTTCAAGGTGTTGTTACATCTACGATGAAACATCATAATGTCGCCATCAGACGAGGACACACTGCGCTACATCGCGATCAGGCAATTGTTGAACGGTTTAATAAAACCCTTGCTGAGCGGTTATTCGGATATCAATACGCAAAAGAATTCATCCAGGATAAACGATCCCGTGAATGGGTCAAGAGATTACCAGCTGTGATTACCGCAATCAATAATGAGATTACTAGAACAATTAATATGAAACCTGTCAACGCTATTAAGAAGGCGTCTATCAAAATGGAAATCCAAGGAATTTCACAAAAAGAACCAATTCTTGGTAGTAATGTCATTGTAAGGTACTTATATGAACCAGGAGAGCTTGAGGGTGGTAAAAAAAGAGCTACCGATCCTATTTGGAGTGTCACTACGCATAGGATATTCGGTATAACACGATCAACTGGTAGACCTCCAATCTATAGACTGGATTCAACTGCTCCTCAGCGAGGATTTACTCGACAACAACTACAAGTGATCCCCGAAGATACTCAATTGCCACCGCGTGGTCTTAACTAGCACCTAAGGTGCTGTCACCTCTGCGTCTGTTGCACTCAAGACAAGTCAACCTCACATTGTTTCTGACATGACCGAGATTGTTATCTTTTCTATCTACGGTGAATTGGCGAGGATCTTTATCCGACCAATTCCAACTCATTATACAATTACAACTCGCGCAGTGATTATTCTGTTGCTGTTTCAGCGTCTTAATTAATTCAGCATCGATGTCAAATTCTCTTTTATTTTTTTTATCCTGTTGTTTATAACCAGAGAGTTTTTTTCTGATTATATTATCATCGGTGTGTATATTACTTAATGTATTGTCATTATCATTAACCACAATTCTTCGAAGTTGGTTTATTCGCCGTACTCTGGATACTGCGAGATAAACTAAATTTGACCACTCAATATAATTATCTACTATCCAAAGAGTTGTGTCTGTGATAGTTAATCCCTGTGAAGAGTGTATTGTTGCTGCATAACCTAACGTCCATGGGGATTTATCAGCACCTAATGCATCTTTAACGACGCTGATATCAACCAGCACAATATCATTTAATACTAAATTCTGCTTTTGTTGTTGTCCAGGAATGTCAACGTCGATATTCTGCTTTCGTGTATCCTTAGGTCTATAACAGAGTGGTACTGGAAGTGTTGCAAATTTTTCTTTATGTAGCGCAAACAACTTCATCTGAAGTGCGTCTCTGACTATTTTTCTACTCGCGATTATTAAATCATTTGGCCTCCACATTTCCCAAAAATCATTCATGGGAGTTTCTGAAATTATTTCACGCGCTATTTCACATTGGATTTTATCCGGTTGTAATCTAATTAGCGCTTTGAATTCTCGTAATTGTTCATCAAGTGATCTATGGTCGGTATTAATCTCTTCATAATAATCTACAAATCCTTTTAGCCATTCATGTGGAGATCCACCAACAAATGGCTGCGGTTGGCCGTGATCCCCGCACATGACGACTTTTGTATTTTTCAATAACAACCATTCAAGAAATATCTGTAATACTGTCAACGATACCGTGCATATTTCATCCCAGATTATTATTTCAGGAATAAATTTATCGCCCATTCGATCAGGAGTCCATGTATCGCCTTTCCATCGAAAGAAGCTGTGATAAGTACAGGCTTTTACCCCCCGCGCTATCATCTCTCTGGCGAGTCTGTGAGTTGGTGTTAACACAGCCATGGTTGACCGACGAAATAATTCGATTGCACGAGTTGTCTTTCCTGATCCACCACAGCCGTTTAAATAAACTGTCTTGTATCTACAAATCGGATCGGATACAGGTGGTGCAGTAGAAAATTCTGTAGAAACGCTAGCGTTTCCAATTTCACAACAAATATATTTATCATCCATAGCAACGTCTGCGGATTTACAATACTCATGTAGTGTTTCTTTTTTAAACCTCCAATTTCCCCACGCTTCCTTAGGATCTGTGAATTTAGCTACATCTGATTTGTATTTCTCATGGATATACATCGAATCAGTAGCTACTCTAACCGCGGTATCGGGAAATCTGTTTATCATCGAGAATAGATTAATACAAGAATAGGCTAGCATAGAACTTCTCAAATGTGTGTACTGACAACTATATCCATCACAGTAGGTAACAACCGTACCTAATTTCTCACCATTGGATCGAAAAGCATCCCTACGGGTTACAAATTTTCCTTTTTTTATTAAATCGGTTATGATAAAATCGTATTCTTCATTGTCTAAGATCAATCTCGAAGAATATTTTGCATTGTCAAATCTTCCACCTTGAGTGAATTTACCGATTATTCTTCGTCCGAGCTCTTTAGCCTCTCTATTCCTACCTTCGAATAACCTCTTAGACCAATCCATAAGTGTTTCACAATCTCCCAATTGTTTTCGTTGTTCGTTAATTATTTTTTCTAGATCGGGTTTTGGTAACCAAACATCTTTCTGCGCGTTATAGCATATAATAGCTTCGCTGACAATTAATGATGTTAACATACCACAATCGATCATATATCGCAATAGCACAATTGGCATCCACGCTTTTTCATACATATGTCTACCAAGCCAAAGATAACTACACGGATGTAACCCTGTAGCTAATTCGAATGATATCACACGAGCGAACCCGGTTAAATCAAAATTAGAACTGCTAGCAGTTCCAGGCAATGGACCATTAATCGCAACACGAGTCATTTCATGTGTGGGATGTCCAAATCGTTTAAAATATTCAGAGCATTCTCCATATCCGAGAAAACTTCCAGGATAACACGCGGATATATCAATTGAAATCATACCATCACGTGAGTATTTCGTATTCCACAATCCTCCATGACCCAATTCGACGCAACTCAACTTCACGTCATTGAGAAAATCACTTCGTGTTGGACGCCATGAGTTTTTTTCTCTTGCAAAGTGAGCTACCACTGATGGAATTGTGAAGCTATCCGTAAGTAGTTTTTCATGGAAACTCTCCGGTGAAAATTCATTAGCGATTTTTCTCATTCTAGTATCTAATTCTTCAGTTCGATATAATTCACCATTTGGTTTTACAAACTGATCAAATCCTATTTCCGGATCCTCATTACTCCTGAGTAACCACATTGACACAGGGTCGTCTTTGGTTAATGTGTGAATAGCATCAAATAATTTCTCTTCATAGAAACCATCCCTAGAAAATTCTTTAGGGATATATCGAACAGTTCTTTCTCGTGGAAATATATTTACCGCGGGTGTCCACGCGTGTTTGTTATGATCGATAATTTCAATTGGAGCTCCTCGCGATTGATATTTCGGTTCGTATAATACTTCTCCGGTTATCGTCGCTACCGATATTGGAAATTTTAATAATGCTTCTAATTTAGCTATATCGGAAATCGTTGCCCCGCGTTGTTTCACCGTTAGTTCCCATTCGGTTATTTTGTTTCGTCGTTGTTCAGTTAATTTGTTTCCCCGGGATGCATTTGTGAAGTGTTCTATTAACCGTGTTGCTACACAATTTAATGGTGACGACTCCGTCAAATCACCTTGTGATTTCGACGATGAAAACATCGGAGCTAGTTTTGCAATACTTGGCTTATCATTTAGCTGATATATTCCGTAAACAACTGCTGTTACAGGATAAGATTTCTCATAGTATGGTTTGTCAATTCCAGTTAGAATTCCTGGTTTGGAATCTCTACTCACAATAACAGTTTTTTTATCCTTAAGGATTGGGTCAAATTTATCTCTGATAATCCATTCACCTTCCTCTTCGATAATAAATTTTATTCTAAAAATATACCTCCGTTGAGATTTCCCGCCAAGGTGTGAAAGTATCACAGCTGCTCTTATATCATTCATAGTAGCATCAATTATGGGTATATTGACATCTTCATCAATAATTCGAAATGTCGACCACGTATGAGATGCTCCATCACGCTTAAACTCATTAAAACAGTCGCTGATTTTACTCAATAGTGGTTTATCATCTACTAGACTTTTAGGTATATCAGAGATTCTATCGAGATTAAATCTAGCATTTTTCCAAGGAGTAATTTTCGATAATCTCTTGAACTCCTTCATATTATAATTAAAACAAGTATTTAAATAAAAAAATTTTATATAATGAATCATTGCAAATGGCTTATGATTGGATCAAAGACTCCGTGTAACAAATCATGCAGAAATGAATTCTGTGGGTATCATATGCAGAGTGTGAGAAACGGTTCGGAGGGGCCTCTACCATGTTTGCATTGTGGGGTAGGTGTAAGAGGCAAGTCGCAGTTATGCGTAAATTGCGGGGGTAAGCGTTATAGAGAGTTAAAACGTTATTATGACAAGCGAAGAATCAAAAATCCTGACGACGTCAATGACAATGTCAATGGCAAAATCATAAAAACTACGGATGACTATATAAAAAGATTTGCTAATGTTATAATTCAGCCAATTAACGAATTAGACAAATAGATATATTATATATACAAATGAGCCAAGAATTTCAAAGACATCCTGTTATTGAAAATTATGAAGCTTCTCGTGATGGTGTTGTTAGACACTGTAGACTCAAGAAATCTATTGGGTGGGATAATGGTATGGGGTATTTGATATTTAAAGCTGGAGGGAAAATGTATCTCAATCACCGTTTCGTCTTCGAAGTGTATAACGGATCAATCAAAGATGGTTTTGTTATTGATCATATTGATTCCGATACTAAGAATAACAAATTGAACAACCTTCAAGCTATTTCTCAATGTGAAAACACAAAACGAGGAAGAACTGGGAAATACCCGAAAAATGCTAGATCCGTAAAGTCAATTAATACTGACAACACGGAGATAGTATTTCAATCAATGTCAGAAGCTGGTAGGCATTTCGATATTTACCCCTCCTCAGTACAAAAAGTAGCAGAGGGAATTTATAAGACCGCTTTTTCAAAGCGTTTTAAAAACAAAATTCAGTTTTCTTACGTATAATACGTAAATGGAAATCTTACGGATTTCACGGGAGATAACTCCGTTAGGTATAACGCGTGTGACAAATCATCAATGACAGAGTTACGGATCTTAAACATGGAAACGCTAGCGTTTCTAACATTGATTTTGATTGGTTGTTATAATTACATAAATCTGAACAAAACACAATCAATTTTGTCTTTTTTCAAGTATTAACAGAACTGTTTTATAGACACGTCGTATTTAAACATTTTTTTTAATGTCTGTTTCAAGTATTATGCGTGTTTTCAACATTGTCAGTGATCGCTAATAAACAAACAAATAATTATAATCACTACACCTCTTTTATATCACCTCGTCGTAATGAGTGTATATATACAAATTCGTCTTTATTATAATTGGGCATTTAGCCGAAATTCAAGTGTAAACAAAACCACACCGTCACACGTGGTATGAACGTTATTATTGACATTCAAAACCAAAGTTTCGATTTTGCGGTTTTGTTTACACTTGAATGTAGAATAGCCCGCGTCATCCATTGTCATTGTGTCACCTATAATCTATTGTTGTACCGTCCTATGTGTATATAACCGGCTACCACACTAGATCAGGGGTTATTGTGCCGTCGTCATCCATTGTCATTGAAAATCAATTCATTCACTTATAATCTATTGTTGTACTGTCCTATGTGTATATATAACCGCCTACCACACTAGATCAGGGGTTATTGTGCCGTCGTCATTCATTATATTGTATATAATCATAATCACCTATAATCGCATTAAGCTTCTGGGTATATTAAGATGCTCAACACCTTAGTGTATCCAGAATTCATTTTGAAAATACTTTGTATTTTTAATTCTAAAGAATTTTCATACTTTGTATTTAAACAAATATATTTTTATATATATATGAATATTGAAAATCTTAAATTGATTATTATTGAAATCAACAAACTTAAGGATCAAAATATAAAATTATGTTCAGGGTTAGATTGTGATCAAATTATGACCGATTTCGAGGATATACAATTTGCAGAACAGACGGGGAAATACGTCCTAGCGAAAAAATATTTTTTAACTAAAAAGATCCAAAAGCTTATACGTGAGAGCTTAGTCAATACGGAAGATATTAGTGTATTCGTACCATTATGTAACATCGTTGAACGTGTACGAAAGCAATTAGGCTTAGAATATGAACAAAAAAGGATTATTAATTGTAAAGTGAGACAATTAAAAATACTAATGGAAAACTCTCAAGGAGATTTTGAGGGTGATGAGCCCCACGCGTAGAGAGCCTCCTTTGTTTGTATAACCGTACGGTATACATGTCACACACACTACCTGTGTAAACGAGGAAGTAAAATTATGTGTGACTCAGTACAATAACAAGGAAGTATTAAAATGCTTTGCATTTTTAGGTTAGTGATTTCTTTCGAAATGATTTGCATTTCTAAAATCCTTTGGATTTTTAATTGACAATTAGTGATACTCTTTTAATAATGATAGGACAATCATTAACTACACGGAACACTAAAGAAAGACTTGAAGCTCTTAAGAAAATATTACCCCTTCGTGATCGTATACGTGAAAAACTTCAACAACGGCAATTATTTCAGACTGACTTCACAGAGGATACAGAACAACTCTTCAAACCTATTGTTAGTGCAACTGAGGGTGTGAAAACAGCAACTGAACGGGCGATATACGGAGATGTCCTTAAAGAAGGTCCTAGAACAGAGAAGCCTCTTCTCCCTGTGTTGGAGAAAATAGCAAAACGAACTAAACAAACAAAACAAGCTGTACAAATACTTCCAGGTGAAATCGCAGGGGAGATGGAACTACAACGACAGCAAGAACGAGAAGAACGAGAAGAACTACAACGACAGCAAGAACAAGAAGAAGAAGAAGAACAAGAAGAACAATAACAAGAAGCTGTTCCAAGGGGGGACTATAATCCTGAAAATATATTTACAGTTGATGCGTTAAATAAAATCAGAAGTATCCCAACACTCTATGGTTTAGCTAAATTTACCAACGACAACATTAAAAAAGCGAAGAGAGATGAGTATTTAATAGACGACACGTCTAAAGATTTTATAAACAGTAAACACCTTTGGGCAAATAAGGTGTTTTTAGCAAACAGCGGGGAAAACAAAATCAACAAAAAAATAAAATCTAATTATGACCAATTTCTAGCTATGGTAAAGGGGATCACAGTAGCACCACCAGCATACACAGCAGACCCAATCCCTGATGAAATACAAATAATGGCAGAGGCTGATTCCCAGAGTAAAACTCCAAAGGGTGCAACTGGTATCACTAAAAAATCCAAAGAATTTTCAAAAACAGGTAGTGGTTTAGTTGGAAACTCTAGTGTAACATGTCCTGGTAATATTCTCGGTGATATATCACGATTAGAAGTACTCGTAGGTGGAAAACGAGCCGGGAATAACTCACCAGAAATAATCAATGAAGCAGCTGATATCTGTAGGAGGTTATTTCAAGGTGGTATCATGGATATTGCAACATATAGAGATTTCATTGAGGAGTTAGCCGAAAATTCTTTGGATGGAAATTCTTCGAATTTCTACGGTTATCATAGCGATTAGATAATTGGAAATGCTAGCATTTCTATATAGAGAATGATCATACACTACAACCATGATAAACCAACTAGTGTCTACGTGGTAAACTCACGATTGCCAAAATACCGAGTATACTATGGAGATGGTCTCGGTAATACTATAATGGGATTATTTTCAAGAATGGCTCCAAAAGTGGCTCCGCTAGTAAAACAATTATCGATGAAAGCAATTGATGTTATCCGAGATAAGGGTATTAACACTATTGGTGATCTTGCCGGGAAGGCATTTTCAGCCGCTAAGGATAAACTAACAGCGCTAGTTCGACGTAGAAATTTTTCAAAACCAGGAATGACTTCACTACCATCTACTGCAGTAATGCCTACACAGGTTAGTAAAATAATAAATAACGCCGTGGATAAAAAACTACAGTCATTAATGACCCCGTCATACACGATGACTCCGTCATTGCAGGATAATATAACAGCAAATATGATAGCGGGAAGCGGCTTTAAAAGTACTAAAGCATTTTCTAATTCAAAGAATTTCCGACGTCGGTGAATAATATTTTCTCAAAAATCATCACTAGAATTGCTAGCATTTCTTATACTTGTATTAGAAACACTTGTGTTAGAAACGCTTGCGTTTCTGGTTATATTTATTTGGACAGGATTTCCAATTGTTATAGTTATTGAAATACTTGTATTTTCTGAATTTTCGATGGTTTCAGTAGAAATACTTGTATTAGAAACACTAATGTTTCCACTTGAATTTCCTATACTAGTGTTAGAAACACTAGTGTTAGAAACACTAATGTTTCTGGTTATTTGAATAGGATT